>CM053608.1:92892359-92906226 GCA_028646535.1 Procyon lotor | reverse complement strand
GACTGAGCCACCCAGGCGCCCCTATAAATCGTATTTAAAGCCTCTCATCTGGTTGAGATCACCCAGGGAGTGAGCGAAGACAAGCGCGAGGAGGGCTCCAAGCACTAGCCGTGGGGCATTCTAACATCACAGAGTTGGGTCACAGAGCGGCGGGCGCCAGCAAACGCTGAGAAGGAGTGGCCAGGAGGTGGGGGTGGGAACCAAGAGAGTGTGATAGCTTGAAAGTAAAGTGGGAAAAAAGTTTCAGGGAAGAGGCATCACCAGCTGTTCCAAAGGGTGCGGAGGGTGAACGGGGATGAGAACTGAGGAGAGACCCTGGGAGGGACGGGAGCACCATGCTCGGGGATGATGGAGGGGTGACATCTTGCCTCCCACTAGCTAGGACTTGGGGGAGGGCCCGGATGTTACTCTGATCCTCTTGGGAGGAAAAGCGAACCACCAGGGAGGGCGTGGGGACCCAGGAGGGCCATGAGAGGTGGCCGTGAGGGACATAGAGATACAAGGGGGCATTTACCAGGCTCGGCATGGGGGTCCCACACATTAGCCGTCTGAGTATAAAAGGCTTGAGGTATGTTGACAGCTCGCAGTGTGTCAGCAGTGACGTGTAGAGATCCGAAGAGCATGGCAATTACAAGCTGGGTTAATGGACATGTCGTATCCAGAACGAGGGAGGTGACCGACCTGCTGGGCTCAGCAGCGCAAGGCACAAGGGGGAACTGGGTTCGGCTGGGGGAGGGGAGCTGGGAGTGGACCCGGCAGGTCCAGGCAGGGAGCACACAGAGGGCGGAGGGCCTGCACAGGGACTCGGGGAGCAGGGCTGTGTGTCTACGTTCCAAGAGGAGCCCTCCTAGGAGGGTACATCTCACGGTGGTGGAACAAGGCTGAGGGTGCGGGAGCCGAAACGTGACCAGACTCGGTGCTGTGACTTTTTCTGGATTTACTGTGGATTCTCCGTGAAATTTTATAATTTGTGAGCATTTCAAGCCACTTCTGACCCAGGAGTGACCTACAACTTGCTGAATGCCTGAATCTCAAGTCTTGGGAAAACAATGCTTTCTCTCAAGATCAGCTGAATGAAACGAGCAACTTTTAATCTGATCATCAACCGAGGCCAAGGAGGGTTATCATGCGAGGCCGCAGGGCTGGGGGCTTGGCTTTCCCGAGAACGCGCTGTCAGCGACAGGGCAGACAGCAGGGGCAGCCAGCTCCCACAGTGCCACCCCGCTCCCCCCGCAGACGTCCGGGCGCTGGGGTGAAAGCAGGAGAGAGCAGACAACTGGCTCCTCCCAGGGCCCCCAGTCTGATGCTGGGAGGGGAGGTGGAAAGCGCTCCAGGGTCTGGTGTGACCACACCCCACGTTAGTTAGCACCAAGCCACATTAAGAGAGTAAAATGAACAGTGAGACACATTTTAATCTATTTTATGTATTTGTACGTATGTTTTATTTAACCTAAAACATCCAAAAGTAGACTCATTCCAACAGGTAATCAAGGCATGAAAACGTCACGAGATAATGTACACGAGTTTTTCATGCTGTCTTCACAAGCCGTGTGTGTTCTCTGTTTACTCAGGGCACACCTCGATTCAGCCCAGCCCAGTGCGCTGGGCTTCGGGGGCTCAGTTGTCCATCTCGTGTTCTTCCCTGCTCTGGAAGGGGCCAGGGCTGCCCGAGGGCGTGCAGGGACTCGGTGCCGGCGCCTGCCTGGCTGTGGAAGGGACTCTCGGGGACCCTCGGACGCGATCTGCTGCGTGAGGGGTACGCGCGCCCCCGTGTGCGTTCCTGGGTGGTAGGGGGCCTGGGCCGAGTGTGCCTGCTGTTTTCCAGCAGCGGTAAATATTAACGAAGCGGTGGGAGGCAGGCCCTCTGGGAGGCCTGGGCTCTCCCCTCGGGAGGAATGGAGATAATGCTGTGTACCTTAGATAGCGTTTCGGTCTGGCCCCTGAGGCTGCTGGGCTGGGAGCTGCCGGGGATACACAGGCTGGCCTTCTGCTCCCAGGCCCAGGATGCCTTGCTGGGAGAGTCTCAGAACCCGCAGACCGCAGAAGTGCCACTTGGCTCTACGCGTGCCTCGGCCTCGCCCCACTCCTCAGTCTCTCTCACAAACCACCTCTTCACTTGAAGACCTCTTCTCTCCAAATCCACTTGCCAACAAGCTCAGCTAAGCCCCGTTTAAGGGCAGAGGGAACAAATGGAGTTCAGATGAGATTTTCTTTAAAAAAAAAAAAAAAAAAACCCAAACCAATCAGCACTCATTTATTGAGCACTTGCTGTATGCTGGCTCGTTACATAGGCTGCCTCCTTTCTCACAGCACGCGGGGCCACTGATGGTCACCTCTGCCCCCCCACCCAGGAAAGGGGCCTGAAATTCAAGCAGGTCAGCGTCACAATTGGGATACAAACCTGGGCTTTTGATTGGACTAGTTCTAGCTACCAGAAAGTTCTCTCTGGGGAGGGGGAAGCAGGAGAAGTTTGCATAAACACTGAAAGGACACACAGAAGCTAAAGTGATTACACATGGGAGGGAATGGGGAGGAATAGGAGCTATAGGAGGTTTCTCAAGGTGCATCCCTGCGTATTACTTTGATATCAGGACCATTTAGATATTTTACCTAATTTTAAAAACAAATGAGATGATATTTTAACTGTTCATTTTGTTCCTCCTGGAAGAAGAGGTCTTTCTCAGAGTAGATGAGCTTGATGGCCGAGCTGAACATTTTTTTTAAAAAAATATTTTATTTAAGTATTTGTCAGAGAAAGAGAGAGCCAGCACAAGCAGGGGGAACAGCAGGCAGGCGGAGGGAGAAGCAGACACCCTGCTGAGCAGGGAGCCCACCCTAGGGCTCTATCCCAGAACCCTGGGATCATGACCTGAGCAAAAGGCAGACCCTTAACCGACTCCGCCGCCCAGGCATCCCTGAGCTGAACATTTTTTTTATATCCAGAATGTGTGTGGGCCTTATTTTCCACAAAGATCAATTAAGTAATTGAGATGACAAAAAAGGAAAAAAGTGACTTCTTTCTGGTCGTGACTTGGAATTGGTCTTTAACTTACAGCCTTGGCTCCTATTTTCTGTTCTAGAAGCTTCCAGTCTAATGAGGAAAACAACTGGTTTCTACCCTTCAAACAACCCCCCGTCTGAGGGGGGACACAGCCCTGCCCTCAGGGAGTCCAGTCTGAGGGGGGATACAGCCCTGAGCCCCAGTCTGAGGGGAGACAGCCCTGTGTTCACGGAGTTCCCAAGCGCAGCTCCTCTGGACCATGTGAGAGAAATGAAGAGGCTCCTCTGTCTTCTGAAGCACCCACTTCTGCCTGGGCCTGTCTCCTCCTTCCCATCCCAGGAAACCTCCTTCTTTCTTAGCCTGCTCAGTATGCCAACACCTGATTCATTTCCCTGAGTGCTCATCCCTGGGTCTCAGAAGTCTGTGTCCTTCTTTGCTTCCAGTCTCTCCGGGAACCATGGAATGCATGTCCTGAGGGCATGCGGGAGGCGGGCGCCTCCTGGAGAGTCTTCCCTGAGGACACGGTCTTCCCTGCAGGACACGACTCTCCTACCGCTCAGACTGAGCTGGGCTGAGCCACGGTGGGCCACAGTGCTGGGCTGTGCGGGGATCTGGGGGCTGCCCTCCCCTTTCCCTAAGGAGCACGTGGGCAGTGCGCGCTGAGGAGGGGGCCCAGGAGGTTTCTCTTTACTTGGAGATCTCATTCAGTGAGTCTGACCTGGAACCAGGCAGAAGGATGGGAGGTCCTGAGTGTTCTCAGAGTTCCAGAGGTCACTGACCTGGAAAGGCAAGGGCAAGCCTCGGGTGGGGCAGGCGGGACACACACACACACTCACGCACACACCCAGGCTGTGTTTCCTTCCAAGCAGATGGTGCTGCCCTTGGCAGACCTGAAAGCGCCCTTCCCATTCCCAGCCAGGCTTCCTCAGCATCTTTGAGGGGAGACTAGGCTGTGAGGCCAGTGGGCTACCGCCAACCCCACCCCACTCCGTCCTGGGACGGGGCTCCCTTCACCCCACTCCAGCCTATGTTCCCTTTTCTTCCCTCACTGGCTGAGGGGCCCTAGGAGTCTGGACCAGGCCTTGGAGGCTGGAACAGCATGTGGGGATGGAGTGGTGGAAATCTGGTGGGAGACTACGGGTGGCAATGGAGTGAACCCCTTGAATACCCTGTCCATCTTCCCATCTCCAATCTTGACCTCCCCCTCTCAGCCTGGCTATGAAACCGAGAGAAAGACCCCCGCTGCCTGCAGGGTCCCAGAAGGCCCAGGTGGGGACAGCAGCCCCTCTGTCAAGTACAGACATACAATCTGACATCCTAGCATCTCAGAGGTACAGAGGAAGGGTCTTGGCACGATTCGGCCCAAATGTCCTCATCGGACAAGTGGGGGAACTGAGGACCATAGAGGTTTTGGGAAGACATCCCAGAGAGGCCACAGAAGAGAGGGCCCTGGGTCGGGGCCCTGGAAAGCAATTTGTGGGCATGATGTGGGGAAAATGTCAGGGTTAGGGTGAATAAGATGAGAGAGGAGAAAGATATCCGATGGGGGCAAGGGCCGGGGGTGTCTGCCCAGAGTATCAGGCCTACAGGGAAAGAAAATAAAGCATTTGGGATCTTGGAAGACAAGACCTCAGGTGACCCCAGGGCTCAGCAGTCAGCTCCCTAGGAATGTCGACTGCTCAACCGCACCTCTGACTCAGTGCCTTTGCTCCTCAGCCCAGAGTGACCTTGTACAGGCCATCCCTGCTCTGGGCCTCAGTGTCCCCCTCTGTAAAAGGAGACTGGTACCCAGCCTTCTTGAAAGACACCCACCCCCCATTTCCATGTTTTACATGATATCTTTGAGAGGCTTTTCTCCATCTGGCACTTCTCACTCTCCCTGTGAGTCAGTCTCTTCAGCTGTAAAATGGGGAGGAAAAATAATACTTACCTCCCAAGCTTGTTGCGAGGATTAAATGGGTTAATACGTGCAAAGCATCTCGTGCCTGGCACACAAAAAGCTCTTACTAAATATCACTTATCATTGGGACTCCTGGTGGCTCAGTTGGTTGAGCATCTGCCTTCAGTTCAGACCATGATCCCAGGATCCCGGGATCGAGTCCTGCATCAGGCTCCCTGCTCAGGGGGGAGTCTACTTCTCCTTCTGCCTACCTCTCTCTATGACAAATAAAAATAAAAATCTTTAACAAAAATAAATAAATGTTACTACTCATTATTAATAATTAGGAGAACAGTTGTCTTTGGCCTAAAGTAGGTTTCTTTTTTAATGATGGACCTGGGGAGAGGGCCTCCGTGGGGGCATTTTAAAGGCAACCTGCCTCCAGGGAGGCATATATCCGAATCCAGATGCCACCCACGTCCAGGCTGGAGAGCCCAGGGGTCAGTGGGACCCAGGAGTGGAAGCCCCTGGAACCTCATGCGGGGACCCCTGAGGAGACGCAGGGTTTCTGGGCTTTGGACCCCCGAGGGAGAGTCAGCATTCTCCACCCCCAACCCCACCCCCACCCCAGCTGGAGACACCCTGCTGTGAGGCCGGCTGGAGATAGGGGAACACCGAGAGGCATCCCATGGAGGGCTTTCAAGAGGCTGCCCTGCTCAGGGTCAATATTTGTTCAGCTCTTGGGCTGGCGTGGTCCATCACTGCCTCTGGTCTCACATTCCAACCATCGCACCCCTATCTCAGGAACGCGCTCCCATTGACTTGGGGACCGCGCCCGACATCGGCAGCGGTCTGCGCTGGTCTGTCTCCGCCACCACCCCCAATTCTCAGGCAGGTGCGTAGAGGATGCAGGTCAGGTGTGGGCACTGGGTCATGCACCGTCTGCTCTCCTTCCTTGCCCATTGCAATCAGTGAGGGAAGGGGACAGGACCTCGCCTGCTTGCCACCGACATTCCTGCTTAAATTAGATCATTAATTGGACATACATTAACTAAGCACTTACTGTGTTCCGGAGAAGATGGCCCTTCCACTTCCACCTCCAAAAGAACAAAAGACTTCTTCTAGGCCTTTGAGAAGTTTGTAATCAAACAGATTCTTCTCAACCATCAATAACGTCTAGGACCTCATTTCCTGGAAAAATATTCTCACGGGACCCCAGTATTAACTCAAATCAAGTTTGCTTAGACATATGCAGATACACAACTAGATATAAAATATCTTTCACTTTCAGCTTATGTACAACTAAAAAACGAAAATCAATTTGCAGTTTAAGTACAAGGAAAACCGTACAAGCGATCAATTTCAAAGGGAGGACATACACTTTAGTGCTGAAACCAAATCATCACTTGCAATGTAAACAAGCGAGGGACTGCCAGAATACAGGCTTTTGTTCCTTTGAAGGGGGACCTGGAAGTGGCTGGCACCGACTGGACCCAATACCTCATTTACATATTAAGCCCCGCCCCTGCTCTTTCCTCATTGGCCAAGGATAATTGGTCTTAATGAGGTCAGGGCGGAGCGAGGAGGCTAGCTTGTAAGTGCAAAGGCCCTGAGGAATAAGGGGCAGGTCTGAGGACAGGATTATTCTTATATTCTTATTCCAAGGTGGAGAGGTGAGCAGAGCAAGTTCATTCCAAGTCTGTTGAGTTTTTGCTTTGCCTCCGTGAAGGAAGCCATGAATTTTTAAATTTCTATTCTTATTTTGTCCCCTTTCTCCAAAAAAGGTAGCATACTTTACACATGCTTCTGTATCTTACCTCTTCAGTTTACTCCATCTTAGAGGGCTCTTGATAGTGGTATGCAAAGAATGCCTTGAGCTTTTTTTTTTTTACAGCTGCATAATATTCCATTGTATGGCTGATCTGTCATTTATTCAACCAGTCCTTTGTTGAGTTAGGTCATTTCCTTCTTTAGTTTTTACAAACAATGCTGCAGTGAATAATCTCGTACATGCGTCATTTCTCACGTACTAGGTATATCTGTAGCATCAATTCTCAGACCTGGAATTGTTGGTCAATGGTTATATGTGTTTGTAATCTTGATACATATTGCCTAATTGTTCTCGGCAGAGATTGTAACAATGAAACTTCCACTAGCAAGGGAGGACTGTGATTATTTCCCTACAGCCTGGTCAACAAAGTGTGCTATCAAAAAAAATTTTTTTTTATTTTTGCCAATCTGATAGGTGAAAAATTGTATCTTACTATAGTTCTAACTTGGACAGGCTTTTATTCACGAGATGTGTGGCTGGGAGGTAAAGGATGTGGTGTTCTGTTGGGGAGTGAAGGATTTCCCAGGGCCCGGCTGTCGAGGCAGGGCTCAAGCACCTGACCTTATTTGCTGTGGACACCTGGCCCAGGGAGAGACTCTCTGCAGCAGGACCCACCCAAGTCATCTCCAGATCTGAAGGCGCCTGGAAAAGCCACATCAGCTCATTCTTGCATGCAGATGGGTTGGGTGGGGCCTTGGGTGTATCAGCTTAGAGCCTTCTCCCAGATCGGGGCCACATTGCTGGGACCTCACACCAGTGGGGCAGTTGCCCTGAGGTTTAACCTCCTCCACCAAAGGCCATGGCATTTTTCTAGGCTGCTCCTCTGTGATACGGGAGAACCATAGCACAAGAGGCTCCAATGAATGACTTTTAGTCTTGCTAGAGTCACAATATTCGTGGTGTCCTTGAGGACCAGAGACCCTGTAGAAGGAGAAAACAAGGTTAACTTCATGACTGGTTCTATGTGAACCTACTCTTGCTCTAGGATCAGCAATCTTTCCTGAGATTCCTTCCTCAAGGAGGGGTCAGAGACAACCTCATCCCAACTATATAGGCCTGGCATGGCTGAGGCGTGGAGGCTCAGAGAAGGGCTGGTGTAGGATCTTCTCCCCCTGGAACGTGCTTGAGTGTTCAGATGCTGGGCCTCCCTCCATCTGAATGCCACAGTGTTTACTGCAGCACCAGGGCCCCAGCCTGGGATCCCAGAGCCTCTGAGTGTGATCTGTGGGTCAGCACCCCAGAATCTCTGGACTAAAGAATCTTGGACACAAAACAGCTCAGACTTAGAATATAAAATGCTGGAGTCGAAGTGACTCTGGACAGTACCCAGTTCCTTTATGGTACAGCTGGGGAAACGAAGTCACGTGTAAGGTAAGGGACTCACCCAAGGTCTCCCAACCAGCAGATGGCAGAGACAGGCAGGGCACAAGTGTCTGGACCCCCCAGGCCAGTCGTCTCTGAGCTCTGGTCTAAGGGGAGGGGGCTGAGCCCGTTGCCTCAGGACAAGCTCTTTCTGGCTGAGTGTGGATGCCCATGGATGGTGGATACCACTGCTTGGATGGCTGACAGCTAAGGCAGGACCCCCAGAAGCCAGAATGGATGAGGGCATTTACAGGGCCCACGGTCAGCATGCCCAGACTTGTTTCCCTGTCTGCTTTTAATTGTACCTAATGATCTGCAGAGGAGCCCAGAGAATCCCTTGCTCCTTCCTTTGGCTTCCCTCCCTTCTGCAGACACAGGGAGAGGGGCAGGTGGAGGCAGCCACCTTCCCAGAAGTCAGCCTAATCCCTTTGCCTGTCTTGGGAAAGCTCTTAATGAGGATTGTTCCAAAGGGCGGGGGGGAGGGGGTTTGCTTGTCTGCCAGGGCATGGAATTTCTGAGAAGCCCCTCCCCCCAAGATACCGAGCCCCAGGTTTAGCTGCCAAGGCTTCGAATTCAAGGAAAAAGGAAACTGTGAACGAGGCATGGAAAAGGGAAAAGCTCTTGTGGCAGGGATAAGATGTGTCATTTAGTGCTTCCTCATTGCCCTCTTGATTGGTTGCCTGATTGCCAGCCTCCTTGGCTCCTGTCCCTCCTTCTCCTGGGAATTCCATCTCCACTGCTGTCTGCTGGTTCCACCCTGCCCCCGCCCCCCACCCAATGGCTCAGTTCCATCTACCTTCTCAGGAACTTTCTGCTACTGCTCCCGCCTGGTGAGCTTTCCACTCTTTGAACCCTCCATGACTGGGACGCAGAAGTTGCTCAATAGACCTTCCTTGATTAGACTGTGTCGAGTGCCTAACTCTGTGTCGGCATGTTGGGCTGGTTCCCCATCGAGATGAGGGATTGAGCGCCAGCAGCTGATTTGGGAGGTGATCCCGCGAACCAGTGGTCAGGGAGTGAGGAAGTGAGGCAGGCAAAGGAAGGAAGCCAAGAGAACACGTGTGCTTGGACAGATGCCTGCTGTAGGCACTTGGGGTGGGGTGCACTGGGGACCCTTTGGTGGCTGGGTAGAATAGTCACCTCAAAGTGACCACCCAAGGGGAAATGAGCTCGGACATCATTCTTCTCCACCCCCCATCCTGTGGTTGTTAGGTGAGAGATCCTGGGGGTTGGGGTCAAGTCCCTGGCCTTCCTGGCTTGCTTTGCATGTGAAGCCAAGAGGGCTTGAAACATCAGAATGGGGATGAGCGGGTTTGTGGGTCTGTCTGTGTCTTTGTGCTCTGGCTGCTGGGGAGACAAAGATGAGCCGAGCCGTCTCTGCCCTGTAGGACTTCACAGGCTAGTGAGGGAGCAGAGGGTTAAATACGTCATTCCAGCAAGCACAAAGCCCAGCAAATACCAGAATGGAGGTATCCATCCTGGGCCATGGGAACATAGAGGTGGGACACTTGACCAGCCCGAGATTGAGAGAAGACGTCCCGGAGAAGAGCTGGAGTTCAGAGGGATGATTCCCTGTGGGGGCGGAGAAAGTGGTCCACACAGAGGGAAGAACAGGGTCAGCTCAAGTTCAAACCAATTTTGAGATAGCAACTAATCTTAACCTTAACCTGGAAGGGCTGGCTGATGTTGAATTTGCAAACACGGAAACATTTGCTCATTTAAGGAGCTTAGTGAGCAATGTGTCACTCACACTCTTCAAGTACATCCGTGGTCTCCAAACAGGGTGTGCAGGGCTGGCCCATCAGTATTTGGGGGAGGCACTGGAAGCTTCTATTTATTTTTTCTTTCACCCTTTAAAAATGTCTATTTGGGGGTGTATTTTTCAATAATGTACATAATTTATTGGTATGGTAGTACACGTAAATTTAAACAAATAAATATACGTATGTTGGGGCATATATCATGGAATTTTTATTAATAGAAGCATATGATCAAAAGAATCATGAGCCGGGGTGCCTGGGTGGCTCAGTGGGTTTGGGCCTCTGCCTTCGGCTCGGGTCATGGTCTCGGGGTCCTAGGATTGAGCCCCACATCGGACTCTCTGGTCAGTGGGGAGCCTGCTTCCTCCTGTCTCTCTGCCTGCCTCTTTGCCTGCTTGTGATCTCTCTCTCTCTGTCAAGTGGATAGATGGGGTCTTTAAAAAAAGAAGAAAAGAAAGAATCATGAGCCTATTGAAATGGAGGATGGCTGGGGCCCGCTTGGGATGTGTCACAGGAAGAAGTTTCTAAGAACCTGCTTTTCTCCATCCATCAGCAAGAGGTTTGGGCTGGGGCCTCCAGTGGCATTCCCCAGTCCTTTGTCAATAACCCTGTACCCATTGACCCATCAGGGACTTGCACCCTCTTTGGTAGGAGGAGCCTCTGTTTGGAGCTATTTCTGTGGTAATGAGGCTGAAGCCACCATTTGCTGTTTCTGTTCCTGGGCCCTCTTCCCTCAGGCCTGAGGTTCCTGGGCCCAGTGTAGGCCCTGTGTCCTCCTGCTTTCTGGCTGACTCACAGCCTCCCCAACCACACTCCAGCCCCTGCACCCTGTCCTGGCCTGGCCCCTTGGTCCCTGACTGATGGCTATAGTCACTAATTTCCTTAGTCATCTTTCCATCCATGCTTGTTGAGCTAATGGGGAAGGCAAACAGAAATCTCAGCACATGTGGAAAATTCCTGCTGACACGGCTAGAGGCCGTGCCCAGATTTGGGGGGATTAGACCTTCCCCTTTGAGGCTGCAGGGATGGATCCTCAACGCAGAACGGTCTCCATGGTTTCATGGTGAGGTGGGAGGCAGCTCTCCTGGTCGGTGCCCTGTCCCCCAGCTGGAGGTTCATCTTATCAAACACGAAGCGAGGTTGGCTCTGTGTGGGGGCTTAGGGGGCAGGACTTAGGCCCGGGGCTGTCTCCAGGTAGCTCTCTCAGCTCTGGGCCCCCCAGGATGCCCAGCTGGCCCAGTCAGGGAACTGGGAGGGCCTTGGGCGCGGGCTCTCTCACACCTGAGGCCTGTTAATAATTACCCCCGGGGAGGGCAAGGCCCCAGAAGACATCGCTAATGAGCCTGTTAAGTGACAGCTGGACCCTCCGTCCTCACCTGCTCTGGAAAACAAGATCTGGCCAAGGAATTATTTAACCCTCTCTGGGCTGGGAGCTCCCCGAGGACAAGGGCTGAATCTCCCCCTCCGATGGGGCCCCCTGAGTCCTTGGAGACTTCTCCATTGTCAGTACCAGACTTCTGGTCCTGTTGTTGATGCCGGAATTTCTGCCTTGAGCGGGTACCTCCTTGCCCGCGGGAAGTTGCTCTGCCTAGTACTGGTTATAAGGAGAATCGTCCAAAAGAATAGAAGGTGAGAGTGTTCTAGATCTGCACTGTGGATGCAGGAGCCCCTGTCGGACACGGGAGCCACTGGTGGACACAGGAGCCACTAGCCACATGTGGCCAATGAGCCCTTCAACCATGCCTCTGAATGACTGAATTTGTAAAACCCAATTTTATTTTTTAATTTAATTTAATTTTTTAAAAGATTTTATTTATTTATTTGACAGATTGAGATCACAAGTAGGCAGAGAGGTATGCAGAGAGAAGGGGAAGCAGACTCCCCACTGAGCAGAGAACCCAATGTGGGGCTCGACCCCAGGACCCTGAGATCATGACCTGAGCCGAAGGCAGAGGCAGAGACTTAACCCACTGAGCCACCCAAGTACCCCTGTAAAACTTAATTTTAATTCATTTAAAAGTAATTGGCCAAATGTGGCCAGTGGCTACCATACTTCCCAGTAATGGTCTGTGATGTTTCACAGGGGGGACCTGAATGGGTGGCAAGCAAATTTATGCCACCCAACCCTCCCAACTGCCATGCCGTTGGTGACTGAGAGCCCCTTTCGTTGCCCTGGCAGGCCTGAAGGGGTCCAAGGTCATTTTCTTTGGAGGAGGTTCCGAGGAGGCTGGGGGTGTTTCCTCTCCTACCCCCAAGGCTGCCAGGCAGCTGAGGGGCCCAGAGGAGTGGGGAGCTGGCTAGAAAGCACCTGTTCTTAACGAGGGTCCCCAGGAGTCGGGCAGCCCTCCCTCCACAGGGCACGGGGCTGTCGCTGCCTGAATGAGTGAGATTTATGGAAAATCCCCTCACACAACAGGCGGATTTTCCAAGCCTCATTGGCTGCTCTGGTTTGAGCCTTCATTAAGGAGAATGGGGGACAATGGAAGAGGTGGGGGTGAGGCCCTGGGTGCATTCAGCTCTCTATCATTCGGCACTGAGAACTCCATCAGCGCCTGCCCCCCCCTTCCTTGCTGGAAGAGAGGTCACACGCTCTCTCTTTTTAATAGTAATAATAAAAGGGCCACGTCCAGCAAAGTCAGGCTTGGCCTTTGAGGAGCATCATTCTTGCATTTTAAAGATTTCCAGAGGAGATATCCTGTGGTTTTGCTGTACAACTCCCTGAGCCTTGTACAGTCTGGAAGTGCCCCCTTACAGCTAACCTAATTGTTTCCTGCTTTAGGTTCGACTTCGGAAGATTGCTCTTTCCCTTTAAAGTTATGGCGACATTTCAAAGTGTCGAGGGCAAGTGTGTGATTTCCCAGTAAAAAAAAGTCGTGGTTGAAGGAGAAGTCACTATCTACTGGAGCTGAGGGACCCTGGAGCTTTGCGGGCACCCCTCCCCCCTCTGTGCACTGAGAGAGGACAAGATCCCCCGAAATGCAAAGTGACAGAGTTTGAGCCAGAACATGTGCTCCAAGCTGGTGCCTGCCTACATACTGACTGCTTCTGATGGGGCACGTCTACAATAAATACCCAGGGATCATTCCTGAGGAGAGAGCCATTCTTAAGCCAAAGGAATGAGTTTCTAATAGTGAATTATGAGGTCTTATTCCACAGATGCTTTTTTTTCCCCTTGTCCTAAAGCCTCTCCTGGGAAAGTATTTATTATGTGTGATGGAGATCAGTGGAGGTGTCTTAGAGGAGGTAAGACTTAACATGAGCCTTTCGGGGTGGCCAGGTTGCATGGGAGAAGAGAAGGGCGAGGCATCCCCAAGGGTAGGAGTAGCTGGGGCAAAGGCTCAGGAGGACCTCGAGCAGGGTCCTGGGAGGGAGCCCTTCTTCTGTGTTGGGGACAGGAGAGTAGGTGTCGTTCACTGAGCAGAAAGTGGATGGGTACAGCCCATTCCCTGAGATGGTGAGGTGTCCAGATCCTGGGGGGTGACTGGCCTTGTGGGAGGAACTGGCTGGAGCAGGAGGTGTTTATGGTTCTCCCTCTCCTGGGGGCAGCCAGAGCCAGCC
The DNA here is from genome assembly GCA_028646535.1 of Procyon lotor. NCBI lineage: Eukaryota > Metazoa > Chordata > Mammalia > Carnivora > Procyonidae > Procyon > Procyon lotor. The sequence goes on along the minus strand of CM053608.1, from coordinate 92,892,835 downwards.
AAGTTTACAGTTGCTCCGAACTCTATAAACACACTTTTGGTGAGTATGTGCGTATGGGAGTGCATGTGAAGGCAAGTGTCCCTCCTGCCATCTGCCCTTCCCTTCTGTGGCTGCATGGGCCCTGACCTCCTCACCTGGTGAAGGGGCTTCAGCGGCATGCTGTTTGCTCTCTTGGGCCTGGTGACACTTACTGAGGGGGTCAGTAAGCATGGACGTCCTGACACCCTGTGGGCCTCGTAGGTTTCCTGGGGAGGCAAGGCCTTGGGGGATCCTGGAGAATGGATGTGGGGAGGCAGAAGGACATTCCAGCCTGGACACAGCAGGAGCAAGGAGGTATGTGAGTATGACAGTGTGTGTGCGTGCACGCATGTGTGTCTGATCAGACACTGGGGAGGGTGAGCCTTGGGTACATGGAGGAGAGAAGGTGGGAGGTGGAAGGATTGGCTGGAGATTTTCTAGCTTTTTTTTTTTTTTTT
>CM053608.1:92867090-92891859 GCA_028646535.1 Procyon lotor | reverse complement strand
ACCATGCCCTGGGGTAAATGTACCACATTACCTGAGGTAAACATCCCACCATGCCCTGGGACAGACATCCCACCATGCCCTGGGGTAAATGTACCACATTACCTGAGGTAAACATCCCACCATGCCCTGGGACAGACATCCCACCATGCCGTGGAACAGACATCCCACCATGCCCTGGGGCAGACATCCCACCATGCCCTGGGGCAGACATCTCACCATGCCCTGGGACAAACATCCCATCATGCATTGGGACAAAGGTCCCACTACACCTTGGAGCAGACCAGCTCATTGGGAAAGGTCCTGTTTCTATGCACTGCAGAATTTCCAAGGCCCTTTCTGGGGGAGTGGGACAAACATTTCTTGAATTATTATCTTCTTTAACCCTCATGCCACCTCCTTGGAGAGATGAAGTAACTTACCCACGCCCTGCTCTGCGCTGTCTGATCTTGGTTGCTTCCCCGCTCCTCCCTCCACCCCCCCCCATTAATCCTGCCCCAGGGGTTGGGGGAGAGGGAGGGAGTGACCCTGCAGACACCCAGTCTGGCCTCCACAGGAATCCTTTCCCAGGTTTGAATACGGAGTCCCAGAGCTGCCCTTGTCTTCATCCTCATCTCGAGCTGGGGCTTCAGGGTCCCTCTCCATCCCTGGTTCCCAGCCCTCTGAAAAACTGAAACACCAGACAAAGCCTCATGGGAACAGAGAAGCAGGTTCTGCTTCGGAGACATTTCATATATGAAAAATGACACCAGTGATGACCATGGTGGCTTCCCATCCTCCCCCCTCCCTTTCCAAAGTTGCCCAGTATAGCCCAGAGCCTGGTGGCATGATGAAGCCTGGGGTCCTCCCAGCCCTGAGATCCTGTGGTTCCAGGGACCCCTCTGCAAAGCCCCAACCTCCCCCCCAAAGCCGTGAGACCTCCTCTTGAGATAGTCACTGGGCCATCCTCCTTCCTAGCCTAGCAGACAACACGCCCGCCCCCTACTCCCTGTCCCTGCATAGGAAACAGTATGGCCAGCCCCCAGGCCAGTGCACCCCTCCCCCACAGACACCCCTGCATCTCACAGCTGCAGCCCTAATCCTAGACTTGTTTCAAGCTGAATTCTGAGCCCGTGGTGCGGTAGCTGAGAGGCCGAGGTGGAAAAGGATTTACTGGCTGCATTAAATCACATGCTTATAGTTAAGTGAGTGGGGGCCAGAGGTGCTCAGGAACTCCGCGCCCCTCCCCCTCTGCCCCAGGTCCCACCGAGGTGCCCACCCTCTCATCCACAAAGACCACCTCTGGGCCCCTGTCGGCTTCTCCCAGAGGCCCACACCGGTCCCTCCTGGCCCCATTCCCCTGCAGTGGCGGGCAGAGGTTGCTTTATCCCCATAGTACAGATGAAGAGACCTGAGGTCTCAGAGGGAGGAGGCTGCCTGCCTTTGGTTGTACTGCAACGAGGCAGAAATGGAAAGGACGGGGCGCCCGGGTGGCTCAGTCGTTAAGCGTCTGCCTTCGGCTCGGGTCATGATCCCAGAGTCCTGGGATCGAGCCCCGCATCGGGCTCCCTGCTCGGCAGGAAGCCTGCTTCTCCCGCTACCATTCCCTCTGCTTGTGTTCCCTCTCTCGCTGTGTTTCTCGCTGTCAAATAAATAAAATCTTTAAAAAAAAAAAAAAAAGAAATGGAAAGGACAGCCTCCTCAGCCCGGTGTCACAGGGGCCCTGATTCTTGCAAGCACACGCAAGTGCTCCGGGCCCTTTTCTGGGAAGAGCTCCTTAGCCTGAGGTAGAAAGGGCATGGGACCCATAGCGGCCCGCAGCCCAGCTCTGCCTGTAGGATCTCAGACCCGACAAGCACAGAGAGGCCTGGCCTACAGGGTCAGGGGAGGAACCCCAGTAGCTACCCCGTGCCCCCCCACCTGAGTGCTGGGGAGAGTGTGACGTTCTATCCCCGGAACCCATTCCTCAGTCCCTCCCTGCCCTCCAGGGACTTGCCAGCCAGGGTTCCCAGCCGGTGTCCCCCACTTGCCCCCAGGACTGCTGGTTCGATGCTTGTTCTCACACCCTGCTCTCCCTGCTCACATTCCTGGTCACTTCTCTCCCAACCCATTGTTTCCAGGCATCCCCCCTTGGCCACCCCCGCTGCCCTAGGTGCCCTGGACAGGACAGGCCATGAAGTGTCCGGACGGGTGCCAAAAGGCTCCCGCCACGCCACCTGTCCCCACAAAACAGTCCACTGAGAAGCTGCTGGGCGCGGGGGGAGGGACCAGGCGCCCAGCAGCCGGCAGGCTCCCCGTGTTGCTGTTGGCAGGACTCGCTGCCTCGCTCTGCCCCTGAAGAGAATTCTGAGGCATCTCTGGCTCTGTTTAGCTGGCATTGAGTCGGCCCTCAAGGACAGTGAGAAAGGACTTCAGTGGCTGCGTGAAGCGGGGCTTTCCTGGGGACAGCTGTGTTCTGGGCTGAGGAAGCCGGAGAAAGGGGGAGTGCCTGTGGGTCTCCTTGTCTCCTCTGGGCGGGGGGAGGATGGAGTGAGAGGCTGCAGGGGAGAGCTATTGACCCCCTCCCCACCCACACACTGTGTTGCTCCCGACGTCCCTCCTAGTCAAGCTAGGAAGCGGCCGCAGATGGTGGGGGAGTTGGCAAAGTTGGGCCAAGAGTTCAGATGTTTCCAAAAGAGGTGGTTCATGATGGAGTAGCCAATAGGGAGGGAGGGGGGAGAAGTGAGCAGAAAGGAGCCTGCCAGGAGATTAAGAGGGGACCCTGTCTGTGAGGGGCATTGCCATGGGTGTTTTATATATCTAAGTTTTAACGGCAGGCTTAAAGGAAAGTAAAAACGTTGCCATTGTAGAGATGTGAAAACTGAGGCTCAGTGACTTTCAGTCAGGGTTGTTCAAAAACAAATGGCCCTCTAAGCTGGAACTCAGACCCAGACTCTGTGACCCCAAGTCTCAAACTCTTTCTCCCCCCCCCCCAAGACTGTAAGCACCTTGAGAACTGTGCTCATTTAGTCCTTCATCATAGTGAGCAGTGAGCTCGGGGCTTCATCATAGAATAATAGGTGTTCAGTAAATACCATTGCCCTAATGACTTGTCAGGGTTCCAGTTTCCTTGTTTATAAAACCAAACTAATGATTCCTTAGGCGGACATGCCTGGAGGTGGTGTTTAGACCAGGGCTCTTGGAGCCCAGCGCCCGATCTTTGATCTGGGCGTCCCAGGCAGTCACCCTGGTACCATTTGGGCTCAAGAAAGCCCTTGATGTCCCCATTTCTGGTTTTGTTTTTAGAAATCAATACACCGAATGTGTGACTTGAACTCGGGACCCCGAGATCAAGAGTCTAATGCCCTACCGAATGAGGCAGCCAGGCACCCCGTCCCCATCTAGGTCTGTGGGAAGACAAGAAGGACACCCAGATGCCTCCCTGCACTGGAGTCTGTGACCCTAATCTCTGGCTGGGAACCACACGCTCCACCTTCCACCCCAGGACTGCTCCAGGTAACTCAGGAGGTTTAACGACAAGTTCCCCGGAAGGACACGGAGTATAATCTGTGTTGTGTTTTGGGAAGAAGTCCCACAAATAAATGACAGAGAACGTGGAGTACGTGATTCAGAGAAGTGGCTTGGAAGAACCAAGGCTCAGCCCTGCTCCTCGCTAGTCACATGATCGTGGGCAAACCTCCCTTCTCAGTCGGCTTCCACATCAGTGAAATGGGGATAGCTCTACCTACTCTCCTAGCCTTATGGGACAGCTCTGAGCCTCAGATGCATGAAGGATGTGAAAGACACATTTGTGGGGCACCTGGTGGCGCAGGTCAGGATCTGGCTTCCTGCTCAGCAGGGAGTCTGCTTCTCCCTCTCCCATTGCTCACACCCCTCCCTCCCCCGCCCCCCACACTCGTTCGCTCCCTCTCTCTCAAATAAATAAATAAAATCTTTGGTGGGGGGGGAAAAGACACCTTTGCAAGCAGGGAAGAGGTGTGCAGAGGTTATTTGCATTTACTGCATTTTCATTTTGTAATCTCCCTTTCTTATTTTAATGCCCCAAAGGCTTGGGAGACGTACCAGGTTCGTTGTGGGGCAGAAAGGGCCCAGAGACTCACACTTCTAAGAATCTGGAAGCATTTCAGGAAACAATTCTGATAGCTCTAGGCCAAGAGTGTGTCTGAGGAAGGGGGAGGGGCCACACTGAAATGAGGGTCAGTCATCATACCGCCCCCCCCACCTTCTCCCAATCCCTTCTTCCCCTCCCCTTCCTTAGTCCTGCTCCCTACCCCCAACCCCCTCTGCTGTAGCCAGAACCTGGCCTTGTGTTGGGGACCTTGGGGGAAGCCGTGGGAAAAACAATCAAACCTTGGTCAGCCGGATAATTAGCTGTTCCTCTGTGACCATGGCCTCTCTGTCCTCTCCCCGTTGCCACCCCCGCCCGGACAAGGGTTTCCAACACCCGGGCGACATCACCTCATTAATGTTAATGGCAAATCCGGACATGAGCCCGGATGGTCATAAATTGCCCCGTGGGAGGAAGGGTCAGAGGGTTTGTATGGGCGTGTGCTGTGTGTAGGGGCCTGTGACACAAGCAAGGGGTGCACGTGCAAGTGTGTCCCCCTGGGGGTTGGCACAGGAGAACGCGCGTATTGCCCAAGAGAGGAAGCGCATGTGTGGCAACTGAGTGTGAAGACGGGTGAGCGTTGCCTGTGTGCACTTGAAAATACGTCTGCAGCAACTTGTGCCTCTGTCACAAACACGCGTCCGTGTGCGTCAGAGTACGGACCGCAAGACGTTCCCGGGCCTACGCGTCCCTGCGCACGTGAGTGCGTGCGGAGGATGTGCACAGACTGGGAGTGCACTGTGGCCAAATTTACGCACCTCGATGGGATAGGAAGGATTGGAAATAACACCGGGGATGCTCAATGAATGCTGATTATTTTTATCATTAATAATCAGATCTATTTACACAGGTAAACACGTGCATGCCCGGGGCCTGCTCCAGGCCAGCCTGTGCGTGTGTGAACATCTGTATCCAAGCAAGCGCTGTGACTGTGTCTGTGAGCCCAAGGGTCGGTGGACACGAACATGTCCGAGGCCTCCAAGGTGTGTGTCCTTCTGCCCTTCTGTCCACATTCATTGGCACACTAACAGCGGCAACAGCTGGGCGGCCCCATGGGGCTGCCCTGAGGAACGAGGCCGGCTCCGGTACCCGCACCCCCACGCCCTGCTAACGGGTGCAGGGGGGACACAATGCCCAGATGCATGCGGTCCACGGGCACCGCTGACCACCCAAGGATGGGCTGGAAACCCGGAGCCTCCCCTCCTCCTCCCTCTCCCTATGAATCCCACCAACCTCCAAATTCTGTCAACTCGCCCCACAATCTCTCAATTTGTCCAGGCCCCTCTCTGTCCCCTCTCATAATTGCAAGAGCCTCTTGTGTTCCTAATCCACTCTCCACACAGAAGCGAAAGTGATCTTTTAGAAATGCAAATCTCATCACCTCTCACTCTGGCCCGCCTAAAACCCCTTAATAGCTTTGCATTGCTCTCGGGATAAGGTCTACAATCCCCTCCGTGGCCCCATCTCTCACCCTCTCCCCAAGACCAGGCTCCTGCGCACTGCTCCCCAACCCTCGGTGCTCTCTGCCTGGAAGGCTCTTCTCCTCTGTCCTTCCCACCTTCTCCTCCCCTTACCGCCCACCCCCACCAGCTCTCACCTCTAAAACCTTCTACTTCCAGACTCCCCCAGTTTTGTCCTTTCTCATTCCCCTGCAATTCTCTCCAAAGCTTTCCACACCTTGGCACCTCAACTGTTGGGCAGCCTTGTCATCCCTGTCTCCCCTGAGTGCTGGGAGCTCCCCACGTTGTCACGTCCTGGCCGCCGCGCATCCAGGCACTGCCTGCAGGCCCCGGTGCTGCTCAGCCCTGGGCACGGCTGGGCCCCCACTCTCCAGAGGCCCACAGACATAGACAGAGAGGAGGCTGCTAGCCTAGTAAGTGCCCTGAGAGACGTTAGGAGGGGCAGAGGGGGGCTTCCTGGAGGAACAGATAGAGCGAGGCCTCAAGAAGTGAAGAGCCGGGGCGCCTGGGTGGCTCAGTCGTTAAGCGTCTGCCTTCGGCCCAGGTCAGATCCCAGGGACCTGGGATCGAGCCCCGCATCGGGCTCTCTGCTCTGCAGGAAGCCTGCTTCTCCCGCTACCATTCCCTCTGCTTGTGTTCCCTCTTTCGCTGTGTTTCTCTCTGTCAAATAAATAAAAAAATCTTTAAAAAAAAAAAAAAAAAAAAAAAGAAGTGAAGAGCCAGCCAGGAAAGGGAATCCCAGAGAGCGGGAACAGCGGGAGCAGACAGCGTGGGGTGTGCTGCTCGCCGCTCCTGCAGCTTACACCGTCACGTGGGAGGTAGTAGGAAGCAGAACTGGGAAGGCCAGCGGGGACCAGAGGGTGGAACCTCGGAACGCGCCCTCATATATTTTAAATTAATCTGACACCCATTGGCCGGAGATTCCAAAGTCTCGTTTGTACTGGGGACACTCCTGTCCCTCTGGCACCATGTGGCTGAGGGGTGTCTACCCTGAGGCCTTTTGGAACCAGCTTAAAGACCCCCAGGATGGCCATTGGGTCCACAGCCCCAAATGCTCACTTTGTCAACAGGAAGGAGAGGCCCGGAGAGAAGCAGCGATTTCCCCTCAAACCTAGAGCTCAGCCAAGTGTCTAAGTTCAGCCTAAATTGGGCCACCCAGCCTGCTCAGAGCCTGTGCCCCAGGGGTCAGGGGTCAGGGGTCAGGCGGCTCCTTCCCCGGGAAGGCTCCAGTCCCCTCTAAGTGGAGGGAAGCAGCCCCTCTCACAGGCCCCAGGCAGGAACTTGGGCAAGGCAGCAGATTAGCTCTTCGAGGAGGCCCAGGCAAGGGACTCTGGGGGTGGGGGCCTCCGTGAGAGGGCCAGGAGCTTTAATTCCCCCCTTTCAGTTGCTGTTGCTAATTCGGGTCCCAAGGGGCTTGCTGAGTTTGTCCTGGACCCAGTCACTTAATCTTATAATACCTCCCTGCAAAGCCCCTTTGTTCTCCCTCTTGCATAAGGTGCTAGGAACTGTGGCCGCCTCCTCCCCCTCAGCACCTCCTTCATCACTGGCCTGGAGCGTCTGCTGGTGGCAGAGGCTGGCTGCACCTCCAGGCCCTCCTGGGGGTCCCTGGGAACTTTCCAAGGGGGATGGTTAGGGCAGCTAGTTGCTAATAAAGATATACCTCTGGATCTGTTCCCCCCATCCCCCCAACCTTTGAAAAGCCTGGCGTTGCACCCCACTGTCCCTCTGGGCAGGAGCGAATCCCCAAACAGGAACTTTTACTGATCTTGGAAATCTCAACTGGCTCCGAGACACATCCAGCAATAAGGGGCGCATCCTCTGATCTCCCGGGGGCGGGTGGACTGGCTGGGGTCCCCTCTCCTCCTTCCGCATTCCTAGGGTTCAGACCAGCTCTGTGGACATGTGAGTTGCGCTCTCGTACAAAGGCCCGTGTTTAGAAGGGCTGCATACTTGGTTTAATGCTCTGCTGTCGCTATCTTGAAATTCTTAATAATGTTTGCACAAACACAGGGCATTCTCATCTTGCGGTAGACCCCACAGATTATGCAGCTGGTCCTGCCTGGAGTTTTGGAGCAAGCCCAGGAGGCAGCCAGCCGGGAAACCTGAGGACCTCCAGGGTTCTGGGCCCTGGCTGGACGCAGAAGCCCACAAGTCCTCGTCCTCCCTCTGGGAGTCCTGTACCCCCAAGAGAAAATCAGTTCAGCTGACACTGACTTGGGATATTAGACTATTGTAACTAGTTTGAATACTAAACGTACTGTTTGGAACTGCCCCAAAGGCCACACTCAACAAGGGTCTACACTAAATGGGGATTATTGAGAGGTCAGTGACAGGGAAGGGACAGAAAAGAGGGAGTCTGTCAATGTTTGCCCCGTGCAAGAAAAAGTGGGGCAGCAAAGCAAGGTGTCTCTCCTGAGCCTCTGCATCCCTTCCCCGGGTGCCTGGATGCCAGGAGGGAGAGTGCCAGTCGAGTTGGCCACTGTGTAGAGGGAGGGCAGGTGTGGCCCAGGTGCCCGTCACCACTGTTGAAGGCACTCTTCTCTCTGGGCCAGGTCCCCTGTGAGCGCACCTCTTCTCTGACACCGTCCTCGCCTTTGCTAGGTGCAAGGGCAGGCTTGTGCTGGTGAGCCCCCCAGGGGGTCAGCGGCTCTTGTGGCACCAAGCAAAGCAGCTTCTCTCCGCATTCCCAAGTTCGGGAAGGACCCAGAGTCTTCCCCAGGGCCTGACCCCTCCCACAGACCATTCCCCCAGACCCAAAGCATTATGGGGTCCTGTCCGGCCTCCATTCCCCAGCCCCTTCTTACTGCACACTGTATTACCTAGAAGCAGAGGCAGCAGCCCAGAGAAATACTCCCTGCTCCTTGGGAGCTGCAGGCTGCCCTCACCCGGATCCGTCTGGGGCAGGGCCTGGCTTTGTGCCCACTGACGCGTGGCTCCCGTGGGTCCCTGAAGGGTTGGCTGGCTCCGGGACCAGCTCCAGAAGTCAGGGCTGGGCCGCATGGCATGGGGGCTTCCTAGAGCAGAGACACACTTCCTCTCTCCTCCACTTCCCCTTCAGTGGTTAGGACAGGGTTCTCCAGGATGGATGTTTCAAATACTACTCATGGGCCTGCTCTATTCCAGCTTCTCAGGAAAAATAGGCCAGGCCAGGCCAGGCCAGGCCAGGAGCTCCGGTAAGGCCAAGGACTCTGCCCCGTCTGGCTCACTAGTAAATCCCAGGTCCCAGCACAGAGTTTGGCATAGAATAGGGGCCCCTTCATATTATTAACCAAGTGAACGAAGAAGAAATGAATGAAGTGATGCTTCAATTTCACTGAATGAAAGAATGTAAGGACCAATGAATGAAACAGCACCTGGGAGCTTCCAAAACATCCAAGAAGTTCTTCCTCACTCCTACACAGGCCACCCACGTGTGACCAGAGTTCCTCTCATGCCTGTGGTTTACTCTCTGGAGTTGGAGCTGATATGGAATAAATGAGGAGGGGCGGTACGCCCCTTGCCAGGAGTTGGGGAAAGGCCGCACCGTCCTTCCAAGGGCTTAGGTCCCAGCAACTCAAACTCCCAGCACACCAGGATGGAAGGCACCCTGAATCATTACCACCAAACTCCTGGGGCTTAGCTAAAGGGACTACGGCCCAGAGAGGGCGAGGAACTTACCCCAGGTCACACAGTGAGTTGGTGGGGGAATTAGGACTAGAACCTAGAACCCCTGATTCCCTGCCCAGGGCTCCTTCCGTTCCACCAGAGACCCAGCCGTGCCAGACCCAGACACTGTGGGACCAGATTCAGCCTGGATCGGGTAGACCTGGCCTGGGACCTGAGCCCTGGCTGTCCCAAGCAATGGCAGCCTGGCCACCTGCTGGCCAGAATGCTTGGAATTGCCAGGGAGGTGGTAGGTTCACGGTTTGTTTGGAATCAGCCTTGCACAACCGTGAGGCCTGCCGGAAGCTGGGCAGACCCCTCTGTTCCCCACCCCTGCTCTGGGGCCAGAGGGCTGGTGGGCTGCAGGGCACACAGGAGGAGAAACCCAGGGCCTGACTGTTTATTGTGGGGATAGCTCTCGAGGCTCTGTTATCAGACCTCCCGTGAGGAGGGACGTCACAGACAGCCGCTGGGGCAGCCACGGAGACGGCAGCCAGGGGGCTCTGGTCGCCCCCAGTTACAGTCATGGAATGAGCTGCAGCCCCCTTCCCGGACAGCTTCTCATACAGGCTCTCTCACTTGCTTTCTGCCACTTGGCCATCAGCATTGGATCGCTCCCATTGTACAGATCGGGCCGCCGAGGCTCCGGGAGCTTCCATACCTTGGCAGAACTCGCATAGTGAGGGATCTAAAAACCGGGCTCCTCTGTCGTGGGAGAATCCTCCTTCCCCCAGACTTTGCAGTGGAGTGGCTCGTGACACTGCCCAATTCTTGCAGCAGCCTGCCTTCCCAGGGCTGTTGACCCAGAGCCACGGGGCGCCTGGCGGCCTCCGTCGGTGAAGCATCTGCCTTCAGCTCAGGTCATGAGCTCGGGGTCCTGAATCAGCCCCGTCAGCCTCCTTGCTCAGGGCGGGGGCAGGGGGAGCCTGCTCCTCCTCTCCCTCTGTCCCTCTCCCCCACTCATGTGCACTCTCTCTCCCTCTCTCTCAAATAAATAAATAAAATCTTAAAAAAGGGGGGCATCTGGGTGGGAGGCTCAGTGGGTTAAAGCCTCTGCCTTGGGCTCAGGTCATGATCTCGGGGTCCTGGGATTGAGCCCCGCATCGGGCTCTCTGCTCAGCGGGGAGCCTGCTTCCCCCTCTCTCTCTGCCTGCCTCTCTGCCTACTTGTGATCTCTCTCTCTGTGTCAAATAAATAAACAAAAATCCTTAAAAGAAAAAAAATCTTAAAAAAAAAAAAAAAAAAGAACCCACAGCCATGGAATAGATACATCAGGGGCTATTAATGGACACTGTCAAATTGGCAGACCTGACCAGGTCACCCTCTTGGAGTCGAAGCCTTCCATGCTCTCCACTACCCCGCTCCCCGGGGGAGGCCCTGACTCCCCACACTCTACTATGACCTTGCCCCTGCAGTCTTCTCCAGCCTCAGCCCCACACTCTCTCCACTCTGAACCTCACAATACAGCCCCTAGAAGGTGATTGAAAGCATCCCTGGCCACACTGTTTCCAGACTCCAGGCTCTCCCTGCCCGGACACCCCCCGGACACTTCTCCCTTCTCATAATGGGAGACTTAGATAGAGTGTTATCTCCCTCGTGAAGACCTCCTATCTTCCACGGACCCTCCGTGCCCCCCAACCCCTTGGCATGCTAATACCACACTAGAGGAAACGATCTGCTTCTGTGCCTGGTCTGTCTGCACCGTGACCATGCGTCTACCTCTGGAGCTCAGCGCCTCGCCCCAGATGGGGAATCTTAGGGCCGTTCAAGGGAGGCTTGTCGAATGAATGAATGAAAGGGAGCAATGCCCTGTGGAGGTGCGACTCCGAAGGTAGGGAGTGTCCAGAGGCTGGGAAAGTCACCGGCTGGCTGGGAGAACCAGAGGGATCCCATACCACTCTGGAAACGCTGGCCTGAACCCAACAAAGGTAAAATTGAACTAGGATACATGAAAAATCTCCCCGGCGGGATTCGAGGAGCCTGTGACCAGGTGGCCTGCAGCCCGGCCCAGAGGAATGGAAGGTCACCTCCTGTCCTCCCCGAGGGAGGGTCTGGATTCCCAGGACCAGAAGGGGAGGGTGTAGCCTCCAGGAGTTCCTGGGACTTGTCCAGCCTTCTCTCCCCCTCTGAGCAGCACAGTACCTTAAGCTCCTGCCCCATAGGCAGGCCCGGAAGTCCATTCATTCTCTGAGGGAAGAGTGGAAACCTTAAATAAAGAAAGTTTATGTAACCTTGCAGAAGCACGCCACAGGGCAGTGAGCCCCGGGGAGGGGGGGAGGGCGTGGGGACGGGGACTGTCACCCCGAACAGCCTCCCTGCCTTCAGCAAGGTGCTCAGGATCACTGAGTGCTTCAGCCCCAGGATTCCTGACCCAGGAGCAGGCTGGAGAGAGAGAAATGTGCTATCTGCAGAAGCATAATCGATATTTTAATTTACTCTTTGGAAAAGGAAAGCATATCCCCTGTGGTTTCCACAGACCCACTGTAGGCAGGGCTCTTGGCTGGCGAGGTGCGGGGGGAGAGCGGGGCAAGGCACAGGGCCACGGCTTAAACAAAGCTGCCCTGGGCTGCTTGACCAATGTTTGTCGGGACGATTGTTTATAAACAATTGGTGAGTTATTAATAATTACAGCTGTGGAGCATTGCCCCCTTCCTTAGCGCCAGGCGCAAACAGCATTTTCCTATGCATTCTTTTCCTTTGCCTCATTTAATGCATTAATTATGCTTTGCTTTACACTTCTCTGCTCATAACTCATCTTTTGTGCATCTGTCCAATTCTCCTACCTTGCCAAGCACATGAACATGCTCTGAGATAGTTAAACAGCGAAGTTTTAGACAATTCTTGCAACAAGACGGCAATGATTTTTTAATTTAGGGGTGGTCAGAAACAAGGAAGAGACTCGCTCTTATTTCCTTGCAGGGCTTTCTTGGGGCTTCTCTGAAAATGGTCACGTATACCCTTTTATCCGGGAAATCCTTGGCACCAACCCACTGAATTCACCAGGCTGCATTACCAGTGTTTTCCACAATCCTTTTTTAAACCGAGGAGCCTTTTCAGGAAAGGTCTCACAGTAGGGTCTTAAAACTGCTACAGTGGGAGCTTATTGGAAATGCAGATTCCTGGGTGGCCCCCAGCATCTCTGTGTTCCCAATCTCTGGGGCGGAGCCTGGGAATTGGCCTTTCCCACAAGTTTCCTGGATGATTCTTCTGTGCACTCACTCAAGTTGGAGAACCTCTGGTCTCAAGCACGGTAGGTATTCAGGAAATGTTTGCAGAGTGAGCTGTTGGTAAATGAGTTTCGAGAAGCCCAGTGCAAATATAAGTGCCATCTGGGGAGTTGCTCAGGGCTCTTCCCGGCCATGGCATTGGGCAATATTGTCTCTGAGCCATTCATGAGACCTTCCTTGCCTGGGTGCTGTGCTCCATCCCCAGGGGGCTAAGGTTGGTGCTACTGGTGACTTCTCAAGTTGAAGCTTTCTCTGGAAGGGATGAGGCTCCCCACTCTGTCCCTAGTAACTCCCAGGGCTGAGTTCCCAGAGTGGAGGGCTAAGGAAATCAGCCAACCCCCTCTCCACCAAACTGCAAACTGTATTCTCTGCCTTCTCTGACCAGATGGGCCAGGATCATCTTCTGTGGCCAAGGCATAGGTTCAGTGCCAGTGCCAAACACATTTACCCCTGGGTGCCCATAAACCCCTAATTCCAGGTATAGACTACTCTATTCCTAGGTCTAGATCCTTGACCTGTGTACAGATTGACTCCTAATCCTTTTTAAAATTAATTAATTAATTTAAGTAAGCTCTGTCCTGATGTGGGGCTTGAACTCACAACCTTGAAATCAAGACTCCTAATTCTAAGTATAAACTGATTCCTAATTCTAAGTATAAACTGATCCTCAATCCTAAGTATAGTCTGGGTCCTGGGTACAGACTGACTCTTAATCCTAGGTATAAACTGATCCCTAATCTTGGATACAGTCTGACCCCTGATCCTACCTAGCCAGACTAACCCCCCTAACCCAGAAAACAGGCTGACTCGCAACCCTGGTCAGAGCCTGATCTTCGACTCTGATCTCAGTCCCCCTAATTCTCTCCACAGCGTGGTCCAGCTCTGCATAGATTATCCATAACGCTGACCACAGACTGACCTCTTGGGGCTGATGTAGGAGTATGAAGGGAATTGGAAAGGGATGTCCTTCCAGTAAAGGCAAGAGAAGCATATCTTCAAAAAAGGGATGGGGTCTGGCCAGCCAGTGCTTTGACAGCATGGGTCTTCCCTACTGGAGCTGAAGCCTTAGTAGGAACTGGGGGCGCTAGAACCTTAAGAATAGGCCAGACACCTCTTCTCCACTCCCCACTCTTTCTGCCCGTCTGTCCCTGACCTGCGGCCCTATCCAGCCCCCACTCCATCCACTGGCTCACTAGGACAGGGTCAAACATGAAAGGAAAGATGACTGGCCCTGATACAGGCCCCAGGAATGTGCAGGTATCATTAACGGGCGGACAATGGCACGCTATGGCCTGTCTGCTCCCAAGCCCTCCCCAGGATGGACCCCGGACCACGAGCAGGGGAAGCAAGCTCAGAGTATGGTACCAGCAGGGCCAAGTGGACCACCCAGATGGCTGACAGAGGCCTGGCTTCTCCCCTACACACAGGTAGGAGCCTCAGGTGTCCCGTGAACAGCAGTAGGGAGCAAAGGCTGTTGAGAGCCTGGTTCTGGTCTGCAAGACCCAGCGGGGCCCTAGAGGCTCCCCACCCTGCAGGCAGGTTTGAAGGCAGTTGAGTCTCAGGCCTGGGGGACTGAGGATGGAGACCACAGCTTGTAGGCCCAGCTTCGGGAGCCACCCAGTCCTGGCCGAGAGAGGCATCTGGATGAGGGGTGGTACAGCCCTTCCTTTGGGCGGCTTGCATTTGATGGGGGCATCAGAGTATCAGGCCTTAAGGAATTCCCAGCCTGAAGGGAATGCACAAACCCTGACCTCAGGGGGTTCCCAGTCTAAAGGGAGACACGGAGTCCCTGCTTCAAGCCAAAAACCATCTTCTCCCTTCCCTATAGTGAAGATACGGGTTCACAGCACTGCTGGCCAAGTCGCGAAAGCCTGACTGGTGGTAGCCGCACCGATCAGACTATCCCAGCGGCCTCCTTGGAGATGATCCTCAGGGAGGAAGACTAGCTCACCCCTCGCATACATACCCATTCCCTGGCCCTGAAATGTTAGGGCCCAAACCATTTCCCTCTCTGCTGCCCAGTACCCAGTGGCCGGAAGCCTGTGCTCGCTTTCCTCTGGGGAGTTGAGGAGGGGTGGGGGGCAGGAACAAGCCTCCCAGGCATTCCTCTCGCATTCCTGGGGCCATGCCCTCCTTCCTCCCTGCCTCAGCCTGGCCATAAACTATTTCAGGCTTGCAAAATCTGGTCTGTTGCTCTCTTGTTCACAGCCCCCAGTGAGGCCGGGGCCTGGGCCCTGGCCAGGAAACCCACAGCACCCCCAGAGCCCAGAGGGTTCTGGTCAACGGGGACAGAGGAAACTGGGTGACCTCTTGGGCCCACCAACCATAGAGGGGTTGGAGAGCAGAGAGAGGGGGGCCTGGCCCACTCCTCGGGGCAGAGACCCAGAGCCCCACTCCCTAGAGACCGTGCCCGGGAGACGTGATTAGGACGATAGACCACCATGTGTTTGGGGGTCCAGCAGTGGGCAAAGGACGTTCAGACACATCATCTCAGACAAAGGCTCACCTCCCCCCACCCCCAAAGTCGTGTCTTCACCATTTTACAGATGAGAAAACTGAGCCTCGAACCAAAGCTCTTCTTTAGGCTTGAGCAATGTCTCCCCAGTGGACCATACACATTGCAGGGCCTGGAACCTGGACTTCTCTCTCTCTGCCCTGGCCCCCGCTCTCCTGCCCGCCGAAACGTCAATAAATGTCAAGGTCCTTCCCCCTCCACCCCCTGCCCCCAACAGCCTGCCTCAGACACCAGGGCCCAGGCCCTCCACAGAACCACATTCACCCTCTCCCCCCAGGACTCCCCCCACGCTCCCACTCTCCCCCCTCCCCCCACTACAGGCTTCTATCTTTCTTTCCCTCTCCTTCTGGTTACAAGCCGCCTGTGTCCACACCTCTGGTCTCCTCTGTGCTTGCTGGGCCCCCTCCCTCTACCCTGGGATAGGACCCAGTTCTGGGTTCTCAGAAAAGACTCCCAGCACCTCACCCCAGCTCCTCCCTCCCCAGGGGTGACGTTTCAGAGTGCACTTGTTTACAATATGGCAATGAATAAAATGGGGGGGGGGGAATTCTTGCCTCCATGGAGCTTCCTTCTGGTGGGGGCAGGGAACAGAAGATAAACCACAAAGTATGGAATGTCAGGTAGTGCTATGAAGCAAAACGAAGCTAGAGGTGCTGCCGGAGGCCGGGCTGGGTGTTCGTGAAGGATGCTCACCAAATCCGTGCTTTTGTGCATAGTCAAAGGATGAATATGCAAGAGGCTGGACCAGGTCCTGACCCCACACTGCCACTGACTGTATAATCTGGAGCAAGTCATGTCTCCTGTCTGGACCTCAGTTTCCTTATCTATAAAGTAAGACAGTTGGACTGAAAGGCCATCAAGGTCTGACTTCAGCTTTGACCTTCATGGACTCCAACGCATTATGCCTCTATGAATGCAATGGGGAATATTATAGGCAGTTTAGGAGTGGTTCTGAGGGAGACCCTTCTGTGCCCTAGCAATTTCCCAGGCGCCGATGTTTCTGGTGACGTCACAAAATCTGCATGTTGACAAGTGAATTTGCATCCCAGGTCCCCAAGCTCCTGGAAGGTTTGTGGTGCAAATGTTAATAATCAGCAGCAATAACCAGACTCCTTCCCAGACCGAGGGGAAAGGTGGGGTCACTTGGGGCTAAAAGGAAGGTGGAATTTGCTGGAGGCCAAGGGACTAGCTTAACTTCTTTCCCCTCTTCTGGTGCCCTCAAGCTTGCTTTCCAACCCTTCGTCAGACATCCCCACTGGACTGCTCTCCGAATGCCCGAATGGCATCTCGTCAGGACCAAAGCCCAAGTCCTGACTTCTGAGGACTGAGGCTGGGGGACAAGCTCACCTAAGCCCTGAAGAGGAGCTGCCCAACCTTGAGACCAGCCCTGCCCCGCCAGCTCCTAGGGCAACAGCCAGCAGGGACCCAGAGTACCTCCCTCGCCAGGCACCCCCTTGCCACCATGCCAGGCCAATCCTAGAGGCTCCAACTTCTAATGCCCCCCTAAGATCAGTAAACATTGTGGCTTCCCCTCACTGGGGCTGCCTGGTCAGGATTTGTGAATCTCAGTCTCCTCTCTCTCTCTCTCTCTCACACACACACACACATTCTCTCTCTCTCATCTGGAGTCTTGTACACGCTCTCTCACACAAACACACACTGAAGTACACGGAAAACTCCCACCCAGGACTAATGATTCGGGGGGGAAGAAAACTAACATCCATAAGGAACTTTACTTATGCCCATCTCATTGAATCCTGCCTCCTTCCCATCCCCCCTTGCGGCAGTATTTGAGCACTCCTATTTCACAGAAGAGGAAACAGAGGTGCCCAGTGACACCCTCAAGCAAAGGGCAAACCTTAGGAGTCTGCCTGGTTCTGCCCGACTCCCGCCCCGTGGGCCCACCGCTCCACACTTCCACACCCGCGTGCAAATGGAGGGGTTGTTGCAAACACAGTTCAGAGCCAGAAGTCTGGAGACTGAGGTGCTGAGCCTGGTTCTGCTGCCGCCTACCCAGGGGACCCTGGGCACAACTCTTCCCCTCCCGAGGCCTCAGTGTCCTCATCTGGGAAATGGGAATCATGATGCCTCTCTTTTCTTTGCATGGCAATGAACCAGACGGTCCTGCTGGTTTCCATGTTGAGGGTTCTCTGACTCCCAGCTTGAGCCTCAGGCCGCCCAAGGTTGCACACCTCCTCCACGAAGCTGGCCAGGGCCTCCTCTTTGGTGCAGGGGTGGGGGGGCGTGGGGGGCGGTCAGGGGAGGCCAGGCCAGGCAGGGCTCTTTCTTCCACTGGCCCCTGAGCACAGTCCCCACTAGTGCTGACTTAGAGCTTTGCCTCCTGCTGACATCAGCACCCACCTGTTTGTGGTGGGAAAAGAGGCCTCTTCGGGAAATAGGTTTGCTAAACCTCAGCGAGGGAGGACCTCCCAGCTGTGCTGTTGAAGCAGGTTTGGTAAATACCCCGGGCTGGCACCTCTGGAGAGAGAGTGGGTAATCCGAAAGCAATGCTTCCTCCTGGCGACCTGCCCCTCTCCCCGGCCACCCCAAACCATGATCAAATTTCCATCCCCGGCTCGGGAACTTCCAGCTGGTACCCTGAGCTCTTCAGCCTATCGTCCCAATAACCATCCTTCCTCGCACATGCCATCTCCTGTGCCACCACCCCCCACCACGGCTGTCACCATCTTCACTTATCACCAACCATCAACCCCCTCCCCCCATCCCCACTGCCCCCCCCCCTTCACTCTCACCCCTGCCACCCACGGTGCTCATCCGCCCCAACCCAAAGGTCACCGTCTAATCCATAATTGGTCTCACTCCCTGCCTAAATTCTTTACTGAGTGATAAACTTTGCCTGGAATGAAATTTGTAGCACACATCTGGGAGCCCACCATAGTTCCAGGAGGCAAGAGCATCCCGCGTGCGACTCGACTGGTGTCCCTTCCAGCGGACCCTACTCATGTGGCCACATGCAAACATTCAGAGGAGGTAGAGGCGTCCCTTACTCGACACCCATCTGTCCCAGGGTGAGCCCAGGGGGCCCAGCTGACGCAGCACCACCTCTAATCCCCCTGACGCGCTGATCGGTGTACCTGTTTGTTTAAACACACGATCCCAGGTGCTGAAGAACAATTAAAAGTGATCACAGGGGATCAGCTTCCTGATCGATCTTACTTGTCTTAAGCCCAGATAAGCCAAGAGAGGAATCTCTTTCCAAATCTGTCATTTCTGACAGCAGAGATGCTGGATTCCTCCTGGTAGAGCCAGCTGGGGTCACGGGAGTTCACTCCCCAAGGAACAGAAGAGCTTGCCTTGGCCTTCATTTAGCCCGATGTGTCTGAAATTTGGCTGGAAATTATTCGGGGGAATCTCACTTAGCATTCAGTATTTTTTTTAAAAAAAAAAGGGGGGGTGGGAATATGGGGCAATACTACCTCACTTTGGGGTTTCAAGTCTGAGGTGGAATCAAAAAAAGACTCGTGTTGGAATCCTGATTCTGTCATTTAACTACGAAGCCTCAGTTTCCGCATCTGTGAAATGGGAATGAGACTATCTGTCTCATGGGCCTCAGGGTTGAGTGCGTTAAAGAACTCGCACAGACCTTTTTTTAGGCCCCGCTCGACCGCAGGGCTGAGCCGAATAATCATTCTAGGCCAGGAAAACTGCACCTACTATCTCGTCTGACCCATGTAATTTTGAGTTCTTCTTACAGGGGGTTACTTCCAAAATCAAAACTACGTTTATTACTCACACTGCAGTTAAAATAGGATAGTGAGTTCTGATGATCTCTTTTACGAAACCACTTACTTAGCTTTTATACTCAGACACTCCAGCTTTGATCTGTTTTTGTCTTTATGATACCCTGGCCACAAGACATTGTATCTGCCCCTTCCTGTGGAAGTCTTGCATGCCCTTTGGCCAGAGACAAGTCCAGTGGGAACTTCCTACAGTCACCACCACGGGCACCAAAATCTGAATGTTTCGCAGGACTTGTGCAGAGAAAGAAACAGATGTCTCTCCCCTGCTCTCCTCCAGCTCCCACCAGGCAGGAGGAGGATTCAAGCTGAGCCCTGGAGGAGAGACCCAAAGTTTTAGAACAGAAATCTTCTTTTTCTTTTTAAGGTTCATTTATTTATTTGAGAGAGAGAGAGAGAGAGAGAGCATGTGAGTGCGGAGGAGAGGCAGAAAGAGAGGGAGAGAATCCTTTAGCAGACTCTCCACTGAGCATGGAACCTGGCCCGGGGCTCGATCTCACCACCGTGAGATCATGACCTGAGCAGAAACCAAGAGTCAGGCACCCAACCTACTGAGCCACCCAGGTGCTAGAGGAGGGATTTTCCAAGACTGGTCCCTGGCCCAGAAGAATGGGCCTCCCCTGAGAACTTGCTAGACATGCAAAAAATTAATTCTCAGGCTCTATCCTCGTATGTGGAATGAAGAACTCATTTCTGTACCTGAGCACGCGTCACTCAAGTATGAGACCAGTGCATTTGAGAACCTCAGGCACAAGGTGCACGGACAGTGGAGCCATTAAGTCACGTTCAGGTCCGGGGCCATCACGTTAGTGGGGCCAAGGAGGGAATGCCAAGGGGGTATCACTGGCCCCAGCACCCCCAGAAGCACGCAGAGAGAGCGGCCTAGGGTCTGGAGAGAAGTTAGGAATCTCGGGAATTACTGGCCGAGACCGAGAGGAAGGTGTGAGGGGAGCAGCATACCCGCTCCTGCTCCAGGCTCTCACCAATGGGGGGTCCCAGCAACCTCTCACACGGGCCTGAGCCTCTGTCGAGAGGAGCCTCCTTGTTCCCCAGGCTCCCTAGGAACTCAGTAGTGACATTCCTGGCTGTGGTTGGTCACCCGAAGCTGGAGACCCTCAGACCTGGCCTGGCGCCATCCCTGATAGGGAGCTCCCCAGAGGGCCTGAGTCTTCGGGGTGCTCAGGCCTTGACCTTATAAGGCCCCCCTACCCCGACCCACTGCCCTGTCCACATTCTCCCTTACCGTGCGCCTGATGCCGTACCAGGCCTGGAGCTACAGCGAAAGGACATAAAAGCTGTGATTCCTGCTGTCAAAGAGCCTGCCCGGCCCTGAAGGCCACTGTTTCCCAAGCCCTAAAGCGTGTGCCAGGATGTGCTGAGCTCTTTGTGAACTTTGTAGGACTTAATGAGACAGTAAGCCATGGAAGAGATACCGGTCCCGGGCAGTGAACTGTGAACACCAGAGGAGGGTGGCCAGCCAGTTATGCAGAGTTCAGAGAGATAGCTGAGCACAGGGCAGTCGGGAATTTTCTGAGCAGGGAGGAGACCCAGTGCTGGTCTGGACAGGACGTGTGGCGGCAACAGGAATATTGCCTTCTCTGTCTCTAACCCTCTTGGCCGCTGTCTCTCTCTGCCTTTTCCTCTTCCCATAAGTAGACCACCCCGGAAATGGGCCAGGTCTCCTTAGGACACACTGTGACCCTGTCCTTAAAACCTGATGGGGACAATTAACAGGAGGATAGATAGACAAATTGTGATATATCCACACACTGGACTACAACTCAGCAATAAGAAGGAGCCTGTGCTCGGCACGGACGGCCCACCAAAGTGTTACACTGAATGAAACAAGCCAGACATAAAAAACCATATTCTATATGATTCCACGTGTATGAAATTTCTGAACAAGGTAAAACTCCACAGAAAGAAAACAGATCAATGTGCAGTTGCTTGAGGTTGGGAGTCAGAGTAGGGACCGACTACAAAAGGCACAGGGAACTCTGTCAGAGGACAGAAGTATTCTAAAACCGGATTTACTGACCGTTGCGCAACTGTCCAAAGCTGTCGAAACCGGAGTGTGTTCTTGAAGTGCGTAAATGTAAGGGTACGTGAGTTTTACTTTCCTGAAGAAGCATGACAATTAAAAAAAGAAGATAGTTTACAGATGGATGGATAGATGGTTAGACACGCGGAGAAAAACACGATCATCCCAAACGTCAACCACGTGATTCGATCGTTAGATCGTGTGGATACGGGTCCTCAAGATACAATTGTTGCGGCTTTTATGTTATGTCAGAGAGTTTTCGCAATAAAATGTGGGGGGCAAAGCGGGAAGGTGATCAAAAGATCTGTGGTTTGGAAAGGTCGTTCTGACCACCAGATCGGTGGTCAGAAACCACTGACCGTGGCAGGGGTGAGGACGTGGGCAGCTGTTTGGAACTCTCATACACTGGAAAAGTGCCTGTGAAAACGGCCCTGTCTACCCTCTGGCACAGTAAGTCCCCCGCCTCGGTCCTGAAGAAGTCCGTCCACTTGTATACCACAAGGCACAGATAAGAATGTTGACAGCAGCCTTATTCACTGTAGCCCTGAACTGGAAACAATACAATGATTATCAGCGGCATGGATTAAACATTGTCTATTCACACTGTGGGCTACTACAGAGCCGCGAGCATAAAAGAACTGGACACGCAACATGGCGAATTCTCAATGCTGAGCCCAGGGCAGCAGACACAATCGAGTACGTGCGATGTGATTCCATTTATATCACGTTCCAAAGTCACGCCATGCTAACTGTCAGGGCTAGAAGACAGAGGAGTGCCTGCCTTGGATGGGGGTGACAACTGGGGAGAGGCATTGAGCAAGAGTTACCGGAAGCTGGCAGGGCTCTCTTTCTTGATCTGGATGATTCATTGCATGTAGAACTCCTGAGATGCGTGCTACAAAACCATCCGGCTGTGTGCTCGGGATGTGGGCACCTTTCTGCATGTGTGTTGTAATTAGATCAAAATGAAGTTTATTAAACAATTGGAAAAAAAGGAAACCTATTCAACCTTCACTCAAGGGCACCCTCACCTTAAACCTGATCCCCAGGGGCTTCTGGAGAGGCAGCCAATTTGTTTCCACCACTCTGAGCAGCCTGGGGTGGACTCCACACGGATCTAGGGCAGGCACAGTCCTTGGCATTTGTCAGATCTGCAAGGTCATCGGAGGGGAAAGAGGCGTCGGAGGCTTTGATGCCTGATTAGGCCAGGGAGCCCACAAAAGTCCTAGAAAGTTTGGCACACCAGCCTCAATCAGAGTGAATCATAAAGGAGCACTCCTGCCCGAGCCTGTGCAAGATCTAGGCACACGGAGGCTGTGGGTGAGAACGTTTTGGATCAGCAAGAGCTGCAACAGGCTGCTCTCCTGCCCTGAGCCGCCACCCTCAAACAATCCCCCGCCTGTATTAATCCTCTAAAAGGCTTTCAATAAAAATCTACTAAAATTAACTTGGTAGAGACTCTTTTGTAAAGGAATACTCACCCTTCAGCTACATTTCGTGTTGGTGAGGTCTCTGTGTTCGGATGACAGGTTACTCAATGCAAGGTCTGCTTTTTTCTTTTTTTATAATGGGCTCCAATTTTCCACGAAGAGAAGGTAGAGAGATTGGCTGACAGGTGAGCCGCAGCAGGAAGTCTAACTCCAGATAGAAAAATCAGGCGTCCCCGCGATGACAGACGAATCGCATACTGGCATCGTCTGTGTGCCTTCGTACGGGTGATAAAATGTTAACAATGGAATTAGAAGTTGCGTGTCCCTGGCCTGGACGCGAATTGGTGACAATAAGCACAATCTAAAGTATTATCCCATTTAACCAATAGTTGCACCGTGCTATCAGGCCCGGAAACACCGACCGCCAACAATTGCAGGCTCGTGGCGAGCACCATACGTTTAATAAAAATGCAGAGGGTGAGTGCACGTGGGTGGGTCTTGGCAGAGCCGGCTTTGGAGTTTTGCAAGCTGTAGACCGTTCCAGCCCGCCTCGAAGGGTCTAGTGGGCTTGGCTTCTCCCAGCAAATACCCTCACAGGCTTGGGTGATTCCCCCCAAGAAGCTCTGCAACAGGGCTCCTGTGCCCCCAGTAAATTTGAGAAGGGCCGTATTTAAGCGAAACACATTTATGTTGACAAGGCTAGAGGGAAACAGGCTCCAACCTCGAGGTAAGGACCCTCCCCACCATGGGGTGGGGGTTGGGGGGTACAACCTGGCAGTCTTTCCAAATTAAAGATGCACGTGGCCTCTGCCTCCAGCAACTCCAGTCCCTCGCACCTTCCCTGCAGAGACGGTCCCACAAGTACCTAGTGAGGTGCAGAACGGGCTATTCGTGGGTGGCATTGTTTAGAATAATAAAGGCCCCGAAACAGCCCTACTCTCTCTCCAAGAGGGTCTGGCAACATTACCTCAGGCAGGGCATGCGTGGCAGCCAGCGTTTACTGAGTGCTTAGCGCCAGGCAGTGACCTCTGCCCCTCATGAGTGTTCCCTCATCGAATCTGCACAAAACGCTCTGAGGTAGACGCTGTTATTAACCCCGGTCCCCAGGCGAGGAAACTGAGTCCCTAACAGATGGGCTCATGGGTTTCCACACTAAACGACTGCTTTGTAGTGCAGCAGGGATCTAAACTCCAGAGTTTATGCTCTTTCCCTCTTCATGATAAAGTATCTTCCCAGTGAAAATTTGAATCACCAGTTCAATGGAATCCCCTGGAGCCATAAAAAGAAGACAAGACAGCTCTATGTGTACTCACATCACGTGGTTTCCAGATAGATGAAGTGAAAGAGCCAAAACGCAGAGCAGCGTGGGGGAATGCCACCATTTATATGGGAGGAAAAAAGAGTTTATAAATATATCGTGGACTATCTTTAGAAAGATGTACAGGAAGCTGGTAACTTGGGGGCCTTTTATAGAAAAGTTGCAAAGAACTGCCTATACCCTTCACCAGGCTTCATCAGTTGTTACCGTACTGGAATTTTCTGTTTTACCGTGTCCATATGGTACCTCTTGGAAATAAAAACTAACAAGATCAAGTAAACAAGCATTTTCTACCTCAGAAATTCTAGAGAGTATATGATGCTAGATGTTCAGTCTCTCAGAAGGAAGCCAACTGCATAGCTTTTTCAGGAAGTCAACCTTGAAACACTCAACCTCTGGAACAGGTGCTTTCTCACCCAGAAGAATGTGCCAGAGCCTAGGGTTGTAGAGAAGGGGGCATAAGGAAGGTTCCAGAAGTTTAGAGCTGAGGCCAGAAGCAGCCGTGCCTTGTTCCAGGCATTGGGCAGGACAGGACAGGGACCGCAGCAGGTGGGGACGAAATGAAGGTATGCCAGGTGTCCCGGCAATGCCAGCGAGCCCTCCCAATCCTACTCAGTCCCTTTTATCATCTGCTCAGGGCCTGGTGCCACTGAGTTCAGTGCCTGAGATGGACTGAGGTCCCTTACCCTGTCGGATACCAGGGGAAAAAATCAGGTCTAAACACAGGGAGGGCAGAGGTGAATTTCTTGCCACCTTTAATGGCCTTGCCTCCCCTGGGCACTTGCTACTTAATCCAGGAGCCTGTCACTTGCCTCCTTCCTGGCCCAGTCACTGGGGCTCTTCTACCCTATAATCATCTGCCATGATTTTTCCAGAGCTTTTTAAGGGTCATCAGCCTATTTCTTGCGTGCGTCATTCTTTCCTGCCCTCACCCTCACCTGGGATTTTTGTGAAGCCACGACTATGTCTCCAGTTCAGACTGGGGCTCCCTGAGGGCATGTTTATATCTTCCCCTCAGACTGGGATTCTTGAGGCCAAGGCTATGTTCCCCCCCCACCCCACCCCCGCTCAGACTGGGGCTCCCTGAGGCAAAGCTGTGTCTCCCCTCAGACTGGAGCTCCCTGAGGGCAGGGCTGTGTCTCTCCCCTCAGACTGGAGCTCCCTGAGGGCAGAGCTGTGTCTCTCCCCTCAAACTGGGGCTCCCTGAGGGCAGGACCATGTCTCTCCTCAGACTGGGGCTCCCTGAGGGCAGGGCTGTGTCTCCCATCAGACTGGGGCTCCCTGAGGGCAGGGC
>CM053608.1:92799404-92866590 GCA_028646535.1 Procyon lotor | reverse complement strand
GTTTACCTCAGGTAATGTGGTACATTTACCCCAGGGCATGGTGGGATGTCTGTTCCAGGGCACGGTGGGATGTTTACCTCAGGTAATGTGGTACATTTACCCCAGGGCATGGTGGGATGTTTGTCCCAGGGCATGGTGGGATTTTTGTTTCAAGGCTTGGTGGGATGTTTACATCAGGTAATGTGGTATATTTGCCCCAGGGCATGGTGGGATGTGTGCCCCAGGGCATGGTGGGACGTCTGCCCATAGACCACTGACTCCTTTCTACACTAGCTAGATGTCCTTCCCTCGGCTCCCATGACACCCTGTACTTTGTGATTTCCTTGACTTCCTCCTCTGCCTACTCTGGACAGAGCGGGCCCAGGATCTCACCCACCTCTTCGTTCCCTGCCACCACCTTCACTGGCAGCTCCAGCTTCCAGCCCTCACCTCTGCCCTGGACCCCTCCCTGCACCAGACCCACTCCTTCTCTGACTTCCTCGCTCACCCATGAAGTCAGCCCAGGCACAACTCCTGAGCTGCATCCCTGGACAGCGGTCATGGACAAGGTCCCCTCAGCTCTGCCTTCCAAACCTCTCGGGTCCTCCTAGGCTCTCTTCTTCCTCCCCAGAGCTCCTTCCTCTACCTGATTCCTCACGGCTTCTCTGGCATCTCCTTCAGTCCCCCCCACCCCCGCCCCATCTATGCCCAAGAGGTCACAGATGAGTTGCTTAAAATGCACATTGTGTCATACTTTAAAAAGCTCTGACAGTTACCACTCTGGCCTACACTCCTCACATTTTCCTACCTCTGTGCCATCGTAGAAACTTTTTCCTTTGCCTAGAATACTTTCCTCCGCTTCTCCAACCCACAAAGGGCAGGCTCCATGGAGCCTCCATCATTTCCTCAGGCTCATTTCCTGTCCTAAAACCCTCCAGTGGTCTTCCTAGGCCTTCTGAAGCAAGTCCTGGCTCATGGTTCCAGCAGGCCTCTAAGACTCTCTTAAAGGGGAAACCGAAGGGAGTTGGATGCCGGACTCTTTACAGGGATGTGACGAGCTGAGGGAACCAACACGGGAAGGAGCCAGCGGTTGGCCTAAAGGAAGCCGGGAGGCAGCTGTCGCTTCAGGAGAGGGGTCACCTGCCCGGACCTGTGGTCATAGATAGAGGGACACAACCCCCTGCCAAGCTGCGGTCTAGCAAGCCTGCTGGGGGGCCTCTCTCTCTTCCCCTGCTGAGATTACCTCCGGTGCCTTCCATTGGCTCAATTCAACCAGAAGCCCGTGGGAGCCAGCCTCCCCAAACAGAGCAGGGTAGACAATCGACCTGGGGGAGAACAGCCTTCATGGGCCCCAGCTGCAGGTGTGGTTGACTTGGTGTTCTGGCCCCAGCCCACCTCCAAGTGACGTGCCTCGCACACCCTCTAGTGCTCCAGGACGCCCCCAAACCCGCAGTGCCCCAACTCACCGAGGCTGTACCTTTGTAGTGCGGTTCTCTGGGCCCTTTCCCCTTTCCTGTGTTGGCTGAGACCTGCTCATCCCTGGACTCTCAGCTAGGGTCGTGCCCCTGGCCCGAGGCCCCGAGTCTGTGCTCCCAAGGCCCCTGGGCCCACCTTCATCAGGCATTTAACTCTCACTGTCCTGGTCTCTTCACTCCCCCTGAGGACTGTGTTTCAGAAGTGCTTTTTTCCGGCCCTGCTTGTGATAGGTGCTCATCGAAGTGCTTCTTGAACCGAATTCTAGCACCTGTGTCTCCGGAGAAGGTTGACTCACTCACGTTTCTCTGGCCCCACGACCGCCATCTCCTTGCAAACAGGAAGCAAGTCTAACTCCGTTCAGTATCCCCCCCAATCCCCCCCAACCCCTGTTGGCATTTTCAATAACGTTCATCGATGGCTCGCACGAAGGAATGAACGTGTGGGAAGAGGGGGACACGCAGACGACACACTCCGAGAGTTCAGGGGAAGACATTGCTCCTAGTTAGGGAGAATCAGGGGAGACTCTCAGAGGGCTAACTTGGACTGGCCCTGAGGGAAGAAGTCGTGAGGAGGGGCTGGGAGGAACACTTGCAGGCGAGGCATGGCTTGTGCAAAGGGCCTGAGGGAGAGACCCGGAAGGGGGCCATCCAGCTGCCTGGGCATTCCTCCGGGCAGTCGCTCCCTCTCTCTTCCTCCGGCTTCTCTTCCCATTCCTGCCCTACCTCCTCCAGGAGTCCCATGACTGACCTGCCCCCCTGGGTGCTCCTGGACTCTCGCCCCCTACCCCAGCTGAGCGCTCCTCCCTCTCTGCCCGGCCTGAGCCGGTGGCCGAGGCCTGTGTTCCCGTGTTCTCCGGCCCCCACTACTTTGGGCCCTGGCCTGGAGCCTCTGAGGGCTTGAGCTGTGAGTTCGAGTTTGGCCAGGAGCCTGCTCATCCCCCGGTGACGTGTTGGGGCTGTCTGGGCCACAGGGAGCCAGACGTGCCAACCGCCAGTCCGCGGAGCAGGGAGGCCGGCCACAGTGCGCCAGCCTGGGTGCCCGCCCTGCCCCTCCCACCCCTCCCTTCCCTGAGGGATGTCCCCAGTGGACTGGCCAGTGGCCCGAGGCTCCAGGGGAACATGCTTTTTGCAGGCTGTGGCTGAAGGATGAACCCGCTGTCCTGCCAGCTCCGTGTGGGGAAGAGGGAGGTGCCCTCCGCCAGCCAGCACCCCACGGGACGCCCGCCACAGGCAGAGTGACCGAGGCTCTGGCCTCTATTCCCTAACCCACTGGTCATTTTCCCCTTGGGGCCTTTGATGGGAAAGTCAGAGCTTCCAGTACTGGAGGGAGTGACTCCCAGGGAGGGGGTTTATAGGCATATGGGCTCAGGGCCTGGGAAAAGCCCATGAGGATGGAGACCACTGACTTCTAGGGTCCAAAGCAGCTGGCAGACTGTGGCAGGGCATAGGGAACTCCTTCTATGGCCCTGGTGCTTGGGGCCCCTTAGCGCCCTTTGCAGCTGAAAGCCGGGGTTGAGCTCCCTGCCCTTCTCGGCCTTCGACTAAGCACTTACCCTGAGCGAGGCACCCACTGGCCCTCAGAGGGGAAGGGGGAAAGGGGCCAGAAAGGCCCCAACAGATCCTCCCAGGCCTCCTCCTCTGTCTGCCCTTCCCTGAGCCCTCCCAGGCCTGAGGGCGGGCACCCAAGGGAAAGGGGCCCTCAGCCCGCTCGCTTCAGCGATGCGGAGAGAGGCCTCCTCTGAGAGGGGCCAGGCGTGGAGGAGTGGGCCTCAGGGGGTGAGGCTTTCTTAGGGGGTGAGGAGCCTGAACTGGGCTTGCTCCCCACTGGTGGAAGGCAAACAAAAACAGAGCTCGCTCTCACCCTCCCCAGGCAGCCCCCCTGCAGTGAGGGCTCTACTTTCCCCGGCTGTTGGTTTTCCTCCAGAGTAAGAAAGAGAATCAAGACAAGGATCCCATTTCCTTCAGATTCACTTATGGCTTCAATCTGTCTCCCCCTCAGTGCTTTGCCTTGTTTGTTCCTTCCTTTGTTCCTCAGTTCCGTCATTTGTTCCCTCGGTAAATAAACGCATCTGAGTACCTGACAAGTACTTGGCCTTTTGCTGGGTAGGCTCTGGGGGGGTCTGAAGAAGTGGGAAATGAGAGTTCTCAATCTTTAAAAAAAAAAAAAGGATTTTATTTATTTATTTGAGAAAGAGAGAGAGTGCAAGCAGGGGGAGCAGCAAAGGGAGAAACAGGCTCCCTGCCAAGCAGGGAGCCCGATGCGGGGCTCGATCCCAAGACCCTGAGATCATGACCTGAGCCGAAGGCAGATCCCTAACTGACTGAGCCACTCAGGTGCCTCCCGCAACCTTTTTGGGAGCAAAAATCTTCCGGATGAGTGATGAGCAGACCACGTCCCCTCTCTTAGCAAACTGCCTATGTCACTGGGCTGGGTTAACAATTCCTAAATGCTACCAGCCTCGCAGGGAGGCAGACATGAAACTGAGAACTAAACACAGTGTGAGAAATGCTAAGGAGGTTTGATTTCTGAATTTGTCTCTTACCTCTTTGAACCCGGTTTTCTTCACCTTTGAAAAGGGGATAATTCTATCACCTCCCTGTGTCACTGTGGAGACTGGATGAAACAAACTCTAGAAAGGGCCTAGCAGTGTATGGTGTCTATTAGATATTCATGTACATGACTCTTCTTTCCTCCTATCCCTGGGAGATCGGCGCTATTATCACTCCATGTTACAGAAGAGGAAACCGAGGCACAGCAAGGTTAAACAGTGCCACGCGGCTGAGAGCAGAGCTGGGATCTACCCCTACTTGGTCTGGCATCAGAGTCTTTGCTCTAAACCACTACTCCGTACTGCTTTTCTAGAGCGGTTCTGTTTCCTCACCACCCTAGGAGCCTCTAAGCCCCACCCCGCTTCTCACAGATCCCTTCTGTTGGAACAAAGGATCCAGGAGAGAAAACGGAAGTCCTAGAGAAAATTTACTGCCCTTCCTAAAAATACAAGTTCAAGTTTAAGCTTCGAGGCAAGTGGGAAGGAAGCCTCCAGAAGACCAACTTTAAGGAGGGGTGGGACCATCAGCCTGGAGCTCATAGAGCTCGGTTTGGGTTTCGGGACTGTTACAAAATCAACTCTCTAGATGGGGGCAAGACCGAGATCCATAAAAGTGCTTTGAGGCCCTTCGTGCCTTCCGTGGCCTTATCAAGGGTCAGCCCGATACCAAGGCCTCCCATCTCCCTCTTCCACAGACTGTGGGCTCCACCAGGGCCGGGTCTGCGCTTCACTCCCAGCTCTTGCCCCCTCCTTGGCACATGGGGAGCTCTGCAAATGCTTGCTAGATGAAGAAACCAAGAGATACCTCCCAAACTCAGACCTTACACCAAGAGACCTCCTTTCCTTTTCCTGGTCTAGAGGCCTCGTACCTCCCTGTCCTGGGATTTCCAAGAGAGCAGCCAAGGTTTCCGGAGGAACATTTTGCCAAGGTTCAGGAGAAGCACCCACCTAAGCCACCCTGGCCCCCACCTAGCCCCCTCAATCCTGAGTATCCCCGCCCTTGGGGCACCTAGCCATGCCCAGTGCCTGCAGGACCCAGACGGAGCCGAGGGAACTTTTGTACAAATCTAGGCTTGCTTAAAGGGAAGCAAAACCTTGCTCTGGGCTTCCTGTTTCACAGAAGGGGAAACCAGTGTCTTGAGGGTCCAAGCACCTTGCTGGTTGGGGGAGAAGCTGAGTGGAGAGGAGGCCTGTCCCCCTGGGAGGAGCCAGGGAGGAGGGAGACTCTATGTGGAAGCAGGCAAGGCAGGGGTTGGAGAGAGGGGCTGCGCTGCCACGTGGGAGTGCGGCAGGGAGTGCCTGCAGAAGGCCTGCCCCAGCGGAGGGCTGGCCAGAAGTCTGCTTATGTGACCGTCCAGTTTGGGTCAGTGGGCCTCCGTCCACGTGGATAAGGCAGCACCAACTTTGTCAAGCAGCGTCGCCTATGAGGGTCTGAGCCAGTGCCCAAAGCAGCAGCTCACAGAGTGGGGCTCGGCCAGCCAGGGCTGGATAATCACCCAGAACGTCTAGAATGGATTCCTCTGCTGGGCAGACGGTCATCAGTGAGGGAGTAAGTTGGGTTTTTCTTGATCACCCTCTACAGGCTTAGGGCAATACTTGGTGCTGCTGGGAGAGAGTCGCTGCGTGTGGATGGATGGGGGTAGGTGGTGGAATAATCAGGAAGTCCAGTCGGTCCTCAGCCTGAGGAGTCCCTAATCTGCAGGAGGGGGCTGACATATCCTGCATTGTAGAATCTGAGGTTAGAGAACATGGCGGGAGAAACAGCAGCGTACATAAGAACTCCAGCTCTAGAATCACTTTATTTAATTCATTTGTTTGACAACTATTTACTAAGCACCTACTATCTACCAGGCACCAGTCTAGGCTCTGGGGATATAACGAAGAACAAAATGAACTAAACCCCCTTCCTTCATAGAGCTCACATTCTGGTAGGTAGAGATAGTAAAAAACTGGATAAACGTGTGCATACACATGTCAGTGGCCAGAATTGCTCTGAAGGAATAGAAGGAGATAGTAGGCTATTTTATGCAGGAAGGGCAGGTAATGCTTCTCTGAAAAAATGACATTTGAGCAGAAACCTGCTGGAATGAGTCCTGTGGATATATGGGGAAGAGCATTGTAGGCAGCAGGAGCAGTAGGTGCAAAGGCCCTGGGGCAGGTATATATTTGTGAGGTTGAAGAACT
This sequence comes from Procyon lotor, assembly GCA_028646535.1. Lineage (NCBI taxonomy): Eukaryota > Metazoa > Chordata > Mammalia > Carnivora > Procyonidae > Procyon > Procyon lotor. The sequence continues at coordinate 92,860,403 of CM053608.1, read as the reverse complement.
AAGGCTGAGGCCAGCAGGGCTGGAGTGGGATGAGGGGGTTCGTGGAGGGTCTGAGTTCAGGGACGGAACAGGGGAGCAGGCCACCTGGGGCCTCGGCGGCTAGAGGACTACTATGCGTCCAGCGGGCAGATGAGGGATATGCTCTGACTCACACTTTAACAGGCCCACTGTGGCCAATGTGTGGAAAATTCACTATAAGAGGCCAGGTGTGGGTGGAAGCAGGAGACCACTGATTGCTTGGGCCCCACAGCAGTCCAGGCAAGAAATGATGGTGGTCAGGATAGCCGAGAGCAGTGGCTGTGTGAGCAGCGGAGAGAAAGGAGTGGGATTCCAGCTCAGCAGCTTTCTAGCTGTGTGCCCTTGGGCAGATTACTTAACTTCTCTGGGCTTCTATTTTCTCAACTGGAAAACAAGGTTGATAAAACTATTCACCTACTTACCTGGTGAGATTTTTGTGATGCTTGCACGAGGCATGAGCCCAGTGCCAGGCTCACATTTGGGGCTCCCTCTGGGACCACTCGTAGTTATTATTAACCCCCAGGAACCCATTGCCCTAGGAACCACATATTCACGGTGGAATTTACGAAGCCCAGAACCCCCCCACCCCAAAAAGAGCGCGGGGCCAGTTGGCTTAGTGGGGAGAAAGCTCTAAACGTGTTTGAGTGCCCAGGGTCTTTTTTTTTTTTTTTTTAAAGATTTTATTTATTTATTTGACAGAGAGAGAGAGATCACAAGTAGGCAGAGAGGCAGGAAGCAGGCTCCCCACTGAGCAGAGAGCCCGATGCAGGGCTCGATGCAGGGCTCGATCTCAGGACCCTGAGATCATGACCTGAGCCAAAGGCAGAGGCTTAAACCACTGAGCCACCCAGGCACCCCGACTCCCCAGGGTCTTAGGACTCAGCTGGCTCCTGTCCTCTCACTGCCTGTCTCCAGCTCCCAGGTCCCGGGGCAGAGGTGCCCTTGGCTTCTTGTTTATTTGTTTGCCTTTTACCTGTGTTGAAGTTTCAGCTGAGAAACCGGCCCCACCAGTTGCGGGGCCCAGCACCCCCTCCCCCTAATGGGCTTCCAGCTGTTCCTACAAAGTCAATAGTACCCAGGAACAATGAAGGGGGTGGGGACAGCTGGAAGTCTGACAGCCCTCTGTGCTCCCTGGCAAGCACGTGACCCTGGGGGAATGGCTGTAGGAAGTAAGGATGGGGAACAGACCCAGGGAGGAAACTCAGGTCTCTGGGCAGGTGCTGGGGGCTGTGGGGCCTGCAGGACTGGCTTTGCGGGACAAGAGGTGGCTCTCGGGACAGCCGGGGACATTTGCCTGCCCCGGAGGACATCAGCCTAAAAGCCTGAAGGGATGAACCCAGAAGGGGTTGGTCTAGCCTTGCTGCACCCATGTATTGATTCCCTCTTTCATCTATTTATTGCAAATACTGAAGCCTACTGTGTGCCTCGGCCTGGGCTTAAAAAGATTCCTCCTACAAGCCACGTTTCTTAGAGAAAATGAGACGAGAGAGCGGAAGGGACTTTTCCAAGGTCACATAGTCGTTTCCTGCAAAGCCCTTCCAGGACTCCCGACTCCCTGTACAGTGCTCTGACCAGTAAGAGCCCGGACTGCTCTGGCCACCACTTGGGTGGCAGAGGGCAGCCTGTGACCGTCCCTGGGAGCTCCCTCCTTAGTGCGTCTGTGTCTGCCTGGTTACCTGGGAGGGGGCGGGCGCCCTGCGCCACTCAGGGCCGTAAAAGCTAGAGGACATGTTTCCAGCCTGGCTGGGTTTCGGGTGCGTGCGCGCGCGCGCGTGTGCGTGTGTGTGTGTGTGTCCGGACCAGCCAGGGAGGGGTGGCGCCTCTCTGCCATGTGGCTTCTGCCTGCTCAGGGTCATCTCCCTGGATCAATTTTTAAGTGGGAATGGGTTTCTCTGCCAACTTGTCAAGGTCACTGTGGGGAACACGAACGTGCTTTCTAAAGCCCCCCTTCTCCCCCCACAGACAGGAGCAATGTGGGTCAAAGCCGGGATGAGGGCAGGAAGGTGAGTTCCTGGTTCCTGTGCAGGGCGTCTGCCTTGTCAGCTAACAAGCCCGTCACTTCTGGGAAGTCTCTGGCTGCAGGTAGTGGGGGCTGCGGGGAGACCCACGCTGCCCTTGGGTGTTCGGCTCAGAGAGACACAAATGCTGCCTGTGGGGAATCCCCCGTCTCCTAAACCCAAGGGCTTAAATTAGGAAGTGTTTATCCGGTGGTTCTGCGGGCCCCACCGGCCCCACGGCACCCCAGAAGTTGGTGTGTGAGCCAGGCATCTGCTCTCATCTCCAGCTCAAAAGGGCAGGAGGCCTCTGCCTCTGGCCACGGAGGCTGACCCACGCGGGCTCTCCCAGCCCCTCCGCGCCAGATGGCCGGGCCCGGTCTGCCCTGGAGCCTCCCATGGCGTGAGCCACGCATGCTCTGTCTTCACGCCTCTGGCCCCCATGCAACCGCGTGTCCATTCTGTCCAGTCTCGCTCTTTCCGCACGGATTCTGGAGTCAGAGTGGGGGGCAAGGTGGGACCCAACAGGGATGTCCACGAGTCTCTCGCCCTAGGGGAGTGTCCCATAGACAGCCGTGTGCCCAGCCACTGCTCACACACACACACACACACACACACACACACACACACACTCCCCGGCCTTTCTCCAGTCCCCGTGTTGCTGGACATTCAGAATTACAGATCCAACCGCCTGAGACCACGTGCTGACTGCACCACCCCGAATGGGCCCGTGGTCCAGCCCGGGCAGCCCCATCCTCCCTCAGTGGCCTCAGCATCCGCGTCCAGGTGGCTTCGGGCCTCAGGCCGCATCCCCGAAGGTTCTCCCTGCCGCAGACTCTGGCACTGCCAGCCTGGCCCAGAGAGATGCCCGGAGCCGGCTTCATATCCAGCCCAGCCTCCTGGTGCCGGGGAGGGTGGTGGGAACAGTGCTGGAGGTCAGGGCCAGGGCCAGCGGGGCCTGGGAAACTGCAAAGTCCACGGTGGGTCAGGAGGGCCCAGCCTCTGTTTGTCGACCCTGTGCTGTGGACACAGGAGAAAGCACCACATCCCTCTCAGCGTCTCCCCCCTGGGCGGCCTTCTGCCCTCCTCCCATCCCCGGTGCGCTGTGGTCGTGCGCCCTTCCCCCAGCCCACGACCCAGGCTTCTCCCCTTCTTGCCCATCTCCCCGCTCGCTGGCCACCCCACTCCAGGCCCACTCCAAGTGGGGCTTACATGTAAAAATATCCCAGCTTTTTTTAAGCTTGTTATCTACTATTTTTATCAGATGGTCCAAGCAAAGCATGGCCGAAAAAAGGGAAAATCATACAGCTCTGTTTGCCAAGCTCAATAGAAATAGCAACGGGTGGGCTATTTTTAACAAGATGAATACCCCTGTCCTCTGAGGTCTCCCCTGGCCCCACACCAGCGTCCTTTGTCTCTCTGCCTGGACAGCAGATTTTAAAATACGCCCACAGTTGCCAAACCACTAAATGCACCCAAGACAGTGACTGAGGCCCTGGGAGCCAGGGAGGACCGTGGGGGGTATTTTTTCCCTTCTCCTTGCCTCCCCTGAAGGAAATCACACTCTTTTGTTTGAAAAACCTTCCAGGTTGGTTTTCGAGGCCTCTTCCTGGTTGTCCCACTCCCACGGGAACAGCAGAGGTTACTTGGAAACATGCAGTGGTTTGGGCAAGCCTGAGCCCGGAGGCCTGGTGTGGCCAGCCGTGGACGCACAGAACGAGCCCACAGAAGCCAGGCCCCATGGAGCAGGGTGGGAGCAGATGTGGCGGGGGTGCGGCGACGGCCTGAGGTCAGAGGCACCGAGGGGATCTTCACTCGGCCTCTCTGCTCGTCCACGGCAAAGCGGACGGCTTGTGGCTCCTCCGAGCTGCACAGGAAAGAGTCCACATCTGTAGCCGTGGGGAGGCCGCCTCTCGTGGGCCAAGCAACACGGGAGACTTAAGGAGAGAGCGAGTCACAGCCTGTCCCCAGGTCTCTGTGTCCCCCTGTGTACCAGGAGGGGCCCGCTGGACTCGCCTGGGCTCTTGGGAATGGGTGGTTGGGAAGGAAATGGAAAACGGAAACAAAAGGTAACAGGCATTGAGCTCTTAGGGAGGCATTGAATGAAACACTTTCTTTTTTTTTTTTTTTTTTTTAAGATTTTATTTATTTGACAGAGAGAAACACAGCGAGAGAGGGAACGGCAGCGAGAGAAGCAGGCTTCCCACTAAGCAAGGAGCCTGATGCAGGGCTTGATGCGGGGCTCGGTTCCAGGACCCTTCGGATCATGACCTGAGCCAAAGGCAGACGCCTAATGACTGAGCCCCCCAGGCGCCTCTGAATGAAACACTTTCTATCCCATTCTTCTTCTGTGACTCATTCTTCACCCAAACTCTGTGATTGCTTCTGCCGAGATTTATAGAGCATCCCTCTTCCCTGGTGGACACCGAGGCAAAGCCTCAAATCCCCTTGCTCATCTGGGGGCCCGTCCTTCAGGTCAAGGGGGTGGGATCCTGTGACTGGCCATCTCTGATCCTAGGCCTTCCCTGTGGCCAGGTCTGGGTGCTCTGGGACAGCATCTGCAGGCAGTGGGGGACTGATGCTGGGGAGAAGGGGGGCAGGGGCTGGGCAGAGAAACCCGGAGCCCCCCCCTACAGGTGGGGGAGCAGGGCACCAACTCCAAACACCCCTCGCCCCATGCCCTCCTGCTGACTCTGGAAAGCTATTCTGCTGCAGGTCTGGGGAGACGGAGGGAGGAGTGGGTCCCGGACAGGAGGAGGTGACAAGGGCCTGAGGGCCCCGGATGTGACTCCGCTTCAGGCATTCCGGATCCCTGAGCTCCCTCCCCACCATGCTAAGTTCCATCTTTGTCCCTCTAGCAGCAATGCGGCCCCCCACTTTCCCTTCTCCATTTCCTAACCTCCCATAGATTTTAAAAATTTTATTTAAATTCAGTTAATTACCATACAGCGTATTATTAGTTGCAGAGGTAGAGGTGAGTGATTCGTCAGTTGCATGTAACACCCGGTGCTCATTCCATCATGTGCCCTCCTTAATGCCCATCCCCCAGTCACCCCATCCCCTGCCCCCTCCCCTTCCAGCAGCCCTCAGTTTAAAGACTCATCTCAAGGAAGCCTTCTTCCTTTTCCAGGCAGGACAGGGACTCTGGGACCCCTGCCCCTAAACTGTAGTGTATGGTGACTGCCGGCTGCGTGCTTACCTGGGGCCAGGGACCAAGGCCCATTCGGTCCATTCCCACAGGGTCCAGCACAGGATATGAGTGCAGAAAATGTCTGTGGAGTGGATGGAAGGGAGAAGAGACAGAGGAAGAAAGAAAATGAGAAGAGATTGGGGTGGAGGGCTGGGGGAGGGGGGAGAAAGGAAGTGCAGTCCCAGGCTAGGGCTCAGGAGGGCATGATCGGAGGGGAGGGAGGGCCTGGCACCCCACCTGTGGGTTCTCTGATCCCGGAGGCTCTGGCCTGGGTCCGTGCTCCTGGGGGGGGCAATGGCATTAGTGGGTAGATGTCACCTGCTTGTTACATAGTAGTATCTGTCTACTGACTGACTATCGTGCGCCTGGTCCCGTGCTGGGACCAGGGCCCCTCTTCTCTGCCAGCTGCCCTAGGCAGCGGGATCAGAGTGACGGGGAGCAGGGCCCTCACAGTCTTCTGTAGCCCTGAGGAAATGGATCTGCCTATTTCTGGACAGCGGGTATCTACCCCCACCTTGCCGTGGGTGCCTAGGTCGGCGCACCTCTGAGAGGACATTGCACAGCAGGGACACCCTTAGAAGCCAGGAGGGCCCCGTCAGCCATGCCCTGCTGGAGTCTTGCCCACTCCTGCACCCCCGCAGTTAGCCCTGGGGGGGGGGCTCCCACTCAGGCTGCCCCCCCATGCCGCTCCCACCGCAGGAAGGATGGAGATGGGGAGAGGAGGGAGTCAGCCGGCCAGCTGCTGCCCAGCCTGATAATGAATCGTCCCGAAGTTTGCTGCTCCATCTGAATAGCTCTGCTTTTGAAAGGGCTTTGTGACAAAGGGCATATTGAATGTCTGCTACTAGACAAGGAGGGCCGCCTGCACGCATACACAGGGAAAGCCCTTTTGGAAGCCTGTGAGAGATGGCAAGAGCGATCTAAACAGGGAGCAGCATTCTGTTGCTCAGTCTGCCTGGTGGGCCTTCTTTCTGACTCTGGGACTGAGAGGGCTCTCGCCTGGGGTGTATGAGGAGGCAGAAGATCTCCTTGGTGCTGTCTGTGACCCGGATACCAGCTGAGCTGGGGTGGGGGCCCGGGACAGGGTGGAGCAGAGCAGGCTCACGGAGGGCCTCTGGTCGTTTAGTTGGGAATGTAAAATACAGCTGCCCTTTGCTGGACACTCCCTTCTCCTGGGATCCTGATGGTCGGGATGCTCCCCAGGCCTCCTCCGGACCCCCGCCCAGGTAGACTGCATTCCTAGAGGCCAGGGTCAATCTATCCTGACTCTCTGGATCCCCATACCTCCTGGCAAAGCAAGTAGCCAAGGGTGGGGGCCCTAGTGCTCACGGTTCTGGAATTGATTATGATTTTGTTTGTTCAGAAATTATTGGGAACAGCATTTTCTGTTGATTCGATTTAATGTGCACGTGCCTATGCATATTTGGTTTTCTCCACCCAAACTCTGGATTTGTGGAGCCTGGGTTTGCGGCCCCACCTTTAGTCCTGAAGTCACTTGTGTATTTATTCGGCAGATTTTTTTTTTTGGTTTTTTTTTTTTATGAGCATGGGATGTGCCAAGCCATGGCTGAACATCTGGAGACCTAAGTAAGGGCTTCCCTCACGCGATGGGCCACCCCGGGGCCTGGTCCCTTTGAATGGGAAAAGGACTGGACGAAAAATACTGCCGAGATTGCCCTTGATGAGGCCGTGAGGACAAACGGATCACGGCTGTCCTCGGTCCGTAGCCATGCCACATCGTAGGACATTCTCCGAATGCTGATCCCGGGGCAGGCAAGCAAGTGTCTGCTGTAACTCGGTCCGTTTGCCCTGCATGCCATGTCACCAAAATGTTCCCCAGAAGGGGCATCGAGCCCGAATCCTGACTCTGCCACTCACCAGGGAGAGGATAACGGCAGTATCTCTATGGCAACCGATTTCCCAGGTACCTTGGTTTCCTCGTCTGTGAAATGGGGATAATGGGAGGGACTGCTTCGCCGGCTGGTTGTCAGGTTTATACCGTGAAACACTTAAGACAACATTTTGCACGTAGTAAGCACTCAGTAGATACTAGCTATTACTAGTCCGACTACCTCCACCTTAGAAGGTGTCTTAAGTTAAGTTCTCCAGAAGCAGAGGGGATGCCTGCCTCAGGGATTTCCTAAGTGCTCCCCAGGGGACTGGGGAGGAGACTGGATGGGAACTGGGGGATGGGAGAGAAAGAGACCGACAAGGGTACAGAGGATGGCTTCAGCCAGGGTCCTCCCCATGAGAGATAAGGGAGCTGGGATCTCGCTTTTCCGTATCCCAGTCATTGGCTAAGGGGTTGTAAACTTCCAGGTACTTGGGGTTCTGCAGACAAAGCAGCTCCTATAGCCTGGGGCGCTCACCCAAGGGAGAGTGAACAGAAGGTGGGGGAGGTGCCCAGCCCTGGTACAGAGATCTGGGGGAGCCTGGGGGACCTGAGGGTGGCACCAGCAGTCTCCTCCACTGAGAGACAGCACGAGGAACACATGAGCAGGGCCTGTACTTGGCAGCCCGTGGTCCGTGGCAGCTACAGTCTCTCTGCCTCACCAGCCGTAGGCTGCTTTTGGTCCCAAGGCAGGGACACCCTAGGGTCTGGGAGTGCTTAGTCAGGCCCAGAGGCTCACTATTTGTATAGGACAGGGACTCCCACTGTGATCGAGGAACCAGCCAGAGGAGCCTGTCTACTTTGGCTGCCCGAGTGAGGAGGTGGGGGTCAGCCCTGCCAGCTGACACAGGCTCCCCGGGGTCTGCCCCCAGATGCTGGGAAGGAGGGAGAAGCCGTTTCGACGTCAACAACCACGTGGCTACCCTCCCAGACCCCCAGCACCTGCTACCTTGTCTCTGCCCTCTGCCTGATTTCTGCCGCCCAGCCCACTCATGTGGCCAGTCCTGCCCTGGGCCCCACGGCGCCGGGCAGCTCTGACCTGGTGTTCCCCGGGGGAGATGCCCACCTGAGTATCAGACGGAATACTGGAGAACACGGCAGGCCCAGCAAAACTGGCTTTGTGAACAGTCCAGACCCTCCTAGAAAGCTCCCACAGCAAGGACGGCAGAGGCAGGAAGGCGGCCTGCTGGGGGTGACTCTAGAGGGAACTCCACATGGAGAATCACGGGAACAACCTGCTGTCACCTACCACGCGTCAAGTCATCACCGTGTTTCACACAGATCCCTCTGTAGGTACCATTTTATTTAAAACCTGCCACAGCGCTGTGAGGTCACTGCTCCCAGGTCCTCCTTTTACAGGAGTAAAAGGGAATTTGCAGGGGCAAAGTTTCAGACTGGCTGCCACCGTCAGCCCATGGCCACCTTCTCTCCGCAGCGACTTCTGCTCACTCAGGGTAAAAGCCCCCGGCCTCATGTCAGCCCCCATGCCTTTGCCTGACCTGGCATCCCAGGGCCCCCAACCTTCCCTCCTACCATCCTCCCCTCGCTGTCCCCACTCCAGCCCATCAGCCACCTCTTGGCTGTTCTTTAATATGAAGCATCCTAGCACTCACCTCAGGGCCTTTGCACTGGCTACCCCCTCTGCTGGCAAGGCTCTGCCCCCAGCTGCTGTGACTCCCTGTCTCTCACTTCCGCATCTCTGCTCCGGTGTCACCTCCTATCCCCCACTTGCATTCTCTATTTCCTTTACTCTGCTTCCTTCTTATTTATTTATTAGCAATTCTTATACATCAATTTGTGTATTTCCTGTCTCCATTCAGTAAAATGCTAGCCCCACGATGGCCCTGATTTGCCTCTTGTTCCCTGCTGGATCGGGTCCTCTATTGGTGTGACATGTAGTCAGTGTTCCATAAATATGTGCAGAATGACTGAAGGGTGCCGAGCCTGGGCCTTGAAAGCTCCGACCATCAGGCATCTTCGGGTTGGTGGAGGGTGGCCGACGAGGCCGAGCCAAGCCCCGGGGTCTGCGGTTCTGTGCAGGCTTTCTTTCCTCACAGCCGGAGGGAACAGAGGACAGTAACCTTCAGGACAGTCTGGCCCCAGGCACCGCCCCCTCCGTGCCCAGTTCTGTTCAGCGTGGCCACGAGTAGCCTGCCTCAGGCTCTCGGCAGCCTCCTTCTCTGGGCGGCTCTGTCCTTGGCCGACTCGCGCTCACTTCCTTCCTCTCGACTCTGAGGCCTAGGGGAAACGCTGCCCTTTCTCTCTCAGCCTTGGATCCTTCCTGAGTTCTCGAGTCCAGAGGAGCTCAGATGCCTCTAAACTCTACATCTAGAATTTCCTCCAAAAGGCCTCCTGCCACATCTGAACACTTGCTCGCTCAAAATAATACGAACCAAGCATCTTCTACGCCCCAGGCACCCAGACAGTGGGGGGAAGGACCCAATTTCCAGCTCTTTGTGCCACTGCCAGGCCAACCTGGCCCAGGAGGCCTTACAGTAAGTGCCTGGAGCAGAAGGGCCCCGGGATACTGAGGCGGGGCCCAGAGCTGTCCTCCCTTGACCCCACTTTCCTGCTAAGAATGCGGGGAGCAGGAGAGGGAGCCCCAAGAGGCAGCCCCACCCCCACGCTACTCCTCTGCGGGGAGAGAGGCAGCCTCTTGGGTCAGCTGGCTGGAGAGCCAGCCTTTCTGAGGAGGGAGAGCAAGCCGGGCATTTGGTTTGAGGGACACCTGCCAGCCTCCCTCCTCTTCCTTGAACTGAGTTCTGAGAAAGCCTCCCCTCTCCTGTCTTCCCCAGCCCCCCAGACGGTGACCTCTTTTCCCCATGAAATGCCTGGCGCCTGCCCAGGGCGGCTCCTCCGGGACAGCCCGGGAGCCGTGGCAGGGGTCTGGTTTCCCCCGACGCCCCCATGTCCCCCCACGAGAGAGGTGGGCAGCGTCACCCGTGCTCTTGGAACCCAGGCCCTGAGCTGCCACCTGTCCCTGCCCCGCGTGAACACAGGCTTCCTCATTCCAAGAACTCATAGACATTAGGCTTCTGTCCAGCGTTTTCCACGTCTTTGCAGGCCTTTGGCAATGAATCCTGGAAGGGAAAGAGAAACGAAGGCCTTCGCTGGGACAGCAAATCAGCGTCATGAGTGACCTGAGGAGGGGGAGGGAGGGGGCAGCCACTCAAAAGAGGCAAACACACAAGAAGAGTCCCAAGCCTGGTGGGGTCCGTATGGCAGGGGTAGCATCTGGGCCTGCTAAACATCTCAAAGGGCATCAACAGTTGACCATGAACTTCCTCTCTGGGCCTCAAAATCCTAGAAGGGGCCCCGAGTGGGTAGCAGAAGGGCACTCAACATAGCTCCCTGAGCGGCCTTGGGGATGGCTCCCCATCACTTCCTCCAGGGACAGGGGCCTCGCTTCAGCTCAGCAAGGCTGAGGCAGCATTCAGCAGGTTAGCCCTGCTGGGGACTCCCCGCCCCCTACCCTGTCCCTTGCTCTTCAGGCTCTGTTCTGACGGAGGATGCAGAAGTTCCATATGGCGGAAGCCTCAGCCGGGTCCAGTGGGTCCTCAGTTCATGCACCTTGAGCTCTTACTGCCTTCTCCTTGGATGCTGGGACCCCCACCTCCACCCCGACCGGGGTGACCTCAAGGGTAGGACCCAGTGTGGCTGGTCTGTTCCCCCAAGCCCAGCAACAAGGGGCACCACTGACAGCTGCTGGGCCAAGTTCACATCTTACATCCAGCACATTCTGTGTGACCCGAGTCCCACGCTTCACCCTTCGCTGCCTCAATTTCCTCCTCCGTAAAATGGCTGAAATGATAGACCTATTTCATACGACCGTGGTGACTTTAACTGGGATAATCCAAGCGAAGCCCTCAGAACAGGCCAGGGGCAAGTAAGTGCTCAACACATACCACCTGCTGGGGTTCTGTCACCTGTTGACACTCCGTCCTGAGCTGTGAGGCATGCTGGGATTGGGTCCAGGTAGGCCTTCTCCCCCAGATGACCTGATCCTTTAGGAGATCCTGAGGAGAAGGGGGCCCTCCCAACTGCCTCCAGGCCCCCGGGGGTTGTGGCTGCTCTGGAAAGCCCCGACTCACCACACTGTTTGGATTGGGTTTCTATTCCCAACACCGGTGAGAGGCCTGCTATTTATGGGCCCCCCATCCCACCCCCCAGTCGGCCAGACAGTGCGTGGGCTGGGGACCACATGGCTGGCAGCCCACTGCCCCCCCCCCCCGGGCTCTCGGCACGTTCCACACGCTGGTCGGCCTGTTGGCTCCGCCACGGCGTTCCCCAGCTCCGTCTGGCCCCACAGGGGGAGAAGCAGAGACAGCGGGGACGTGAGGGGTCATCGGCCTCTCCATTCCGGCCTCTGACTTCTGGAAGGTCTCTCTGAGGAGAGGTGGGTTCTTGAGGCGCTGGGGATAATACTTATACACATGCTTCTTTCTATTTCCACCCTAAGAATGACACATTCGGCCTATTGCAGCGTCTGGTTGGTTAAAACCCAGGCACTGGAGCTGACTGCCTGGGTTCAAGTCCTCCTTTGAGCCCTCTCTAGCCACCCTGCGCTAGTGCCTCCACCCCTTCGTGCCTCAGTTTCCTCAGTTGTAAGATGGAGCTAGTGCTCTCACCTTCTTCATAGGACATTGTGAGGGTCAAGGGGACGGGGATGGGTCAAGCGTTGAGCACTGGATCAAGGTCCTCTAGGGTCTGGTGCGGGATGGCAGCCCTGGTCTTCTTCCCATGGCTCCTGCTCTTGGACTAGGCAGGCCTGATGTCCCCTCTGCGCAGACGGAGAAGCTGAGTCCTGAATGGCGGTAAGGACTTTGCCAAGGCCCCATGCCCCAGCTGCCTCTCCATCTTTAACCAGTAGAGTCTATCCCTGCCCCTGACCAAATAGGTAAGGAGCTCCCAGCAGGAAGAGGAGGGGACCCTGACAGGTGTGCGTCTAGTGGGAGCCAGGCTGAGCTCGCCCCCTGGGCCTGCCCGCCCCGGGCCGGTGCCTCCTGCCTGCCTCCTCAGGACCGGAGCTATTTTTAGCATGTGGTGTTTGCCGGGTGGTGGGGGATATTTGCAAAGGGTCAGTCTGCTGGTGTCCTTTGGTTTTCAACTGGAAACAGCTCTCGGATGTGCAGCGGATTGGCTGAGAGCATGAGGCTTTGGCAAACCTTTTTCCTTCTTTACAAAATGTGGCCGTTTTCTCTTTCCTGTCCACCCTCTTGCCAAGCCCACAGCTTCTGTTCCTGGCTCCCTGCCACCAAGATGGTGACAGCTTTTCCCAGGTCTGGTGGGATGAGCAAACTAGGCAAAGTGTGGTTTCCTGGCCCTGGCCCGGCATCTTCCCTCCACTAATAAACCTGTGGCTAACCATGCGTGGCCTCGTGCTCCGTGGGTTACAGTACCACGCCAACAAGGCCAAGGTCATGCTTTACCCCAACCAGGCTGGCATTGCGGGGAGGTGTGCTCTGTCCCATGGCCTCGGCCTGCCACCCTCACCAACACAGCGGGGACTGGGGAGGGCTGTGGGTGAGGGGGAGTGTGTGTGGGTGTCTCTGCGCCCCTCGCCCTCGGAGGGCCCGGCTGAGCCGGTCCACCTGCCCCCCAACGGGCAAGGCACGGAGCCAGGCGCTTTCCTACGTGAAGGTTGGCACGTTATGTTGGTGGGAAAACACTGGAGACCAAGAAGGTGCCAGGCTGGCAGGCCCAAGGGTACCGAGTCAGTCTTCCGAATCGGCTGGGGAGGGCTCTGCAGAGGCGGCAGAGTGTGACGGTTAACTGGACAGACCGTGAGATCCAGTCAAATCTCTGAGAGGACACTTAGGAGCCGTAGATTTACGTGAGGACTCTGTGCCTCGGTATCCCCATCTGTAAAATGGAGACAGTCCTAGACGTCTCACGAGGATGAAGTAAGCCAAGGCTTGGAAGCACTTATCACAGTAACTTTTATGTAAGTGTCAGTTCTGGTCACCATTGTAGTATTTCAAGCCCCAACCTCTGTTCCATGGCTGCTGTACCCTCAGCTCTGGCCCGACCTCCCTGTACCCCCACTGCCAAACCAGTCACCGGCCCCAGGGCCCTTGTGCTGTGGAAGCCCGGGTCACCCCCTGGGAGGCCAGGGGTACACGGTAGCCAGACCCCAGACAGGTCTTGCCCTCACCCCTGCCAGAAAGACCCCAGACGGGTCTTGCCCTCACCCCTGCCAGAAAGACCCCAGACGGGTCTTGCCCTCACCCCTGCCAGAAAGACCCCAGACAGGTCTTGCCCTCACCCCTGCCAGAAAGAAGCTCAGTGTCCTAGGAACGAGCTGGCACAGGGCAGGTGCCCGGCTCTGCTTCTGGGGCTCCTGCCCAGGAGGGCGCGGCCACTGGGCTCAGGTCTATAAATAAGGTATCTGGGAGGAACGGCTTTAATTTGCACTTTACCTATTGATGTTTACTTTGCTATTTCCAATATGGTAATTTAATTCTGCAGGGCGCCTGGCCAGGGGGTGGAGGGGGGCACCTGGGACGTGCGGTTACCTGACCGCACCAGGAGTGACTCCCGTGTCCCCGTGCAGCTACGGGCACAGAAGCCCTGGGGATAGCCATGGTCCGTGGAGGCGCCGCGTGTGGGCACGGCGTGGAGGGGCTTGGCTGGACATTGGGACCCTTCTGTACCCAAACCGACAATTTTCCCCTCTCCGTTTGGCTCATTTCTGGACGATAGTGGCAACATCCCCCTCCCCGCAGCCCTGCCTCCACATCTCTCCTTGCCTCAGGTCAGGGCCTCCATGTCCGCTGAGGTGACTGCCCTCCTCCAGCCATCTGGGAGCTCTCTCCAGGCTTCTCTGACGGCCATACGGCTAATTATGATACGCCCGTGAGGGCTCTTCTCCCTAGCTGCTTGTTGTGTTTTAAATTTTTGTATTTTTTCTTTTCTGTAAGATTATGGGCTCCCTGAGTCAGGACTGTGTCTCCCCTCAGACTGGGGCTCCCTGAGGGCAGGCCTGTGTGTCCCCCTAGACTGGGGCTCCCTGAGGGCAGAGAATTAGCTTTTCCCTCAGAGTGGGGGTCTTCTGAGGTATAGGGCTATTTCTGTCCCTTGGTCTGGTCTCCCCAAGGGCAGACGGTGAAGGGCTCCTATTTCATGTCTCTGTTCCCTTTTCTCTCTTCCTTTCCCACAATTCCCAGAGTGTGTGGCCCTAGGAGGGCTTTGGCCCAAATGTATTCCCTCTGGTCAGGGCTGTCCATTAGGGCCACCAAGAGTGCCTCCACTCTACCCTCACTGAGTGGCAGCACTAGCCAGCGAGACCACAGTATGACTTTTCTGGGCCACAGGCACTTTTGCCTTTGTGAGCCCCTAACTCCACAAATACCAAAAATTATGTTTTATAAGTGTGTTGGAATAAAGACAAATAAATCTATATTATACAGGAAAACATTGTATTTGACTTTAAAATCATTTTTTTCCTTTCCACTTTAAAATAAATGAAAACATTGGGGTGTCTGGATGGCTCAGGTCATGATCTCAGGGTCATGAGATTGAGCCCATGGTCGGGCTCTTCACTCAACATGGAATCTACTTGACATTCTCTCTTTCCCTCTGCCCTTTCCCCCACTCTCACTTGTGTGTGCTCTCTCTCTCAAATAAATGAAGTCTTTAAAAAAATAGATTAAAACATTTTCATGGGCCCCTAAATGTTTTATGGGCTAACACTGTGCCGTGCTCTGGGCACAGGAGCCTGTGTGGACCGGGAGCTCGGCCATCTCTGGCTGGGACACCTTTCCCATCCTCAGCTTTTACCAACCTCACAGCATCTCTGTGAGCCAGGCAGGGCCCACACCAATGGCAGGGCCACGGCCACTGCTAGGGGGCAGCAGCCGCGGCAGGGACCCCGTCAATGACACCCTGCTCCGTGCCAGGCACTGCACTGAGCACGAGGTCCCCTTAATCTTATCTAATCCTCACAGTCATCCTATGAGGCAGGCACTGGGATTTTTTCCCCATTTCACAGATAAGGAAAATGAGGCTCAGGGAGGAAAAGTGACAGGTTCAAGGTCACCCAGCCAGTCAGTGACAGGGTGGGAACGGAGGGTCCAGAGGTCCTGGCTTCTGAAAGTCTATGTCCTTCCATGGCACAGAGGGTGAAGGGTGCGGCAAGGTGTAGGTGGGGGTCAGCCACACAGATCGGTTCTGATGTCTGCAGGCGGGTCAGAAGAAGGTGGCACGTACCTGCCCTAGAATTACCTGCCTGCTTTCCTGTCCCCTCTCCTCTCTGGCTTCCAGCCCCTGGGGTTTTTTTTTTGCTAGGGGTTATAGACTGGATTCCATGGTGGGGGAGGGGTGGGGGATTCCCGATGAGGTGCCCCTGACCCGACCCCCTGGACGTCTGCTGGCTTCCAGGCTCTCGTCACTCCCCTTCGAGCCGCCTTATTCCAGAAGCTACCTGGGAGGCTCACGTGGGCTGGGAGCATCGGGTTGAGAGGGTAGGGTCTAACCTCCAGGGTACCATGGGGGGTGAGCTCAGTGTGGGGGCAGAGTGACGGGACCCTGCTCAGTGAGGGCATCGGGGAGCTCAGGGCCCTGCTTGCAGCCTCTGCCCGGAGCCAGGATGCCCTCCCTTGCCTTGCTGGCCCATCTCCACAACCCTAGAGCTGTCTGCCTCTTTGCTCTTCCCTCTTTATCTCTGGCCTGCCTTAAAAAAAAAAAAAAAAAAATCCGTCTCTCTCTCTCTTTTTTTTTTTGCCTGTCAATCTCTCCTTCACATTCTTTTTTTTTTTTAAAAGATTTTTATTTATTTATTTATT
Source organism: Procyon lotor (assembly GCA_028646535.1). NCBI lineage: Eukaryota > Metazoa > Chordata > Mammalia > Carnivora > Procyonidae > Procyon > Procyon lotor. The sequence continues at coordinate 92,844,527 of CM053608.1, read as the reverse complement.
TGACAGAGAGAGAGAGAGAAAGAGAGATCACAAGTAGGCAGAGAGGCAGGCAGAGAAAGGGGGAGAAGCAGGCTTCCTGCTGAGCAGAGAGCCCGATGTGGGGCTCGATCCCAGGACCCCGGGATCATGACCCGAGCTGAAGGCAGAGGCTTTAACCCACTGAGCCACCCAGGCGCCCCTCTCCTTCACATTCTTATCTTCGTCCCTTTCCCCTCTCCCTATCCCTATCTACCCTTGCCATCTATCTCCACATTTTCTCCCTTGACATCTCCTCTGCCTGTCTGGTGGGCTTCCGCAGCCCGGCTCTCCTCTCTCGCTCTGTCCACCTCTTTCTCTCCCGCTGTCGGTCTCCGAGCTTCTCCTCCTCCTGCACCAGCCATCTCTCTGTCATTCCACGGCGCTCTTTGTCTTTCTCCCGCTCCCACATGACTGGTGCCTGGCTCGGCGGGGACAACACATTCCACAATCTCAATACCCAACAGACGGGGTGAGACCCGGCATGGAGGGGACCTTCCTCAGGCGCCTGGCCCCTCAGCCCAGCTGTGCAGGTTGCGGAGGGAGGGGAGGCCTAGGAGCCCATGGAGTGTGGGTGCCCACGCCCGCCCTCCCGGAGGGGCTCTGCTCAGGAGCCCTGGAAAGGAAGCGGGAAAGGCCAGGCCGTGTGTGCCGACTGGCTCCACCTGGCTTTTAAGCAGCACAGTCTTTCTTCCAAAGCCAACCCTTTGATCCCTAAAGACATAAAAGGAGCCATCTGCATTTGTGTTGCCTACAGGTAGTGAGGGGGGGAGCGGGGAGGAGAGGGGGAGGGCAGCAGACATCTGGGGGATGCTCAGAGGGCCACACCAGGCCTCTTGAGCCCCACATTTGAGACCCACCTCCGTGCCTTCTTGGCTGGGGGACCTCTCTGTCATTGGGCATATGTAATAACTAACTAAACGGGCAGTTTTCAAGACCAAATAAGATGATGTGTTGTAATAACAACAAAAACCCCAGGGAAGGGACTTTGAGGGGTTTGGTGTGGCCAAGAGCAGAGCCACGCCTCTCTAAGTGACTGCCGGGGCTTACTCTTAAAGCCTCTGTGTCCTCAAGGGGAGGGTCCTCCTCCCGGAGGCTCCTAGGTTAGCCCCAGTCCCTAGGGTTTCTCAGCCACTGAACCCCTCCAGGCCATACTCTCCCCTGTGGCCTCAGGGCCTGACTCAAGTGGGAAGTCCTTGGTCCTGAGAATGCTCTCCTGGGGTCCTGAAGACTCTGACGTTCAAAGTACTTTTGCAGACGCTGTGGCACTTGATCCTTGACTAGCCCCATGAGGAAGGCAAGACACGGATCAGCGTCCCCATTTTAAAGGCAAAGAAACGTGTTCAAAGAGGTCAAGCAACTTGCCCAAGGTCAGTTAGCAAGGGGGATTAGTAAGACGCCCAGAGCCCGTTTGCAATTCGCATTTTACAGAGAGGGAAACTGAGGCAGAGAGCAATGGAAATCCAAACCATAAAGTCTGGACCACCCTTCTGACCCCATGTGGTGACGCACATCAGGGGACACCAGGCTTTCAGGGAGGGCTCGGGAGGCCTAGGGCTATGCCTGCCAAGTGACTCGCTGGGTTAGAGTTCAATGCTATGGGGATCCCAGATGAGCCCTCATGAGAATAGGCCACTGATCCTATTCATGGGTGACATGGGGCTGAGAGATGGACTGGATCACTCCTGTCCTTTTCTCTCCCTCCTCTGCATGCCGGGCTAGAGGGCCGGGGCCACGGGAGCCCCCCACAGGCCACCCCCGCCCGACTCCACCTTCCCTTCAGACAACACAGAGCGTCTCACATGTGGTCTGAGGACCCACGGCAGCGCAGACCTCTCTCCAGCCATTGTGGCTCTCAGGACCTCCGAATTCTGACTTGGAATCCTCCAGAGTCCTTGATCTGGGGCTTCTCCCTCCCTCAGCCCCAGAACTTCGGGATTAAGGCCCCTGCCTATGTTCCATGTTTTGTCTACCGAGCCTGCCGCTTTGTTATGTCCTGATCCATTTCCCCATTTTATTAATGAAGGAAGCCTGTTCCTGACATAATCAGAGTTTCTGGTGTTACTGTACTGAAGAAGTGCCAGCGAGGGCAGACATTTGACATTGGAGTGAGAGGCTGCGAATGAATGAGGGAACTGGTAGGATCTCCAGGTCAATGTTTGCAATACGGAAAAGAGCTCCGCAGTGGTCCTTACGCTCATCATCCTGTGATGGGGGGCTTGGGCCCCCATGCTGGGGACACTTAGAGCAGTCATGAGGCTCCAGACGCGTGTGCACGTGCACACACGCACATGCTCATGTCCCAGAAAACCAGCAGATTGGGCCTGGGATGATGTGACTTGCTTGTCGCCCCAGTCCCTTAGGCTCGGCCTGTCTCCTGGCTCCAAGTGCTATGATTTCTCACTTGGCTCTGGTTCCCTTTAATCCCTTCCCAGAGTTGTGAGCTGGGTCCTGTGCTGGGACTCATCCCCTGTAGACTGAAATCCCAGCCCGAGCAGTGCCGGACAGGTGCCCCGGGTAGGGGGAGGCCCAGGAGGGGAGCAGAACTGGGGGCCGCATGGAGGGCTCATCGCACTGGGAGAGTCTCCAGTGTGGCGAGTACATTCAGGTACTTTCTCGCTCTGCAGGAGTGGCGAGGAGTCCCAGGTTTCTAGCGGCTGACTGTCCCCAGGCCTCACATAAGTTGCCTCCAACCGCACTCGGAGGATTTGCTTTTGTCGGTAGATTTACCTCCTTGATTAGATTTGGCTCCAGCTAGTGTTATAATCGGCGTTCGTTCCTTAAGAAGGTACCCAAACAGGTTGAGGGGCCTCAAGTGTGTGCGTGGAGCCGGGAGAAGGTCACCTGGGAGGCAGTGACTGCCACAGGGAACCCTTGTGCTGTGCCGTCCACTTGCCGAACAGAGTTCACCGCCCTAGGCAGGTGCTGGGAAGATGGTAGATAATGCAGGCAGGTCTAGCCTCCAGCCTGGGATGAGAGGATGCAGCTCTTCGAGTCAAGGGCCGGTTTTGTCCGACTCTTTCATTTCACAGACGTAGAAACCGCAGTCTGGGGTGGAAAGTCACCTTCCCCCGATCCCACCGCCCGCAGGAGAGCCAGGAGTCCAACATGCCTCCCTTGTGGTTGCTGCGTGAATCTTCTTCCCTCCCGTAAGCGAGAACAACGAGAGGGGTGGGAGCAAGAAAGAAGGGGTGTGGGCGAGGATGGGACTACTTTGGCCAGCCCCCCTTCCTGACTTGTCCTGTATCCTATCTGGGTCTCAGTTTCCTTATCCACAAAATGAAGCGCAGGGCCTCCATGAGCACCAAGGCTCCAAGATGTACCAGACCAGAACATTCCTTCCTGGCCTCTGAGGCCTCAAGAGATGGGATGAAGCCAGAGTCAAGCTAACGGGAAGCTGTATCTCCAAGACCAGGAGGCGCCTCGTCGGGGTTGGGGGGGGGAGGCAGAAAGCAGCGAAGTTACTGCTGTGCCCTCCACCCTAGCTATTTTTACCCTAGAACACTGGACTGCAAGAGGCTTGGCTAAAAATACCAGCAGCCGAGCCGGGAGCATCTTCCCCCCAGAGAGGCGGCACGGGGGCTGGCAAGGAGCAGGCTGTGGGGACCGGGAGTTCCAAAGGGCATCCATCCTTCCCCTTCCCAGGGCTGGGATGCCTGGGGGGGGGGGTTTAACTGGGAGGGAGACCCTTCCCTGCAGAAGACCCTTCCCTTTCCTTCTAGATAGCCCAAGAACGAACTTGTATTTTTGTTGTTTTTGACAATTCTAGCCAGCTCTGTCCACACGCAAACATTTTTTTTTTTTACCCAACGTCATTGGAATCTGCTACAATTTTACGTTCTGTTCTTTTTCTCACTTATCCTTCATAACCATTTCATGTCGCTATGTACTCTTAATACCCGTCATTCTTAATGGCTGCATAATATTCCAGCGGGGGGACTTTTCTCTTCTGTGATCATTATGCCTTTGATGGCTTCCAGTGCACCATTAGCGTAAACAAAGCTGCCTGGGACATCTTTGTGCCTGTGGCTTTTTTCTCCTCGTTAATTATTTCTGTAAGATAAGTGTCCAGGTCAGTGGGCAAGGCTGTTTTAGTGCTGTTTGATGTGGCTTGCCAAACTGCTTCCCAAAAGTAAATGAAGGAGGTTTCATGTAAGAATCCCACACTGGACGCCAAGTACAGTCAGGCTTCAGGGAAATTGGAGCCAAGAGCCAACAGGAGCCCAACTAGCCGCCTCTGGCTCCCGGGGCCCTGCCTGCCCCAGACTCTCCCTCTCTCTGCTTTCCCTGTCCAGGTATTTTTCTTTTCTTTTCTTTTCTTTTCTTTTCTTTTCTTTTCTTTTCTTTTCTTTTCTTTTCTTTTCTTTTCTTTTCTTTTCTTTCCTTTCCTTTCCTTTCCTTTCCTTTCCTTTCCTTTCCTTTCCTTTCCTTTCCTTTCCTTTCCTTTCCTTTCCTTTCCTTTTCTTTTCTTTTCTTTTCTTTTCTTTTCTTTTCTTTTCTTTTCGGACCTAGCCGAACTGTCATCTCCGAGCACATATCATTTTGTAACTTGCCACTCACATGTCCTGAGGACTTACTTTGTCCCAGGCCCCGTACCAATCATCTTTATGGATTATCTTAATTTTCACAATCACCCTTGGGTGTAGGGATTATAATAATCCCCATTGTACAGATGAAGAAACTGAGGCATGAAAAAAACTGAGTAACTTATTTAAAGATGCAGTCGGTAACTAGTGAGACCAGGTCCCACTGCACTGGCCTACCTCACTTGAAAAATGTACTCAGGACCACTCTACCAGTCTGTGTTACCATTGGGAACACAGAGACCCCAAATCCGCTAGCAACAGCCTAGCGTTTCTGTGTCTCTGAGTTAGAATTGGGGAAAGGGAGAATCTCACTGGCTTTGCCCAGCCTACTGATTGGAACCCTGTAAGTCAAGGCCCCGCCCCCTGCGATGGAGGCGGGGCCAGACAGGGGATGCTGAAGAGTGGGCTGGGGCCCAAGGGCAGGTGGACGGAGAACTCTGATGTCCCCGTGTTAGACTCTGTTCAAAAATATGAAAAAGGAAGGTAATTGGTGCAAAGGCTAGCTTGTTTGCACTGGCCTCTCACTGGTTATTTGTAAGCCTGAACACATTTCCATACGTTCCTCTCCTTCTGCGAATGCTGTCCACACCCGCCTACCTCGGTCATGCTTTCTAGCTCACAGATGTGAAAGCCACACAGAACCGCAATGTGCGGGGAGGGGCTGCAGGTGGAGAGAGGATGGTTTCTCACTACATGACTTCTCTTTTGTCCCGAAGGCCTGGGGGGTGGGGGGGAGTTGACCGGCTTCCTAATCCGTATTTCTGAGAAACCGCCTTCTCCCTCCCCACCTGGTGTGTTATTTGAACTAGACAATTTTTAATGGGGACATCCCCCACCGGGAGGGTCTCTGCATCTGCCCTCTCTTTTCTGGAACCTTCTCCCGAATGAATTGACTTCCGGAAGTTTCCAGGGACTGAACCAAATTGCTGCTTGGGCTGTGGGACTTGTCCTCGAGTTGCCTCCCACGTCTGTTCTCAAGGGGCTTTCACCTCATCTTGATTCTGGGCTATGGGCCCACTTTGGCCTCCAAGCGCCGGGGACAGAGCTCTTGGATCCACTGCGTTGTTCTTGGAAGCTGTGCCATCGGACTGCTCAGACCCTAAGAGCCCTCTCCCGCTCTCTGTCCTCAGACCCACTGCTGTGGCTCTCAAGCAAAGAGCCTTCCATCAAGGAGGGGAGGTGGGGGCTGGGGAGGTAGCATGCTGCAAAGAAGGCTATGCAGCTGACACGGACAGTGAGGGCCCCAGGCCTGGTGGGAGACACATGGCTAGGTTGCTGGCAGAACTGAGGCAGGAGAAGCCCCCGTGGGCAGGAGAGCTGGCGACTCTCGGGTCAGCTTATCATCAGGAGCCGCCGGAGCGGCCCGCTCTGGCCAGCTGTTCACAGCTGCAGGCTAGCTGGGGGCCGTGGGGTGGGGATGGCACCAGAGTCGCTCTCTGAAGCCAGGAATTCAGGTTTACTTGTGGGATTCCACCCATGACTGTGGCCTCTGCAGCCCGGAACTCCATCCCAGCCCTTTGGAGCCCACACATACCTGGTGCTTTGGGATCTGGTGGAGAGTTCACGGCATCCTCTTTGAAAGTGTGAGTGGTCTCTCTGGGGACCCTCCCCTGCCATGCGTTGGAGATGCTCAAAAGCAGCCCACGGCAGTGAAGTTGATAGAATCAGTAGGAAATGGTGCTCCTAGGAGGTCAGCTGGTTTCTGATGGTGCAAAGTCCTGGTTGCCTGCCACCCATGGGCCACCCTTCTCTTTTTATCATAAGGTTAGGGTCATTTTTAAAATCTCTGCTCCTGTTGTCAGGAACATGGTCCCTTCTAACTCACAGGATTGACAAACCTAATGTGCTGGGGCTGGTCATTTATTTCCTATGACTGAGACCACCAATTATTCCTTTAGATCTGTTCTCTTCTTCTATGGTAATAGAAGTTTTGCTTGGGTACAAAGCTCTCCACCAAAGACTACATTTTCCTGCTTCCTTGCAGTTTAGATGTGGCCTGTGACTAGATCCCAGCCAAGGAGATAGCAAGGAAGGAGCACTCCCTTTCATCTTTCCATTTACCAGTGGTTGGAACGCAGATGTGATGGCAGGAACTGGAGCAGTCATTTGGGGCCACATGAAGAAAGCTGTGCATTGAGGAAGGCAGAATGACAAGTTTGAAGGCAGGTATGCACCTGACACGATTAAGCCACCAATAATCCTTGAACTACCTAGTTGGATGTTTATACGTGGGACAGATCAACTTTTGTTCTGTTGAAGCCTCCATATTTGGGGGTTTCTTTGTCCCGGCAGCTGAACTTACGTACTCCATATGAGTATAGTGGAATCACCACATCTAGATGTGTCTGGTCACTGGTGAGACTAGGAACCCCATGTTTTAGTAGACTGTTACTTTGGTGGTCTCCAATAGATCATCCTTCCCAGTATTCACACCCTTGTGTGACCTCTGTTCACAATGACTCTGGACTTGGCCATGTGACTTGCTTTGGCCAATGGAACCTTAGCAAGTGTGATGCTATAAGCAGAGACTTGGCAAGCATTTGTAGAGTGGGGCTTATCCTCTGGGAACCCTAATTCTTGGGATGCCTCCTCTCCAAACCCAGCTGCTGATCTTGAGAAACCCAACATAGCCATAAGGCAAGGCCACATGGAGGAGAACTGAGGTGCTGCCCTCGGCCCCAACAGACCCGGCACCAATTTGCCAGCATGTGAGTGAAGCCATTCAGAAAGTAAATCCTACAGTCAAGCGTGGAACAGAGACGAGCTGTCCCTGCCATACCCTGTCGCAACTGCAGAATTGGGATCAAATAAATAATTGTTGTCTTAAACCATTAGCTTTTGGGGTAGCTTGTTATGCAACACGAGGTAACTAAAACAGGTGTATGGCCCAGGGCCCTTGGTACTGTTGGAAAAACAAAATCCGCCTTGCTTCCTTTTATGCCAAAACGCCGAATGCCTCTTCTTTACACCTTGAAAGTAAAACACCACCTGGGAAGGTGCTGATGCTCTGGAAATATGTAAGAGCGGCTACTCTTCCCTCCCAGGCCTTGCCGTCGACCCCTGCGAGGTGTTCATTCTTTCCCTTCCGGCTTGGCTTTGTATCTTCTTCAATGGGGGTGGGCTCCACGGACCACCCGTGCTTTTCCATAAAGCTACTGACATGCCCTATCACTTAGATCAGGGTTGGGCAGCATTTGGCAGCCAAGCTAATTGTGTCTATAATAGCCTCCCTCACGCCCCTGTAAGTAAATGTTGGAGGAATAAATGAATGAATAAGCAAATGAATGAAGTGTGACAAAAAGGAACTTGCCTGGATCCCGGCACGAGGTCAGGGTGAGAGAGGTACAGAAGGGTCTCTCGGTCCAGGAAGGACGGGATCAGCAGACAGTCTAGGTCTGATGAAAGACCGCTTTGGAAATAGGTTAACCTTTTTAAAAATATAATTATAAATGGCCAACATTCTTGAGTTCTTGCTATGTGCCAAGCACTGTGCAAAGTACTTTATGGAAGTTACTACATTAATCACCTCGACAAGCCTGGGAGGTAAGTCTTAGAACTTTCATCCCATTTTATAGATGAGAAAATCGTGGCCCAGGGAGGTTAGGCAACTTGCCTAAGTGGGGATGGGAAGATTTGAACTCAGACAGCCTGGCACCGGCACCCAAGGGCATAGCCCCCACGCTCTGACAAAAACAGGAGTTCCATATTCCACTCTTGGAGAAAAGGCCGGAACCTGGGACGCTTTAGGGCACAAGCCCCAGACCCGAGTCTAGGAAGTGCTCCCGGGAACCTCGGAAAGCCCGAGGGAGGTGGGTCTGGGGTCCATGTGCTGGGCGGCAGGGGTGCTAGCATGGGGCCCAGACACGGTGCTACCCGCCCTGCCCCAGAACCTCCACCGGCTGCTCCCACTCACTCCCCAGAAATGAGCCTGGCCCGTTCACACGTGTCCCTAATGCCAGGTTCCAAGAAAGCCACCTAAATACCTGGTATTTGAGATGTAAAGAGACCGGCTCCCTGTACTTAGCGCTTCGCTAACTTTTCCAATTATAGCGCCCTATTTTCCAAAGTCTAAAATGGACATATGTTATAACTGTCTTGGGCCCCAAGGTTTCAGAAACACCCTTAAGTCTCCTGAAATACAATCGTATATTTTAGACTAATTCCTAAAGGGCCGAGTGGGGTTCTCTTTAACACCTGCCAGCAGTCACACAGATCTGGTCTTTGTTTGCAAATGAGCCTGGGGCCTGGGCGCAGGACAGCCTCAGGTGGCACTAGCTCTGTGCTGGGCTGCGTGGGAAGCCGTGCACAAGGTAGATCCCAGGCTCAGTTGGGGTTGGGGGTGGAGAGGAAGACAGAGCCCTGCCCTCAGGGAGCCCCAGTCTGAGGGAGGAGACACAGCCCTGCTCTCAGGGAGCCCCAGTCTGAGGGAGGAGACACAGCCCTGCCCTCAGGGAGCCCCAGTCTAAGGGGGGAGACCCAGCTTCTGCCCTCAGGGAGCCCCAGTCTGAGGGGAGACACAGCCCTGCCCTCAGGGAGCCCCAGTCTGAGGGGGGAGACACAGCTCTGCCCTCAGGGAGCCCCAGTCTGAGGGGGGAGACCCAGCTTCTGCCCTCAGGGAGCCCCAGTCTGAGGGGAAGCTCCCAGGCTGAAGGAGGCAGGACTATATAAAAACACAAGCAAGGACCTTGGAGAGGCTGTGGGATTTACTCCTGCCAGCTCTGTTGTCAAGGGTGGGCGGGTAGGAAGGCTGACTGGTGCCCAAAGGGCCTGGAGACAAGCAGATTAGGCGGGAAGGGGCAGTGGGGCTGAACTTTAATCGTTCCCTGGAGCCAGTGTGGCTTCAGGACGGCCAACCGGGGCATTTTCTGGTCAATCCCAATTGTCGTTATTAAACATTTATTATGTAAGGGAGATGCGCTTTTCTGGCCGCAGCGTTTGACCAGTGGGCTTGGTGAGTAAATGGACTAGAACTAATCCTGTAGCTAAATAGTGAAGGCCTCAGAAAAGTAAATGCCTCACTTGCCGAATAGCTCCCACGGAGGAGAGAGATAGAAAGTACCAGCCCTTAGACTGCCCCTTTTCCCCAGGCTGCCTAGTCCGGCAGCCAGGCCCCCAAAAGGCTTTGTGAACAGATAGGGCACAGATGACACTGGAACTTGTTAGAATATAGAGCCCAGATTGGGAGTCTGAGGAAGTCATATGCAGGGGCCAGAGTTCTGCGAGGCGTCAGGAGAGCTGGGTTTGAGTCAGCTCGGCCCTTAATTTGTAGGGTATCACCTCAGGAGTTGGGAGGGGCGTCCTTTTTCCCTAGAGGCCAGAGCCTGGAAGAGGAGGAATAGGAGAAAGTCCCCACTCTGACTGGAGCCCCCGTCTGAGGGGGAACACAGCCTTGCTGCGAGTCTGAGGAGGAGGCGCAGCCCTGTCCTTGGATAGTCCTGGTCTCAAGGAGGGGGAGACATAGCCCAGAGACTCAAGAAAGTGAAGCACCAAATAAGCTTGGCCTTTGGGAAACAGGGTTCATCCTTACCCGTCCACTTCATTACTTGTCCAGAGCAGGCCAAGGGCGCCCCAGAGAGCCATCTGGAAGGAATCACTCTGAGTCTGGACAGAGGCCAGAACGGGGTGGGTGCTCTACCATTGTCTGGAGCCTCTTGCCAGGCAGTGCCAGCCCCTTACCTCTTGTGAGTCTGACCGGTCGTGCCCAGAGTGGGTGCCTCCAGGCTCAGCAAAGTGTGCTAGCCAGGCCATTTTTTTTCCTGGGTGGAAAGAAGACCAGGGAAGGGGTTTATTTATTTAACTGGGAGCTTTTAGTCCTCGGCTAGAATGGAAACTCTCCAGGGCAGGGATTTGGACCTACCTTGTACACTGTTTTACTCCCAGGGCCCAAGACCCAGCCTGGCACATGGTAGGGGCTCAATAAAAAAATTATTGAATTAATCAGAATCCATTTGCCTTTTCTTTTCTTTTTTTTTTTTTAAAGATTTTATTTATTTATTTATTTGCCAGAGAGAGAGAGAGGGAGAGATCACAAGCAGGCAGAGAGGCAGGCAGAGAGAGGGGGGAAGCAGGCTCCCTGCCGAGCAGAGAGCCCGATGCGGGGCTGGATCCCAGGACCCTGAGATCATGACCTGAGCTGAAGGCAGAGGCTTTAACCCACTGAGCCACCCAGGCGCCCCCCATTTGCCTTTTCAACACTAACTTAGGCTCGGCTCCTATCAAAAAAATCTCCGTGATAAAACTTTCCCAACTTGAGTGACAAGTGCTCAAATTCACTTGCAAATATGACTAATTGAATTCCAACAACTGTCCACTTTGAAAGGGGAAAACCGTGAATTTAGAGTACTATTATTGTGTGTAGCAAGCCCTAAGCCAGTTGTTTTAGAGACATCGCATCGCTTAATCCTTGAAAGAAGGCTCTGGTTTCCCAAGGAGAATGGGGTTCTGGCAAGTTACAGAGCCCATCTGAATTTACACCTCCAGGAAATTGTGGAGCTGGATTTTGAAGCCACTCCTGGCTCAGCCCATCCCCCGACTTGTCTTCCGAATCCCACAGAATTCTTTTTTTCCCAAAGAGTTTTGTGATCCAAAGGTGATTCTACAAAGATTTGTTTAGCTCCTGTGTGGGCCCCACTCTAGATAGAGTACCCATTAGATGTCCCAGTCCCTGGAGCCACCAGGCCAAGGGACAGCGGAGCACTGAGCCTATCGGAAGCTCCTGTGACAGTTGACCCAGTCTCCCCGAGGGCCCTGCCAGCCTGGACTTAGGGACCCCTGCCATGCGGACCAACACCGGATTACCTTCCAAATCAGAGCGCAGGCCAGCCTTCTCCAGCTCTTCCAGGAAATAACCCCGCCCTCCCGGCCCCCTCCCCCAACTGCCGGTGAACTCGGAGGAGGATCTCCCCCCTCCCACCTTGCTCTTCCTGGGAATCTTCCTGGAGCAGAGGTGAAGGGACTCATCCCACAGGCTTCCTGTGTCTGAACCCTTTGTGTGTGCTCGAACATTGTGATCGGTCTCATGTTTCTGCTTATGTTTGTAAATGTCTCATCCCCCCATTATTATTCACTCCCAGTAGGCACCAGGCGCTTGCCATAAATTATTTGTAATCTCCACGAAAACTCTACCATTATCATGCCCTTCCATGCACAAGAGAGCTAAGGTTTGGAACTTGGAGAGGTCGCATAAACTTGTCAATGTCAGAATCAAGATTCCAAATCCAGAGCTGTCGGCTCCCAAGTTCTCGAAGCCAGCCTTTTCCAAAGCTAGCTGTTTATCAACATTAGCGGAGACGCTTTATACAAGTACATCTTGTTTACAGCCCGTCATGAAAAAGAATGAGAAAGCTCTCTATGCATCAATACGGTACTGTGTGTGTTTCTAGAACATCTCTGCCGGAAGACAAATAGCTAGCCATTGCTGGCCCTAGGGGACAATCCCCGGGAAGGAATACAGGAGAGAGTCTTGCTTGTCACTCTATTCTCTTCAGTACTGCTTGATTCTTCCTCCCTTCCTCCCTTCCTCCTTCCCCCTTTCTCCCTCCTTCCTCTGTTCTTTTCACTTTTTCAAAAATATATGAAAATAATTTTGGGGGAAATAATTTTTAAATCAAATAAAGCTATAGATTCGGCGGCTCCCTTGCTGGACTTCTTATAAATTAGGGTCTCCAAGGGTTGGGTCGTCGGAAGCTAAATTTTATTTTAATTTTTATTTTAAGTAAGGTCCACGTGCAGCATGAAGCCCAAGGCAGGGCTTGAACTCAAGACCCTGAGATCAAGACCTGAGCTGAGATCAAGAAGCAGACGCTAACCAACTGAGCCACCCAGATGCCCTGGGAAATTAGGTTTTATTTTATTTTATTAATTAATTGATTTAAAATATCTTATTTATTTATTTGACAGAGAGAGAGAGAGAGGTCACAAGTAGGCAGAGAGGCAGGCAGAGAGAGGGGAGGGGAAGCAGGCTCCCCGCCAAGCAGAGAGCCCAATGTCGGGCTCGATCTTAGGACCCTGAGATCATGACCTGAGCCGAAGGCAGAGGCTTTAACCCAATGAGCCACCCAGGCGCCCCTTTATTTTATTTTTTTTAAAGATTTTATTTATTTATTTGACAGAGAGAGAGAGACATCGAGAGAGGGAACATAAGCAGGGGGAGTGGGAGAGGGAGAAACAGGCTTCCGGTTGAGCAGGGAACCCGACGTGGGGCTCGAGCCCAAGACCCTGGGATCATGACCTGAATGAAGGCAGACGCCTAATGACTGAGCCACCCAGGCGCCCCAGGAAATTAGGCTTTAAAAAGCACCCTAGACAGATGCTGGAGCCCTCTGATCCCAGCCTCTTAGAGGCCTGACCAAGGCTTGCCCTGCCGGGCGTGTCCCCACTTCCCTCGATCCTGAGCTTGGTGCCAGCAATGTGTGTGACGAAAGGCTGCCCGAGACCCTTGCGGGTCCTCCCCTCGGTGTCTCCCTCAGGACCTTCTCCAGCCTTAACTCACGAGCCCCAGACCTGCCAATAAGCCAGCGCCACCCCGGGCTGCGGCCCCTGTGTCCTGTGTCTGCCAAAGCTCGGAGGTCACACCTGCCCTGGCACCTCGAGGCCACACACACCGGGGCCTGCCCCCCACCCAGCCTCAGGGCCCCCAGCCCCCGTGGTCAGCCAAGGCTATGTTATTCGGGTTCCCTCATATAAACAGGGGCCTCCTGGCCACACTCTTCTGTTCCTTGGCTTTCCCCTCTCAGTCTGTCCGAGAGACCTGTTAGCTCCCTCACAGCGCAGGGAGGGAGAGCAGCCCAGCATGGCCTCAGGTTGAGGTGTCGGCACCAGTCTGAGTGGTGGGAGGGGGAGGGACGCCAGAGCCGGAAGCCCTGGGTTCAAGGCTGTGTTAGCCGTAGGACCCGGGGCCAGCTCCTCACCTCCGTGATGTGAGGCTGGGAGGTGCGGGGACACGTAGTGCTGTGGGGTGGTGACTGGCACGTAGCAAGTACATAGTGAGTGTTCTCAGGATTTCTCCTGTCGTTTGAGCCTCAGGGGGAAGGCGAATGGGGGCTAGTAAGCAAGGCGGGCTCGGGCGCTCGACGGCTCGGCCTCCAGTCCCCACTCTGCTTCTTCCCCGCTCTCTTACTAACCTCTCAGAGTCTCCTTTTCCTCAGCTCTGAGATGGGGATGGCGCCTGGCCCCCAGGAAGGTGCACGATGGGGTGTGGCTCCCAGCCGCTGGCGAGGTCATATGGGCAGCGGGCTTCTGGTGCTCCTGGCCTTCCTTCTCCAGAGCGCGCAGGGGACTCACAGCCCAAGGAAGAGCCTAGAGCACCCGGGCATTCATGGGGGTGGGAGATGGGTCGGGCGCTGCCCTGGTCGGCACCGTCAGCACGCCCCTCCTGCCAAGGAGTGGGTCCTCGGGAGGCGGACCACAGTCTGAAGCCACATCATTCACATCCAGGAGAAGACATTGTCACAGGGGCCGGGAACTCTCCTCAGCCACGTGGTAGGTGAGGGCTCTGGGCCTCAGGAACCCTTGGACTTGGCTGAGACCGGAATAGTATAAGCAAAGTCTAGGGTGCATGCTTGCGTCCTGGGCCCCCCGGAGCCCTGCTCACTGGCCTGGGAGCAGCAGCCCCCCCCCGCCCCATGCCTCCGGGGTGCCTCCTTCCAAGGCCCATCCAGCCCTTTCGGGCGCTCCAACCCCTCTGGGGATTCCATCGGCTGGTCTGCTTTGCTCTCCTGATGGAGGCAGGAGGAGGAACGGCTCTGGCCCTCCCTGAGCCCGCGGCCCATGGGCTGGTTGTCCAGGAGCAGAGATTGTTAGGTGCTCCCCTTCAGGCACAGTTACCTGGTTTATGCCTTACTTTAGTAGTTCCTTATCCGCCCAAGCTCCCCTCGATAGACCGAAAATCCCATCAGGGCCGATGGGCGAGCTCTTACTCATCACTCTTCCTAGGGATTAAGTGGGTGAAGCTCCAGTGCAACACTGTTATTATCAATCTCCCCAAAGGTCAAGGACAGAACAGTAGCTAGATGAATTGAGCACGTGGCTTAGGCACGTGCTCAGCTCTTCGCAGGTGTTACCTCGTTAATCCTCACAACTCTGTGAGGTCAAGGCTGTGCGATCTTCATGGAGAGGAAACTGAGGCACAGAACAGTAGACTGACTTGTCTCCTAAGGTCACACAGCTAGGAGATGCCAGGATTCAAAGGCCTGAGCCCACTTTCCAGTACAGCAGGAGCACTCGGCGGGTGTTTGTGGGGTCCCCAGGGAAACGGTAGGCCGCTGGGTAGGCACAGGGAGAGGAAGGGCCAAGGGGAGGGCCAGGCCTGGGTTTCTGGACCGATTTGGGACTGACCTCAGCAGCTTGGAATCCGAAGGCCTCTTGGCCCTGGCTCCTCCTCGCTCTAGCACTCACCTGGGCCCCAGTTGCCAGGGTGCTGGTGGGGATGCGGGCCCAATAATCCCAGCCCCCACGGAGACCTGTCCAACAGGGTCACACGGTGTGGCCTGACTGCCAGCGGCCCCCAAGGCCCTGGGCCAAGTGTAGCATCTCTTTCCCTACCCTGCTCCTTCACACATTTAAGAATCTTCAGCGGTGAAGTGCACCGACTCCAGGGTCAGACTGCCTGAGTGTCAATCCAAGCTGTTACGTGGCCTTGGGTGTATCACCTAACCACCTCTCTGGGCCCCGCCTCTTCATCTTTGATATGGAAATCAAAACAGATCATGGTAAGGATGGGTGCGAGGATTAAGAGTTAATATACGGTACAGGCAAAAAATAAAAAAATAAAAAATAAAAAAAAATATACGGTACGGGCTTAGAACAGTGGTGCATCTGGAACAGCGAAGACTTTCTCCTGACTCTTCATGGCATTTCTTCTTACCCGTGCATTTAGACTGAGAACTAGACAGGCGGGGGGGCGGGGGGGAGGGGAAGTGGGGGGGCCGGTTGGCAGCCGCCGGAGCAATAATGGTCTGCCATCGGCATCACTGGAAAACCAGACGGGAGCTGCCAGGACACCTCTCTGCTCTTACAGAAAGTCATCCCCAGGTGCGGTGGGGGAGGGAGAGCTGCCCAGCCCCCTCCCCCGAAACCCTGGTCCTGAGACTCCAGGCTGGTGCCGTCTTGCCCTCTGCCGAGAGGACAGCCAACAGCACCCCGTCCAGTGCTTCGAGCTGAGGCACACCTGACCACAGGCACAGGTCTCTACTTGATGTATGTCAATGGATTTTTAAAAATCTGTATCAAAGTTGCTTATGAGTCACCTGAGAGTCGCTCGGCTCTGTAAGGTTCTATAAGGTAAAAACAACAGTCTCCCTCGGCCGGGGTGACCACGTTCACTTGCCGTGACAGATTCTCTCAGGGCCTCTGGCCACACTCTTAGGCACAGCCTTCCCTCCCTGCCCCTCCATAATCCCTGTGTCCTTCTGGTTAGAGGAGGATGGACGTGACCTCGTGAGAGCATTGACATCCTGCGGTGAGCCATTTAGTAAATGTGATTTTATTTTTCTTTGCATTACGTTTTATTCTCTCTGCAATCGATCATGGTCCTTTTGGTCGTTCACTTAATTTTCTATGTACTTAGAAGGAATTCAGTGGCTTCTCGCCTTTTTACAACTACCATCTATTGAGCCCTTCCCAAGCGCCCAGGCCCGCTTTAAGTACTTTCCGTGTATGAACTCACTCCGTCCTGACAACAGCCCTCAGAGTTGTATATTACATGATCTCATTTTATAGATGAAGAAATTGAGGTACAGGGAGGTTAAGTGACTCTCCCACGATCTCAGAGCAAGGAAGTGGCAGAGCCGGGATTTGAACCCTGGCTCTTCCCACTGCGGGGTCTGTGCCCACCTGGCCCCTCTGGGCCCCTGGGAGCCCATGTGTGCGCCGATCTCCTCCAGCCCCTTCCTTGTGCCCTTGCTGACTTCTGTCTCTGCAGCCAGACTGTTAGCTGGATGAGGGCCGGCGCCGTGTCCTGCTCCCCAGCAATGCTAGAGGCGGGCCTGATCCAGCAGATTTTCCGGCGCTTGGAGGGATGGTCCTGCCCTCGGCTGCCTCTTGTCCATGTGTTCCTCCAACCACGGGCCTTACAGGTGGGAGGCAGGGTGGGGATCAGAGCTGGTGTGATTACAGCTGGGCCTCCAGAGGCTCAGAAAGGCCAAAGAAGTGCCTCAAGGCCTCGCTGTCAGGGTACTCGGGTCTGAACCCCCTCCTCCCGCTGCAAGCCCAGGGCTGTTCCTAGCAGGCCAGGCTGCCTCCCACAGACACAGGAACCTACACACCACACACATTACACGTACAAATATGCCAACATATAGATATGTTATTCACATACACTAATTATGCACATTTCCACACGGACATGTAATATACGCGTATAGACAAATACGCTTCCCTCTCATGTCTACATCTGTACACACAGGCACACAAGTGGCCACACATAACACACAGGCATGCCAATTACACACGGGAGCATTCTAGCCACAAACATACGTTAACACGGAAACACATGCTACAAACACATGATTTGTAGACACAAACCCAGCACATTACATACACAGTATGTGGACTCACGTAGTGTGTACACATATGTGGACTCACGTAGCGTGTACACATATGGCATATAAAAACGCACAAACGTGTAAATATACACATCTACACCCATGCACATACAACCCGCATAACACACTCACGCGTAGTCACACGGACGTGTGCACACACCTTTCACACAGTAAAATACACAGGCCTCTTTGCATAAAACATACAAATAAGCACACAATATACACAGGCAAATATAGGAGCCCATGCGTACAGCCACAGATGTGAAAACATGCACAAACACCCCCACACTTACACGCGCACGCAAACACGCACACAGGGGCACGTGAGCACGCATACTGGCCCGGCCTGGTGTGCCGTGGAGTGGTGGGAGAAGGCCCATGTGTCCCCGCAGCTGTCAGCTGACTTGGGGGGAGTGTGTTTCCTGACACCCCTCCCCCAGGGTTGCAACGGAGCATACCTCCCTCAGGCAGGGCTGCAGCCGAGTCAGCCTTGTTGCATCAGCGGTTGGGGAGTGGGGGGAGGGGAGGGGTGTTGTGCAGGCCCCAGCCCACGGAGGGCTGAGGGTACCCTAGACGTCCTGCCTTGCTCTGGAGCTCCACTTAGGGTTAGTGCTGGTCCACTCCCAGGGAAGGCCCAAGAAGTGGCGAGCATATACTCTTACAAACGAGAAAATGGAGGATGAAATTTTGTGAAAACCTATTGAAGGAGAGAGAGGATTTGAACTCGAGTCTGTCAGAACCTACGCCGACCCACACCGGAGAGTCTAGGCTTGCTACACCTGTGGCTATGTATCCAGTAGGCGCCGTATCGGTGCACAGGGAGTGGACAAGACCCTTGATCTGAAGGGTAGCAGCACTCTAGGGCCCGGGTCTGGCGAGTGGGTAGGGGGCCACAGAGACCTAGTCCCAGAATTCTGAGGTGACGTGGATCCCCTGTGAGTTTGGAGACCCTGCCCCCATGACCCCCAGCCCAGAGGTCCAGCCTCAGTGCCTGCCTAGGGCCAGCAGCCTGGGGAAGCCCACTTAACCCAGAAGCCCCTCGGCGTGGTGCCTTCTTCTCCCCCTTGGCTTCCTTCCCTAACCTGGTCTCCCAGACACATTCCTCTCCCTCAGACATTCATTTCAAGGGCCCGGCACTTTCTTTGCAGGATTGGATTTGCCGCTCAGGCATTTCCTCGAGTGGCCCCTTCGGTGTTCGCCCCCATCCAGATGGCATCCAGATGCAAACATCCCTCCTTTCCCCGAGCTCTGGCTCCTCAGCTGGGGGAAATTAATCCTGAGCCCACCTCACACCGCCCCCCTCCTGGCATCACCGGCTTGGGTTCTCGGCCTGAGGTCAGGGCTCGGGCTAACACCTCTGCCTGCTTCTCTCTCGGCAGCCAGGGCCTCTGGCTGACCTGTTATCGGCCTCTCTCTTCGGCCTTTGTTCAATTTAACAGGTAATTGCTCTGTGAGCCAAAGCAAATGTCAGCACGATAATGAGAGCGATATGAGGCCGTTGTGGCCCCGGCCAGCAGGGCGTGCGATTGTGTTCAGGCGGCTGGTGGTGAGTCCCTGGACCTCCGGTGGGGGCCCGAGAGAGGACCAGACGCAGTGAGGACACTGAGGCGCAGAGAGGGGAACAGGTAACAGACGTGCCGACAGCTAGGGACCCATGTCTGCAGGCAACAACACAGAGAGCAGCCCGCCTAGTCCTGTGAGTGAGGTGTGATTGTTTTCATTTTACAGATCTGGAAACTGAGGCTCAGGATGGAGAGAAAAACTAACCAGAACAACCACCTGTGGAATAATTTCATTCGCCAGGCACTGACAGAGGGATAGGCTAACTTAATCTTTGGGAAACTTTGAGAGCCGGACACAATTGTCCCCATTATATAGATGAGGTAACTGAGGCTCAGAGAGGCTTAGCAACTCACACAAGACCATGTGGCCGCTGAAGTGGCAGAACCGGGCTCTGAACCAGGCTTCCAAAGCCCACGGGGCCTCCCGTGTGGCCCTGCTGGGTCGGCAGAGCCCTGTCTGGGCGTGGCGACAGCCAGCCTGGTGGGAAAAATCTCCAGGAGTCTGGGGCACGGTCCCGGGTGGGAATTCCTGTGCCTGGGGCGGGGGGCGACTGCTCCTCAGAGGCCAGGTGCCGGGCCTCCCAATGCGCTGTCCAGGGCTGGACTCTCACCCCGGTGAGGGTCAGCCAATGCCCCGAGGGACAGCTCTCTGCTGCCCCAGCAGAGGAGGGCAAGGCCTGCTGGTCTCCCCGCTCAAACCCTCTGCTTCCCCTTCAAAGTTAACAATCACACACCTTCTGCAGTGGCGCTGTGAGGCGGCCACAGACATCCAAGTGGCCAGGAGGCCTTCCCTGGTCCCAGGCCCCCAAAATCCTTCTTGGGCCCCAAGTGGGCCCGCTGGCCTCCAGCCAGCCAGAATGATGGGGCAGCTGTGCTGTGCCCAGATGGACTTTACTCTTTTTAAATTGTGCATGGTCGAGCTTCCCTGACAGAAAATGGGGCACTTGGCTCAGGCTCAAGGCTACTGCACAGGCATTTCCTAGAACCCCTGGGCACTGGACCCCAGAGGTGTGAGGAGCAGGGGGTAGGGGGGCAGGCTGTCACCCGGCTGAGCCTCAGACAGCTCATGGCAGCTCTGGCAGGGGATGCCGACAAGTGGGACCTGCCTGGTGGTACTAGGAGGTCCTAGGTGGTACTAGGAGGGGAGTTGACGGAGTCAGGCGGGCACAGCTGTCCCTCTGGCCTCCCCAGCCCCAGCCAACACCAGAGCTGGACACGCAGGGTAAGTTAGGGACATGGTCGGAACTTCTCACCTGTCTGCTTCTCCCAACACCTCCTCCAGGTGGCTGCCCAGCTTGCTGGGCTCTGAGTACCCCCATTGGCTAGACTCCTCCCCCCACTCCCTTCCCTTCACCAGTCGTCACTCCTTTTGGACTCAAACTGAACTTGGCTTTGCAGCAGAAGGATGGGCAACCCCAGGAACCCAGGTTTCCTGAGCTGGGCTCTTGCCCCAGAGGAGGGTCCGAGGCGCTGTTTGCACCTGGAAGCGGGGCTGACCTGGAAGGTCAGAGAGTTTCAGGGAATATTCCGGGCTGAATGGAGGGAGGGCCATCCCTTCCCCCTGCAGTTCCCAGTTGGGACAGGCGCTGGCCCTTGGGGTCTGCGGGTGGGTGCTTCCTGCCAGAAGTGTGTGGGTGAACATTTGAGAGGCGCAGGGATGGTCAGGGAGAAAGGACACCATCAGCAGCTGCACGGTGGCGGCCAGGTAGCCTGGGAAGGACACCGTGGCCGGAATGCCAGGTCTTGCAGGTTAATGTTTAACTTGGAGCCACGTGTTTTTCCACTGAGTATTTTTATCCTCTGTGCCTGGCAGTGGGCAGCCGGGCACACTCCTGGGCAGAGGAGGGAGAGAGGAGGGGTCCAGGTGGGGCTGCCCTGGGCAAGGCAGGGCTGCAGAGAGGCCTGAGGGGCTGGCTTAAGGGTGAGGGACAGGTGCAGGGGTGGGGGGAACAGGAAGGGCCGCCCTCTCTACCTCAGCTGCATACCTGACCCCGCAGAGCCAGCCCGGCCCCGGCTCTTGTCCCGGAAGGGCAGGCAGAGGCGAGGCGAAGAAAGAGACCTAGGGAGCACCAAAGGAGCGTCCAAAAGTCCTCAGCTTTTCAGGAGTTACCCTACTTGGTAATGAATCACTCTCAGATCCCGGACAGCCACAAGTTAGAGATTTTGCCCTCCTGGAGACACCTTGGTCATATTCATATGGCAGGAGTAAGTCAAAGCTGATGGGCCCCACCTCCCAGGACTATCAGCCCTGCTCCCAGGGAACCCCCGGTCTAAGGAGTGGAGGCTGTGTCTTAGGACCGAGCTTTGTTCCTTTATATCCAGGAACTTGAACGTGAATTAAAGACACCCACTGGGTCACACAGCGCTGGGCTTCCCAAGCCCACACCATCTCTTGGTCTCCCTCCTTGGCAGTGGGGAGTCTGACCCGAGCTGGCTCTGGGAGGCTGTTTACAGCCCAGTGGCCAGAGTCCTCTTCGCCCCTGTCGGGAGGTGTGGGGGAGGGAGGCCCTCCCAGGTGCTCCAGCCAGAGCCAGCTGATGCCACAGTGCCCACTGAGCAAAACCAGCTTCTTTCCTGTCCCTGCTGAGAGCGCCAGATGGGCTTTCAATTGCTGCTTGAGTCTGGCGGGAAGTGGGTCCCCTGCAGGCCCACCCATCGGCCGTCTCCCCAGCTCGCCAGAGGCCTCCCTGCCCTGCGGCTCAGCAGCAGGCTGGCCCCCAGCCCCGGCTGCATCTCAGGACTCCCTGAGGGGCTTGGAGGGGAAGCAGTAAGCCTTCTGGAAACCGCTTATCTCCAGCTGGCCCCATGAAGGGCTTCCTCAATGAGCAAATGAAGGTCCCCAGATCAAGGTGGGATAGGGGGCCTGCTGGAAGAATGGAGATCTCCAGGGAGGGCGTCCCAGTTCTCTCACTGTCCCTGCACGACTGCTTTGAAGTAGGGTGTAGGATCAGGGCTGGGTATCAGAGCCTCAGCCCAGCACGGGGAGGAGGGCCCATTTGTTGGTGGACAGCAGGGCCCCAGGGCTGTCTCCAGCTGTGATGATCGCTCTTTCCACCCGCGGCCAAACTTCCTATAGATCTTCCCTGTCCACTGTACCCTAAATCCCCAGCCAGCTCAGACTTGGCCGCCTGTCTGTAAACTGGCTTACACTGGGCACTGGGCTGGGGCCATTCACCCACAGTCCCTCCTCAGTACAGCCCAGGTGGTGAATCTCTTTATCTCCATTTTACAGATGAGGAAACTAAATAGAAGCCTCATTAAACAATTAGCCCAAGGTCACATGGCCAGCCAGTCAGTGGCATAGCTAGGATTTAAACAGTCTGTCTGACTCCAGATCCAACTAATTGAGAGATCATATCAACCATGTATCCTGGGTATTTTAAATCCCAGATTTCTTATCAGCTCACTCTGCAAGAGCCCTTCCCCAGAGGGTTGACTGTAACTGGCTCCTACTACCCACTATCTCATATTTCCCACACTAGGAAGTCCTTCTTGGAGTCTAACCTGGGTACCTCCTGCTGTCTGTTACCCTGAAATCGGGGAAAGTGGGACAAAGATGGTCCCTGGCCCATGCCCTGTCTTTGAAGACTGTGTTCCACAGAACTGGGGCTCCAAAATGTGGAGTGTCCCTGGCTGCAGAACCAGGAGTCCCAGACATTGGGGAAGAAGGAGGAGGTATTCTCTCGGGCTGCCTCCCAGAGGAGACTCGGACATTGCCTGCAGACCCTTCCATTTCCTACTGAGTGTGAGGCAGGTGAGGAGTGAGCCAGGATGAAGGCAGGGACTGCGAGCCCTTCGGAGGGTCCTTGGCTTCTAAAGCCGATGAATTCTTTGGGGGAATTTGAGGCTCTGCCTCGGGGGGCACCAGAAGTCCCGGGATCCGGAAATCCCCACATGGCCCTTGCACCACTGGGGTGGAAGAAATTGAGGGGGAAAGGACACAGGCTTGCCCCCGTTCTCTGAAATGGAGGTGTTCAGTTCCTCATCGGGGTGAGAAGGAAAGAACCCGCTCCAGGGTTCTGGCACCGGACCCAGATCTTAAAGTTGTCTTAGAAGCTTTCCGGGAGAGCCCTCCTGACCGCTGGTCTCTTCTGACCGGGTTTGGCAGGTGGTCCAGATCGTGTCCACGTTTGGAGATGGCACAGTTCAGCTTCTGTGGCTCCCCCACTGGGGAGACTGGGATGGAGAAAGCCCCTTGCCCCTGAGCCCACCTGAACTGCCTTTCTCTGGCTGCCTTGCCCTCAGAGCCCCAGGCCCGGAGGATGAGCCTGCCTCCTGCGGGCCACACCCGCCCGAGAAGGGAGAGGAGCCCACCACCGCTGGGGAGAGGAGCACTGCCCATTCACCTCCTCCTCTACACGTTCCGGAGGCCCCTTCCCTTGCTGGTCAGTAGATGCCGGTTTTCTCGGCCCTGGGCTGGGGCCCGTGAGAAATTCTGAGCAAGAGCAGACAGAGGTCCTCAGGATGTCCACACAGGGGCCACGCCATCTTGTCCATTGGGTTATAGGCCTGGCACTAGTGCTCAAGAGAACAATAGTAAGAGCTAACATTCTTTAAGCACCTCCAAAATGGGGCACTTTTTATAGATTAACCCATTTAATCCTCATAACCACCCTAGGACGTGAGGATGGCAGTCCCCCCTTATCCACGGGGGAATACCCCCCCCAATACCCCCAGTGGACGCCTGAAACCACGGATAGCACTGAAGCCTCCACACACTATGTTTTCTCCTATACATACGTACCTATGATAAAGTTTAATTCATAAATTAGGCACAGAAAGACATTAGCGACAATAACTAACGATGAAATAGAACAATGTAACCACATACAGTTATAAAAAAGTTATAAAAGTTATAAAAAAGTTATGACATAACGGTACGCCGTCATTGACCTTCTGATCCCATGCCTGAGGGAGGATCACCTGCTTCTGGACCGAGGTTGACCGTGGATAACAGAAACCGTGGAAAGCGAAACTGTGGATGAGGGGAGAAGTCCTCTACTATAATATCCACATTTTACAAATGAGGAAGCTGAGGCCCGGAGAGGCTAAGGAACTGGTTTGAAGTCTCAAGCTAGAAAGTAGGATGGGAAGCCAGGCCTTCTACCTCGGAGCCTGAGCTCTTACCCTTTGCACCTGAAAAGACTAATACAGGAGCCACTAAACTCATGAGACCAGAGATCTTCCTTGACTTAAGGGGTTATACCCTTAGCCTCGCCTACCTTCAATGTGGTCAGAACACTTACATTAGCCTATAATTGGGCGAAATCATTTAACGCAAAGCCTATCTTATAATAAAGTGTTGAATATCTTGTGAAATCTATTGAATACTGTATTGAAAGTGAGAAACAGAGTGGCCTTATGGGGACAGAATCCTTGTAAGCACGTGGGCTGTTTGCCCTCG
Source organism: Procyon lotor (assembly GCA_028646535.1). NCBI lineage: Eukaryota > Metazoa > Chordata > Mammalia > Carnivora > Procyonidae > Procyon > Procyon lotor. Next base: position 92,820,418 of record CM053608.1, on the reverse strand, counting down.
TGATCACGTGACTGACTGGGAGCTGTGATTGCCCCTGCCCGGCATCGTGAGAGAACATTCTACCGCCTATTGCTAGCCTGGGCAAAGAGCCAAGTTCGAAATTTGAAGTATGGTTTCTCCTGAATGCGTGCTGCTTTTGCATCATCATAAAGTCAAAAAATCATCAATCAGGGGTTTCTGCATTTAACTTTGCACTGAAATTCAATACGGCTAAAAACTCGGTTCCTCAGCTGTACCTGCCTCCTTTCAAGGGCCCAGTAATCACAGGTGGCTAGGGGCTACCGTACTGAACGGTGCAGATGCTAAACATTCCCATTGTGGCAGAAAGTTCTTTCGGACAACGCCTGTCTACAAATTACTGCCTCTGAAGAATCAAGAGGGAGCAATGGAAAATCATTCTTCAGTTGATAGAATAAAACAATAATTAACAGTATGATAATAATGGCTATAATTTACTGAGAGCTTCCTACGTGCCAGGCGCCGTGCCAAGCCCATAATCTTTACCCAATCCCAGGCTCGGGAAGGTTACCCAGGGTCAGAGTAGTCAGGAAGTGAATGGAATCCAGGTCTGGGTGACCCCAGGCAGGTCCCTTCCCCCTCCTGCTCCACCCCCTGCTGTGCCCCCAGGAGTTTATAGTCCCTGGGGAAAGGAGGGGAAGACAAATGCATGCATTTCACAAGAACAGGGATTGAATAAATCTGCGCTTAATTAACAACATCACATTTCTGCAAGCCCTCTGACCAGAACATCGTGTTAATGAGGTCAAGGTTTGATTTTGAGCCCTGTGAACATCACTTCACTTCACACAGAGAGAGGCTCATCCCCTGCCCTCACGGCTGCGTCCTGCCCCAGATAGGCGGGGAGAGTGTGGCAGTTTCCGCATGGGCCCAACCCAGGCCAACTCGATTCAGGCAGGGCAGGGCTGGAGAAGAGGGGTCCTAAATGCTGGCAGTACATGGGGTGGAAATGTCTTCCACTTCTAGAAAGGATGGGGTTAGCAGAAAGCAAGTTCTGAAGGTGAAAAAAAAAAAAAAAAAGATGTAGCAGAAGATAAAACAGAGCTTCTGAGACTTGCTTCCCCTGAGGTAACACTTTGGGGGGGCTGTGCAAGTGTATAGGGACTTTGGAGGGCTTGAGGGTGGGAGATCTACTTTAGTATCCCAGAAGGATTGTTCTATTGTTGGGAAATTGAGCTCCACTGATATGTCAACTCCCACGTGTCCTCTGGCGAGATAAGGCCCGGTGAATGACAAGAGTGGACGGTTTAGCAGAGCTGAGACAATGAAGGTTCAGGGGCTACATGGGGCCAGGTGCGTGGTAGGTCCCAGGAGATGTTAGTTCATTCAGATGATCTGTCGCCTTTAAGCAACTTTCCCCCAGGCCAGCACACCATCAGGTTTGGGGGACCCCGATTACGTCAGCCTTAAGTCAAAAGCATGACCCAGTGACCGGCTGTGGGAGTCAGCACAGGGCAGGCTGTGCTTCAGTAACGGAGAAACCCGGAAATCTCGGTGGATTCACACCACCAAGGGTTCTTTCTTGCTCACACAATTCAGCCCGGACCAGTCGGGCCGGGGCTCTGCTCCGCATAGTCGGTTAGGGCCCCTGCACGTTGCATCCATCGAATTTCAACACATGGCTTCCGTGGTTGTGCTCACAGGGACAGAGAGGAGCAGGAGAGCTCTGTACTGGCTCTCTAATGCTTCGGCCCAGAAGTGACCGGCGGCATCTCCATTCATAGCCCACTGGCCGGCACTGCCCTTACAGTCCCATCTGATGGTGAGGGGGCCGAGGAGTGGTGGGGAGCACGTGGGCACGGGGTGAGTAGTAGATATCTCTGCCACTCCACCACTTCCCCTCTCAAAATCCCACTTTCCACTCCTCTAAAAGAACTCCAAGGTGTCTTTTAGCTCTGGGGTTCCAGGTCTCCATGGAATGTTATCCCATAAACATTTCTTAGGTGTGTCCCACCGAAATATGGACAGTGCTCAGTTGAGTCTGACCCTCTGCTCTCAGAGATGGATTTGATTTTTTTAAAACAATAAAAAGTTATTTGACGACCCAATTTAAAAATGGGCAAAAGATCTGAACAGAGAGCACATCAAAGAAGATATATCTATATGAAATAGATATATATATATGGGAGATAGACACATGAAAAGGAGCTCAATGTCATTTGTCATTAGGGAAATGCAAATTAAAACAATACCAAGAAACCACAGCATACCTAATCAAAATGGCTAAAATTAAAAAAAAATTGACAATATCAGTTGCTGGCGAGGATGTGGAACAACAGGAATTCTCATTCATCACTGATAGAAATGCAAAATGTACAGCCGCTTTGGAAAAGAGTTTGGCAGTTTCTTATAAAAGAAAAATACTCTTACCATACGACCCAACCATTGCACTTCTAGGTGTTTCCTCAACTGATTTTACAACTTAGATCCACACAAAAACCAGTGCATAAGTATTTATAGGAGTAATTTATTCAGAATTAATAAAAACATCCTTGCTGAAGTAACCAAAATGTCATTTAATGGGTGACTAGATAAACAGAGGGATACCAACTCCATTTAACAGTATTTAGCCATAAAAAGAAATGAGCTATCAAACCATATGAAGACATGGGTAAATCTTTTTTCTTTTTTTAAATATTTTATTTATTTCTTTGACAGAGAGAGACAGCGAGAGAGGGAACACAAGCAGGAGGAGCTGGTGAGGGAGACACAGGCTCCCCGCTGAGCAGGAAGCCCGATGCGGGGCTCCATCCCAGGATGCTGGGATTATGACCTGAGCCGAAGGCAGACGCCCAACGACGAGCCACCCAGGTGCCCTGACATGGGTAAATCTTAAATGATAATTGCTGAATGAAATAAGCCAGTCTGGAAAAGCTACACACTGTATAATTCCATTATATGACATTCTGGAAAAGGCGCAACTAAAGAGATGGCATACTGATCAGGGGTGGAGGGAGAATTAAACTGATAAAGCACAAGCAATATTTCAGGGGAGTAGGATTCTCTGTGTGATACGGAGACGGTGAATACATGACACAGTCATTGTCAAAACCCCAAGAACTTAACAGTACAAAGAGTGAGCCTCAATCCATGCACATTAAAAAAAAAAAAACACTTAGGAGACTGGGAGGTCATAGGACAGAATGCAGAACGTGACCAAAGAATCTGTCTTACAAAAATTTAAAACCACCTCACTGAAGGGAATGGGAAGAAAGACACTAAGTCACTCCCGAAATCAGTGGAGTCTGTAAGAACCAAGACAGGGAACAACACATAAGCACTGTACCCTAGTAGATCAAGTTGTTTCCCGAAGAAATATGGGTTAGCGATCTGAAATAATATACATGTGTACTGCAGTTGAGCAATTAAGGAAATGGATAGCAGATGGTGAGAGCCAGGTTTCTGGCTGTAGGTTACAGACAAGTTAAGGGGAGAAGGCTAGAATGATTCATGTGGTAATAGAGTTGGGGCCATGTTTAGCTTAATACAAATATAGATGGTTATATAAGCAATACTTATAGAAACGTATATATACATGGGTTAGTACATATATATTTCCTTTCTCTGTCAACTGGGAGGGACTATAAGCAACTCTACCCCAATACGGATGAGCACACCTAGCACTCAGATCTTGGTTTCTATACCCCAGGGCTCCTTGGAGTAGAGGCTGATTCCAGGACGGGGGCAGGAAATATACAAGATGAGCCCAGAATATCTTGTAGTGTCAGAAAATAAGGAAGTTCTCAAAAAACCCCAAAGGAGCCAACTAAAAGGACTCCCAGTAGCCAAAGATGGAACAATTTGAGAAATGAAATAGTTTGGATTATTACCTGAAGTATAAAATAAATTTCGATGAGTCCATATTGATAGAAATAAATGATTGGGAACAAGTAGACGAATCTCCTATGCATAACCAAATTCCAAATAATTATGAAGATGTTTCACTCTCAAGGAGGGAGAACATAGCGCCCCAGCCCTTCAGCGTAAGCTCGGCAAAGTGACTTCCTTCCAAAGAGAACAGTATGGAAAGAGCTGGGGCAGGGGGCAGGGGGTGGGGTGGGGGTTGGTAGGGGAAGGAGAGTATCTTTAAAGTGGAGAAAATTGACAAAACACCAGCTCAGCCAGATGATCAAGGTCAAGATCCACAGTGGTAAGTTATGTTGGTAATTTGTACCCTTGGTACGATGGGAGGGAAATGGCACTACACCTCTGTGTTCTTCCTTCATAAATTCCTAACTCAAGCCCGATCAGGAGAAAAACACCAGAAAATCTTAATTGAGGTTTCTCATTCTACAGAAATACCTGACCCGTATGCCTCAAAACTGGCGAGGTCATCCAAAACAAGGAAATGAGGAACTGTCACAGCCAAGCAGAGCCTAAGGAGACATGACAACTTGCTGTAACGAAAGATCTTGATGGGATCCAGGAAAAAAAGGACATGAGGGGCGCCTGGGTGGCTCAGTGGGTTAAAGCCTCAGCCTTCAGCTCAGGTCACAATCTCAGGGTCCTGGGATCGAGCCCCGCATCAGGCTCTCTGCTCAGCAGGGAGTCTGCTTCCCCCTCTCTCTCTGCCTGCCTCTCTGCCTACTTGTGATCTCTCTTGGTCAAATAAAAAAATAAAATCTTAAAAAAAAAAAAAGAAAGAAAGAAAGAAAGAAAAAGGACATTAGTAAATCTGAAAAAAAAGTATGGACTTCAGTTACTACTAAGGTATCAATGAGTTCATTAATGAGAACAAACACACCATACTAATTAATATGTCTACTATAGAGGAACATGGGTGTGGAGCGTGGGAACTCTGTATTGCCTTGGCAATTTTTCTGTAAGTCTAGGGGTATTCTAAAGCCAAGAGTTTCTTTAAAAAATGTCATTTGAAATCAAGTCCAAAGAATAATTGGATTAAATTGGGTAAAGAAAAAAAGTTTGATTCTGATGTGATGAGTTTAATTGACTTTAAAAGTGCGTGTGAATGAATGAAACCGCAGGAAGCCGGGCAAGAAAGCTCTAGAGGGAGGGGAGGCTTCAGGGTGGGTTCACCTCAGTTGAAGCTGCTGCAGGGGCCCACGGCGCTGGGATAGGGCAGAGACAAGGACTTGCCTTTCGGCCTTTTCCCTGTTGCATGTGTTGATAGAAATAAATAAAATATAAATCAAAACCAAGAACAAAAATGTACCCAATGAACAGCCTGATCAGAGTAACTGCTCTCTTCTGAGGTAAACTTTTTTTTTTTTTTAAGATTTTATTTATTTATTTGACAGAGAGAGAGATCACAAGCAGGCAGAGAGGGAGGGAAGCAGGCTCCCCACTGAGCAGAGAGCCCGATGCGGGGCTCCATCCCAGGACCCTGAGATCATGACCTGAGCCAAAGGCAGAGGCTTTAACCCACTGAGCCACCCAGGCGCTCCTGAGGTAAACTTTTTGAAGGATAAGCTCACTCGCTTACTAAAGCAAAACCCCACCAAAACCCTTTTTGATCCCACCTAACGGAGAACGGGTTCCTCCTTGTTCCCTGGGCCGTGCGGGTGGGCGGGCAGGACGGTGCAGGGGACAGAGCACGGCAGGCAGACCCCGTCCCCTTCGCCCGCTGTGTGACAGAGAGAGAGAGCCAGCCTCTCTGTCTCCCATTCCTCCTTGCTGACTCGGGGCCAGAAATCCCCACCTACCGGGTGGTGGTGGGAAATTAGAGAGAGTGTATGCAAACTAAAAGGAGGCTGAGGGGCTGAGGACAGGAGCTGGGTCTCCACCTTCAGACTGGAGGCTGCTTGGCGCAGGGGTCAGTTCTGTCCCACACACTGGGGCCTCCCCGGAAGCAGGGCTGCGTTGTCTTCCTCAGAATCCCGCATGGACATCTGCCCTGGTACATTCTGGGGCTGGGGGGCCACACTCCTGCTTACTTGAAACCGTGCCCTCCACAGAGCGGGTCAAAGGACCAGGGCTAAAAGAAAACAAAGAGGAGATGTTGTTCTGCTACTTTCCATAATTTCAAAACACGTTTTTTCCTGGCCTGGGAGAAAGTGCCTCCCTTGGGCCATGCCAGGCCCTTGGTTGGGTAGCAGCGGGAGAGCGCCAAGGACCTGGTTCTTGCCAAAATAAATCCCTCTCCGACCATCGCAGAGGCGGGCCCACCCACCCCCGCATGGCAGGGTCTTCCTGGGGCCACCAGGCTGAGGCCACGGTAAATAGTTTAACTGTGTTTATGCAGCAGTAATATGCGTGTTACCTTTCACAGCAACCGCATTCCAGAGAGCAATCACGGGTGATTTACCTCGTCCCCAGCGGCTGCCAGTCCCCGCGGTGGGTGGGTGGCCGGCCTCTGGGGCCCCCGCTCCGCTGTCCCAGGAGGGCTGTTTTTTATAAAGGCTGCCCCTACCTTGCCGTGCCCCACCACGTGTGTGTTCCCAATCTGGGGATCCCTCAGCAGCCTCGCCAGGGGCTTCTGTGGAGTCTGAAGGGAACTGTCAGGCCACACCTTCCCTACTTCTCGCCTGTCAGGCCAGGGCGGCCGGTGTTCGGGACTTGCCCATCGCGTTCACGGGGACAGAGGGATGCAAGCCCTAACGCTGTTCTCTGCTCAAGTTCTGGCGCCTGAGGTGGCAGCAACTGCCAGCCAGGTTACTAATCACAACGCACCCTTGTCAAACCCTTACTGGGTACCAAGCCCCAATTCCCATGCCTTGTAGCTTATGAAGGAGGTGCTGTCGTGAGCCTCTCTTACAGATGATAAAACTGAGGCCGGGAGAGTTTATGTAAGGTGCCCAACGACACACAGTGAGTGAGGGGCCGAGTCTGGACGTCACCAGGCAGCCTGAACTCCCGGCCGCCATGCTCTCCTCCTTTCCCAGCCCGTAAGCAAGACTGGCTCCCGGATGTGGCAGGGTGACCGGCTCAGAGGCGAAGTCCAAGCCGCAGAGGATGGCCCCTGTGCTTGCCGGTACTCACGAGTGGGCATGGGGGCCTCCTGCCCAGAGCACACATGTGTGCAGGCATCTCATGTTTGGTGTCCATGCCCACACGTGCACACGGCACCTGTGGGTATGATATGAACATGTGTGTGCATATACACACCCACAAACAGAGCTGTGTTCATCCCCTAGGTCCAGATCTAGATCTTTACCCTCTATACCTGAGTTCATCCTGTACACGTGTGTTCCTCACACGTGTTCCCATAAGGACACGCACATGCGCAGATGTGCACATAACATGTGTGTGCCCCGAGAGCCTACCTCCCTCCTCTGACCTTTGAGCTAAGCATCAGCCCTAAGACAAACGAGGTGGGAGTCCACATCCTCTTACCTCATGTGTTCACTCAACCACTATTTCCTGAGGACCCTGGTGTGCGGAACCTTATGCCGGCGACTGTGGCGGCAGATACATACTGGGGCCCAGCCTGGCCCCCTAGGGACACCTGATGCAGGGGAGAGGCTGGCCGTGAGCCTGTGGACATAGTCATCTCTGTTGCCAAGGGTCAGCCTGGGGGGATGTGGGCTCAAAGTAGGCTCTGTGCTCTTCTCTGGTGACGGCGTACCTGCCTCTACAGGCCAAGCTACCTGCCTGCTTCTGGGCACCCTCAGGACCTTGAGCTTTCCCGCAGGCTTGAGGTCTGTGGGTAGCCCAGCTGGGGACTCTGGATGTGTCGGGCAGGGCCCAGGACCTGTCCCCCACATCCTCAGAGAGGAAGCAGCAGCACAGAAACTCTAAACAGCCAGGTAGGTATGAGTCAGCAAGCAGGTCCGACACCGCCTGCCTGCCTGCCCGCCATCCCAGCAGTGTGCTGGCCTGTCCTTGCCCACACGGCTTCCAAAAGAGTCTACTGCATGAGCCTTCCAGAGGCCTGGCCCTTCTGTCAGCCCTGCCGTGCCCTGCCTCGTGCTGTGGGTTGTGCTTGCCCCGCTAGGCCATGAGGGGCCAGACCTTTCACATGGTATCTAGTACCCAAGTGCCTTGCCAAGAAGAACCAGGAGCTGGGAGCCCGGCAAACAGCCTACTGGCCAGGACTGGCCTTATTAATACGTGACCCAAAGGGCCCACGCTGTAAGAGGGCCCCAAGGTTGGCTTGGAGCTCTGCGGCTGCCATCTTGAAATTCCTAATAGCTTTGAATGAGGGCCGGGCAAACTGTGTAGCCTGCCCTGCCGCTGGCTGAGGCCCTCTGTGGTGAGCCCAGCAGGGCCCTGCCCACTCCCCGCCTTCCTGTTGCTTGCGTGCCCCTCGGCCGCCCTCCGCCACTGCCAGCTCGGCCTCCTGCCCTGGGCTGGCCCCGGCCTCAGGGATGTGGGCGGCTGTGGTTTCCCAGTGCCCACAGCACAGCCACAGTGTTTGAAGATGCACTTCAGTGGTGTCCTCAGACTGTGTCCTTTCTGTCGCCCAGCCTGCAGCTGGTTGTTGGCCGCTGCTGCCCAGACCGTGAGGAGCTGGGAAGGGGGGGGGGCCCTCCGTCAGTGGCACACTCACCTTCTGGTTCTCAGCCGCTATAGAGACGGCTCAGCCAGAGCCACACCCCGAGCCGCACCCCAAAGGCCACCAGCCGTCAGCTCTCTTGCCCTCAGTTGCCTTAGCTGGAAAGTGGGGTGAAGACGTTTTCCCAGTAGCATTGTTGGGAGGATCCCCAGGGACACCTGGGGAGCACGGGTAGGAAGCCTGGCACAGAGTGCGAGGAGAGCATTGATTTCAGCTGCTTCGTAGCTCAGCATTTACCGAGTGCCTGTGAAAAGCCGAGCCAACGGAGGACAGGCCCCTGCTGCGGGAGAACGGGGTCTCGGTGGGCTGGGGGCCGGCGGCAGCAGGCAGAGCCGTAAACAGCTCAGCTAGGCACAGACAGAATACTTCGATGTGAGCCAAATCAGGGTGGGGAAACCCAGGCCCAGGGAGAGGCTGTCCCTTGCCTAGATGGGGATTCGGGAGTCTTGTGTCTCCGCCCACCGGACACCCCTGGCTGACAGGCTCTGCCACATCTCTGGTTGCTCAGAAGGAACACGGGTGCTGCTACTCCACAGCCCTGGGCCATGTGAATGGGCTGCCTTACGCAGTCCGTCTTCCGGACACGAGTTATCGTCTTCTTGGTGGGTTGTGGCCATCGTCTGTGCCTCTGCCCCTCCCTTCCGATCATTACCGAGAACCTCCTGTGTCCCCAGCCCCTGCAGAGGCTCAGTGGCCATTCGTGGCACAAACCACAGCAGTCCCCAGGGTTCGAGCCCAAGCCTGCCGTTCGCCTCCTTGGAGCCCTGCTGGAGAGGCCAACGCCGCTCCGTTTATTTCCACACTGCAGGGTCCCGGGGACCCCCGGGGAGTCTGAGGCTCCTGCACAGTAAAGGGATTGCCGACTGCGGGGTCCCTGTGCTCACCACCCCTTCCAACACTTGGACCCTCCTCCTGCCCATCTCTTGAGGTCACCCGTCTTCCAGGGGCCCGGCAGGCCCTGTACAGGGGGTTTGGTGAGGACAGGCCTGCTGTGGGGATGGCTCATTGAAAGCAGAGAGTTGAAATGAGGGCCCAGTGATAAAGGGAGGACCTGGAGGCCACTGAAGGGAGTCTGGGCAGGGCCCTGGCCCGGCTGGCCTCATTTTTAGCAGCTCACTTGGCTGGAGAGCAGAGAGGGGCCGCGGGGGCAATGGACAACAAGAAGGAGCCACAATAGTCCAGACACCCGCCTATGAGAGCCAGAACTCTCTGGATGAGTGGGGAGCCCCCCAAAGAGGATTGGAGCTAGAGCTGTACCCCCACGGCCTGGGAGCATCCCTCCTTCCCTCGGTCCAGCCTGTGGTCCCCAGGGCGTGGAATTGTTCAGCCTGGGAATCAGGCAGTTGAGTCCCAGGTCTGCCTCAGGCTGCAGAATAGATGAGTTGTTTTTTTTTGTTTTGTTTTGCCTTTTTTTTTTATTAGCTGTCCCTTGTTAACTCATAATTGCAATCATGTAACATTTAATAGAGACACAAAGTGATCCCCATCGCTGCCCCACAATCATTCATTAGCTAACAAGATGGAGTGGCTCATAAAAAAAGGGCCCTTAAAAAAATTCGGGAGAAATGGAAAGCAGGAGGTGATGCAAGCCTTGGTTAACAAAGGCCGAGGGCCGGGAGGCGTGAGCGGGTGTGAGCAGAATAACCCAGCCCTGATAAGCCACAAAGCAGAGCCGGCTGCTCCCTCCTCCCTCCGCTGCCTGAGTCACAGAAGCTGGGGACGTGTTCAAAATCGAGCAATGTAATTAGCAGGTTGCGTCATGCCCTCGATTATAAATTACAACGGGCACAAAGAGGGAGGATGGAGGAGCGGGGATTATAGGGGTAACCCAATCCTGGTGCCCGGGAGCGGGGGTGGGGGGCTGGGAGCTACCACCCAGCCACTCAGGGACCCCGATAGCTTCTGCCTACCCTGTCACGGGGCAGCGACAAGCCCTGCTCAATGCCGGCTTTGTGTAGCCCGGGATAATGATTTACAAACTTGAGGAATCAGGAGGTGCGAAAAGAAGACGACCCTCTTAACCCAGCCATTGTCTACCCCCTGCCGGAACGCCCAGCATGCTGCGCGCCCTTGCACCTGTGCACACGGATGCTGTTTGAGGATGCTCCAGGTGAGGAGCCCTCGGAGGGGCTGGGCCGATAAGATCTAAAGGGGCTGAGCTGGGGGTTTGGAGACACCGTCAGGGATGACTGAGACTCCACAAACAGAGGGGCTGCAGCGATCTGCTGAGGCTTCCCCGTGCAGATGAGTGGGGGGTAGGGGGTGGGGATGGAACTCAGGGCTGATGACAGAGCTGGTTCTGTTCCAGGGGTCAGGACCTGGATCCACCCCAGGCTTTGGGCCAGCAGGCTGTGGGGGCTCCGATAAGCCATTTCTCCTCTCCAAGCCTATTTTCCATTGGCCGGCCATCGGACCAGAGCGAGTCATTTCCCATCTCTGTGCCTCAATTTCCCTACTGGGCCTCGCCAGAACTGGCCGCGTCACCCGCAACAAGCTCACCTCCGTGTAAATGGGGACCTTGGTTTCCTCATTTACAAAAGAGTGGTGACCCCAGTCCATCTTTCAAGACCAACTGGAAGGACTCTCTGGGTCAAGGATGAACTTTTTGTCTGGAAGCTAACCAATTAGCCAGTGAACCCGCACCTCGGAGACCGGGCGGACGGGGCCGGGCACCTGGGTGATCTGGCCACCTGTGTGAATCAGAGCTTAGGGAGGCAGAAGGAAGTCAGAGCCCAGGTGCACAGCAGGCTCGGGCAGAGCAAGGCCCCGGCGGCGGTTCCCCTGGAGCCCGTGGAGGCACACCCTCGACTTCCTCCTGGTGGCGAAGATTTGGGCCTTTCGCTCTGGCCTTTGCAAACAGCCTTCGCGCCGCAATATTTCCTCAGCAGCCCTATTCTTGTGCGGAGGAAATAATCCCATTAACTTCATTATCTCTGCAGAGGAAGGACAAGGATAGAGATTTGCCCTTAAGTTCAAGGAACGCGCTCTCTTGAAAGGAAAACCAGAGAGCTGGGCTGGGGCAACCTGTTTGATGGGAAACTTGCTCTGAACGAGGCCTGGCCCCAGCAGAGTTTTATTCTCAAGGTGGAAGAGAGAGCCCAACTGTGTCCTGAACGGTGGCCCTCAGCCGCTCTGGGCCTCCGTGCCTCCTCTCCGGGCCTCACTTTCCTCAAATCTGAACTGACACAGAGCAAAAGGCACTCTTTTTTTTTTTTTTTAATTTTCCTTATTTGACAGAGAAAGACACAGTGAGAGAGGGAATAAAAGCAGGGGGAGTGAGAGAGGGAAAAGCAGGCTTCCTGCTGAACCAGGTCCCGCTAGTCCCGATGGGACTAGATCTTGGGACCCTGGGATCATGACCTGAGCTGAAGGCAGACGCTTAACGACTGAGCCACCCAGGTGCGCCAAGCAACAGATCCTCTTGATAAGTGATGGAGACTGGGATGGAATCCCAGTGAGCACCGCCTTGCCTCAGACCTCAGTGCCGCTCCTTGGACTGTTGCCCAGACCGCCAGCCTCGGCCCCCAAATCCCTTTGCCACCATGCAGCCCCAGGACCTGGCGAAAACCTGTGACTCTGAGCACACTCGGGCCCTGCTTAAAGCCCACCGAAGTCACCCCTCTCCACGATCCCCGGCCCGGCCCCTCCCTTCCTCTCCAGCTCCTTCCTTCCACGTGTAACCCAAGTTCCTCTGAGCCGCGGGGCCCTGCCCAGCACAGCCCAGGATACTTCCCACCTCCACGCCTTGGCCCAAGCTGTTCCCACCGTCCAGGTTACCCATCCCCTTGTTCAACTGAGCACTTTAGTTTCAGCCTTCAGGAACTCCGTGTCACCCCTCCCAGAAGCCCTCCGCCCCATGCCCCGTCTGTGCTTCCCCACTTGAGCAAAGCCCTATCTTCACAAGTGCGAGTCGGATTGAAAAGCAGTCTCTGTGCTGTGTCCTCACTAGGCCGTGAGCTCCCATGGGCAGGAGGGGGTGCCCCACACTCAGGGGCCTGCCTGCGTGCAGTCAGGGCTCAGAAGCGTCTTCATTGTTGAACTGCGGCCTTTTCCCACAAGGGGGAAGAAGCAGATGTAGCTGGAGCCCCAGGCCTGGGGGGTGAAGTCTGAAACCCTTATTCATTCATTCATTCATTCATTCATTCATTCATGTAATCCGAATATATGTTATGAGCCAGGAATGGGCCCAAGTACCAGACACGGTTTCAAATAATTCCCTGAAGGCATTTGCAGGCTCGCCCCACTCAGGGAGAAAAACATTCCTGAAAAATATTCCCCCGGTGTGGGCAGACCCCGGGGTGGAGGGGGTGGTGGCAGCGGGAGGCCACCCGGTCAGCTTAGCCCAGGAGGGCCTGCACCTTATCGGCAGCGATCTCCTGGCTCCCTCAGTCAACAGAAGCTGGGTGTGAGGAGGTGGTGACAGAGAGGGGGCCATCTGGAGGCCTCTTCCCACCCGTCAGGAGCTCCCTGCACGTCCTCCCGTTGGTGAGGCAACCGTCTTTGTGTCTGCACCGCCTATGCAGGTGACAACTTTGCTCCCAGGTCAGGGTGACATTAGATCCCTAAGTCGTGACCTCACTCGGGCATCTGTCCTTGGGTCCCATCTGTTTCTGAGCTGAGAGCTAAAATATCAGAAATAAAATAAAATAAAATATCACCCTTCCCAGAAATGCCAAACACAGAAGTACGGCATTTGATCAGAGAGGAACCTGGGATTCAGAGACATGGATGCACCTACCTGAGGACGCACAGCTCATGGGAGTCTACTTCGGCCTGTAAAGTGCATCCTTTCCTTCTTCCCCACCCTTGGGGGCCTGAGCCAGGCCTCGCATTTGGTCTTTAGCAGGCCCAATGTTGGTGCAGGTGTGGATGATGATAATTACCTCCGTCTGTTGGACACCACCGAGGTGCGCAGCATAGCTTCAAGTTTTTGAATGAATTTACATGCATTCAATCAATCATATCTATGGAGGGGCAGACAGTGTTCTAGATGCTGGAGATATGGCACTAAAAAAGGCATACAAAGCTCCAAGGAAGCTCATATTCTAGTAGGGAAAGCAGAATGAGCCAAGAAATGAGTAAACAGAAAATAATCCAGGTGGTAAAAAGTAAACTGGGAGAAGAGCTGATCAGCAGGGGCCTTTGATCTGGTGACTTTTGAGCAAACATCCGAAGACACTGAGAGAGGGAACACGGGACTACTTGAGGGACAAAAGTGCTGGGTGAAGGGGACAATAAGTACCAAGGCCCTGGGGCAGGAACAGGTCTGGCGTCTTCAAGGAACAGCTACAAGGCTACTGTAATCGGAGCAGTGTGAGGGACATGCAGGGCAGAGGAGGTGAGGTGGTATGTCAGTTGTGTGTTAACTCATTTAATATCACAGCGCTGAGCACTGGAACTGTTGTTGTTCCCTGTAGCCGATGAGGAACCTGAGGCACAGAGAAGGAAAGCCATCTGCCCAGAGTCACAGCAGGCGTGTAGCTCCGTATTGATGACTTTAGGAGTATCCCTCGTGGCCCAGAGCACTGATTCCCAGTCCCGGGGATGAAGGAGAATCACCTGGGGAGCTCGGGAAGCATCCAGATCTTCAGGTTCCTAATTTCAGCAAAGCCGCCCAGGGGATTCTCACAGAACCTTCACGAGCCCAGCTTTGGCGAGCCACAGGGCACTGGCTTTGGGCAGGCTGGAGCAGAAGAGTGAGCACCGGGCCCGGAGCCTGACCTTATGCATCTCTAATCTCTGAGTGGCTGCAGTCTCTCTGAACCTCGGTCTCTTCATCTGTGAAATGAGAGAGCTGAACTCCATCAGTGAATTCCCCACACTTTTTAGTGGTAGAATTCTCCCTTCGGTCAGGTCTTAGGTGGAGACCGAGATACAAAACAGGTCAGAAGAGCTTTATTGGGGGGTGGGGTGCAGGCCCTCTGCCCCTTGGCAGCCCTTTAGGCACAATTTACTGATTCCCTGAGCTCCAGTCTCAGGAGAGCACAGGCATGTGGTCAGATAGCTTCGAGTTCCAGACATCCATGCTGGTTCCTCCAAACCCCGGCTCCAAGTCCTGGGGAGGCCTGTGTGCAGGTCACGGGGTAGGGGGTGTGTGGAGAGGGACCTGGGGCTGGACACACAGCCCCTCCCGGCTTGCTAGGTTCCTCCGCCTACTTGCCGTCCTTGCTGGGGAGGAGGAAGTGGCATGTCCTGAATGCTTGGGGCGATCCTCAGACCTGTTGTCAGGGACAGTACATCAGGCGGCAGCCATCCAGCTGATGGGGGCGGGGATTTACTTCCACATGAGCTGGGCCCCGGGCGTCCGGGATTTGCTCTCCCTCCTTGCCTTGCGATGACAAGACACCTCCACCAGGGCAGGCCCCTGGCATCGGCCGAGTCCTTCCACAAGAGTCCTTCCTGAGACTGCATCCCGGGGCACCCATTTCACAGATGGGGCAAATGAGGCTCAGAGAAATCCACGTGGAATCGCCATACGAAGGTGGTGAAACCAATCCTCGGACCTCCAAACAAGAGCTTCACCTGCAGGGACCAGAATCCTCTTGGAGAGGAAGAGACATGCCCTGCAGAAGACAGACAGACAGACAGATCCCTGAACTGACAGAGCCTGCACTCTAGGGGTGGACAACCTCAGGATGAAGTCCTATTCGTTCCTTCAATAACCAGCACAGTCCCTGCACCCACCAGGTGCCAAATAATTGTGATATGCTTGTTTTGGAGTTAGAAGTGAAATAGGGTTCTTATCTGAGAGGTCTTGGGCTCTCTTTGGAGTTTTAGCCTCCTCAGCCGTAGGATGGGGTAATAAATACTATTACCTCCCTGGCCTGGTTGAGAATAGGAAGCAGGCGTTGGAAATGGAGAAAATTCGCAGAGGCACCTGCCGCTTCCCCTCCAGTCCTTATGATAATTCTGCACGACAGAAATGACTCCCTCCTCGCCCCGCCCGTTTCATGGAGAAGGATCCCGAAGGCGGGAAAACCCCACATAGATCTCTCACCAGAGCTCATGTTCTTTCCACTGCATCTGGCTGACTCCCTCTTACTGTCCCGGCCCCCAGTGTGTGGTTTGGCTTTGTTTTGATTTGAATTGAAGTCCCCAAGTGAGACGGAGCAAGACTGAAGCAAAGCCTGCCCAGCCCCTCCCTTCCAGAGGCAAATAGCCAGGGGCCCTGGGAGGAAAGGCCTGGATTTGTAACTCTGGGTGCAGAGACCCCTCTCTCTGGCCGGCACATGGAAATGACATGGATTCCTCAGCATTTCTTCTATATGTGTGGGGTGGGGAGAGGAGATAGTCCATGGGGCCCTCCCCGCCCTCCCCCGACCAAAGCTAGATGCTGGCTGTTTCTGAGGGCCTCATCGGGGTCCACGCTGAGGGCCTGGCTGTCAGCTCGAGAGTCTGACACTCTCTTCTCTTCCTGACACAGCCATACGGGTGCTCTGGCCACCCACACGGGGCTGTGGCCTTGGACAGACAGAAGTCCCAGAGTCAAGAGGCTGGGCTCAATGGGAGGACAGCTGGCTCCTGTGGGGAGACCTTCCTGAGCCCCCAGGGTGAGTCCGCTCAGGCAAGGGAAGGGGCCCAAGGGTAGGTCCACGCGGCTCCGAGGACCACCCCGTGAGACAGAGGCTACTGGGCCCCCAAAGCGCTGTGGGGCCCAGGGGGGGTGGTGGTAGTATTTTCTCAGCAGGATTTATGTGTGTGTGCGTGTGTGTGCGTGTGTGTGAGGGAGTGTTTAACAAGGAGTCGGGCCTGCCTGACTTCTGAGCCTGGAATTTATACAGCCCCTCGATGGCGGCAGCAGTTTATCTTGACCGAAAGAATAATAAACTCGGTTGACAGGATGATGTATTCAAAGCATCTTCCCGTCACAGCCCAGAGCCCCCCGGCCCGCTGTTAGGATGTCTGGCGTGGTGGGGACCGTGTTATCGAGTGTTTAGCCCCCGTGGATTGTCAACAACGCATTGTTTGCAGGTTTGGGGCAAGGCGGAGATGGGCCGGGCTGGGGTGGGAACGGAGGTGTCTGGCCACACAGGCGAGTGAAAGGCTGGCCGCCCAGATGGGGTCAAAGAGGCGTCTGCCTTTGATGGAAGCTCGGAGGCCCTGCCCCTCCTCCTCACCCCGATGTTCCCTTTTCTGCCTCAGAGAGAGAGTCCTCCTCACTGACCTCCACACGGGTCCCAGCCCCGCTCTAGATGTAAAGGGACACACTGGGGCCCCACTGTATTCCAGGTGTTGGGAAAACCTCCTCCACCCCCCCACTTCCCATTATTTCCAAGCAAACAAACAAACGAAAATCAACATTAAACCTCAGCTTCAAAAAACACCCTGGAGAGGGTGAGAGAAAGCCAACAATCTGGGCTCACTCGTGAGAGAGATCTCAGTCCAGTTCCCTGACCGTCCGCTGGCCAACCTTGGGCCGATCCTGTGAGCTCTGGGAAACTTCCTCCCTGTGTGACGGGAATCATGGTGGCTGTCCCACCCATTTTACAAATTACCGTAGCCGCCCTCACCCACGGCGGATATGTTCCAAGACCCCCAGTGGATGCCTGACATGGTGGAGAGTACCAAGTAAATTTAATTTACAAATTAGGCACAGTAAGAGATTAACAACAATAACCACTAACAAAACAGAACTATGATAACAACATATTGTAATAAAAGTTACATGCTTGGGGCCTCTTTCTCCAAAGACCTTACCGTGCTGTACCCCCCTTCTTCCTGGGTCGAGGTAAGACCATAAAGGCCCACGTGAGGAGACATGGGTGACACCACAGGACACCACGTGAGGTGAGTGGAGCGACACAGGCGTTGTGACACGGCGTTAGGCTGCTTTTGACATTCTGACGATGTCAGAAGAAGGCTCATCTGCTTCCAGACCAACGTTGACCGAAGGTAACTGAAACCGTGGAAAGCGAAACCGCGAATAAGGGGGCCTGCCGTACACGGTTACCGTGTACTCGGGGCTTATGATGGTGATGAAATAAGATAAGGATTAGGCAAACGCTCTGATAGCTTGGAAGCAGAAGATAAACTCAAATTATTTGTTTTCCTCAAGGCCCCCTGAACTTCAGGCAGGAGAGCCCTGGCTTCTGCCTCTGACAACATGCTTCTCCCCCCACCTCCCTTATGGGAAGTCCTTTCTTGTACCTAACCTCAAGCTCTCTCTTGTTTCGGTTTTAGCTGTTGCTTCGGAATGCTTCACGCAGAGGTTCCAATTCCCCTTCTCTCTTAAGGCGCCTCCCCTTTTCCACCCCGCCCCCCGCGCTCCTGGTGGGGGACTCCACCTAAACCCCCTTCCTACAGAAGTGAGGCCTTTACTCCTGCTCCTCGAAAGCAGGGGGTTTCTCCTGGGCAGACAGTAAGCCCTACAGGGGGCTTAAGGGAGCGGCGGCAGGCGCAGGGAGGGAAGGGAAGACCCACGCTTAAGCAGCAGTTGGCACCATTTCGGGAGTCAGTTTGGAGCCTCTGTTAAGCCTCTTAATGACCAATATTATCCTCATTTTGCAGATGTGAAAACTGAGGCTGGAGAAGTTTCAGTCTCTTGTCCCTTGGCAGATGGCAGGTGGCTGAGACTCAGGTCCAGAAAGTCTAGCTGGCCTCAGAGCCGCACTTGACCCGGCAACCTCAAGGAAAGAAAGAGAGAGACACCCGGAGGCTGTGGGGCTCTGGGCCAAACAGCTGGAGGGGTAATGGGGTGATGGGGAGGTCAAGGCCACAGGAAGAACCATGGGGGATCAGGGCTGTGGGAGGCGTGCAGGCTGGAGTAGGGGAGAAGTCGGAGAGGAGAAGTCGGAGAGGAGCTCAGATGTGAGCACAGGACACGTAGGTGTGCGGTCACCTGGGCTGGGGACAGGGACACTGTGCAGCAGCCACATCCGACAGGACTCACTAATTTATTCACTCAATTATTCACTCACTTACTCATCCCTTCACTTCCTCCTTAATCTGCCCAGGAGTCAAGACCCTGGGGATCTAACAGGAAAGAGACCTGTCAGCAGGTCCCCATGCGCCCATCTGTCTGTCCCACGTGTTGTGAGTGCCTATTACATGCCAAGCCCTGAGTTCTACAGACAAGTGAACCTGTCCTCACCCTCAAGCACTCAAGGTCCCGCGAGAGGGGGAGAGGGAAGCCGGCAGATGCTTATAAACCACATGTTCGTGTGTTCACTGAGTCAATCAACATTTGAGAGCCCTCCATGGAAGATACCAGGACCAGCACGCTGACCAGGACGCCCCCCAGCCGGTGGTGGGAGCAGGCTGGTTGAGGACGTGAGGAAAGAGCACAAATGTTTCAGCTCCAATATGCAAGCAGCTGAGAGAATTACTAAGAAGCCAAAGGGGAGCACAAGGGTTCCCAGAGGGAAGTGACCATGCATTTGAATTTGCGTTTGTGCATTCATTTACTCCAGCCTTTATTTGTTATTGAGCATCTTTTGTGTGCTGGGCATTGCTAGAAATGATAGGAGGGCCCACGGAGGAGGCCATCTTTCCTGGGCAGACCACTCTGGGGGACAGGCCAAGCTTGTGGTGGACACTGAGGTTATGAGAGATGGGCAGCCACGGATCCTTCCCAGCCATCCAGAGATGGACAGTGGTTAGGAGCTGGAGGGCAGTTAGCAGCGTAGCCTCGGGAAAGTAGAAGAAGTCTGGGCCCCCTGGGAGGCTCTGTCTGGGCCATACCGTGCTCTACCCCAGCCCCTGAGTGACCTGGGCTCAGACCACAAGCAGACGGAGCGGATGGAGTGACAGAGTTGGGACTCTGATAGAGCAGGCAGACCCAAGCTCTGTGCAAGAATATATTTGGGGATCCCTGGTTTCTGTTCACTTCTAGAACAGAGACTCTCACTGGAGCCCTGATTTGCACATGGCCTCCCCACCTCCCCATCCTCTGGGGGCGATTTGCATGCCTATTTGCATATGTTTGCATAAAGCATGCTCCTATCCATATTCATTTCAGGCATTTTGATTTATGTCATTGCTCCCCCTCCCCACAGCTGGCTTGTCCCCATGCCTTTTGCTCCCCCTTCTGGAAGGGAAGACAGGGCAGGGATGGGGCCCAGCTGCAGACAATCTCAGCGTTTCTCTGTGGCAGTACCTGACGAAGGCTGACAGCGGTTTTCCCCGAGAGCTAATCTGCCTGCCCGATTTCTCCGTGCTCGGTCTGAAACTGCTGTGAGCTCGGAGGGCCCCCGGGATTCGTAAGTGAGCATGTCCTCAGTGTTCTCGTTGGGCCTCGGGGAGCGCCAGGCCAGAATGAGAACCGTCTGTGGCCTGTCCGCCGGAGAGCAACTAATGGAGTGATGAGTGAGCGTCGCCTGGAAGTCTGGGGGCCATCCCATGTGGGTCGTCTTGGCTGTCCACGGTCGGGGGGCCAGATCTGGGCTTGGGACCCCTTCCAGGGCCCTACTGCAGCCGCTGGGCCTGCAGAGCACAGCCCGCAGCATCCACGCCTATACAAGGAGCAGAGCCAAGTCTGAATGCCGTCCTGGTGCGGACTGGGTGGTGCTGGGCAAGAGCTTTCCCCTCCGTAGGCCTCAGTTTCCCCTTCTGAAACTAAAAGTCTTCCCAGTGTTGGCTGCTGCAGACGCATTCCGGCAGCCCCAGCTCATCACCCAAGCCCCAGAAGGGATTCTTCTGTCATGAAAAGGCCACAGCGACTCCACCACCCTGAGGCTCACACTCTCCCTCCCCGGAATCCTCCCTCTGGCCTCTGGGTCATATGAGCGCCAGTGGACGTGCAGGCTCCCAGTCAGCTAGCACTCGATATAATGTGACCAAGGGTGGAGCCAAAAGCTGCTGGGAATCCAGGAAACCCCCCCACACACACATTCCATCCCCACCATCTCCATCTTAATGAGGTCCCACTGGAGATGCTCCCATGTCAGGGACTGGGAATGTTCCCACCTGGGCAGAGACAGACAGGAGGCGCTGGGGGCTCTGCCTTGAGAAGCTTCCCGCCTGCCAGCGCTGACCGCCAGCTGAGAGCTCCGGATCGCGCCCACTACTCCCCCACTTCTCCCCACACACACCCTGGGCCGTGCAGGGCTCAGCTTGTCACCGACAGGCTCTCCACTAAATGAGGTGGCTTGATTGCCCCTTATCACAGGGGCTTATCTCCTGTGGTCACTCGCCTGCCAGACTCCAGAGAGCCACTCAGCAGGCCTCTCCCAACCTCTTGCTTCTCCAGCCCTGACTCTCTCCTGCCTCAAGGGGACACTGGATTCCAGTGACCCTCCCCGTTGGTCAGTCGGGCTGGGGACAGAAGAGGGATAGAGGGAACTAAGGATACTTTTCCCTGCTGTCACACACATTCTCATTCATCCCTCTCTGTGATACAGATTTGGGGGGCCCACCCTGCCCAATGTCTTGTCATCCTGCCTCAAAAGTGAAAAACAGGTTATTTATGTGGTGCATTTCTTTATTCTCTTGTATCAGGGGCTTCCTGAACACAGGCTGCGTCTCCTCTCAGACTGGGGCTCCTTGAGGGCAGGGCTGTGTCTCCCCCCTCAGACTGGGGCTCCCTGAGGGCAGGGCTGTGTCT
>CM053608.1:92660614-92798904 GCA_028646535.1 Procyon lotor | reverse complement strand
CCCCTGAACTCAGCTGCAGCCTCGGCCATGAGGAAAGCGATACCTTGGGGAGGCGGAGGGACCAGTGACATCAGCGTACGTGACTGTCATCCCAGTTTTCCTCTCCGCCCTCCACCCCTCCTACCCACAGTGCCTGCCGAGCACACTGACCTTCAGCTCACGGACACAGGCCTCTCCGCATGCCCACCCCAAGGACAGGGGCAGTACCAGTAGAAAGGGGGCTGCTCTCTGAATCCTTATCTTCCAGTGAGTCCCCAGGGGACCGAGGAGGCCACAGGCCCCAGCCCTCTGCAGCCTGGGCTCCTTGGGGCAAGAGCCAGCTGCTTCCTGGTGGCCCCCCTGCTGGCAGCCCTGCCCTGTGGGAATCGATCGTTCTCTTGGCTCTCTTAGATCTTCCTGCTGCATGCTGGCAGGCTAACGGTGCCTGGAAGCCAGGGTAGAGGGCACCTGGCTCCCCACCCCAAGCCTGCTGACAGAGCGGCCAGGCATGCATCCCCGTGGGAGCCAAGGCCCAGCCAGGGTGGCCAGAGCCAGCTGTCCTAGGGAGGCAAGTTCAAACACCTTGGATGACCACCACTTGCCCCTGAGAAGCCTCCTGGAGAATCACGTTGTTGCAACAACTCTTCTCAAGTGCCCCCCAGACCCCAGACCCAAGGGATGCCCGTCCACAGCTCAGCATCCAGACACAGCTCCCAGCCAGGGCAGACCAGTGAGAGATGCCCAAAACTAGATGGGCTGGTGTCAAATATATTTTGTCATGCACCCTTATCAGAAAATATGATGTGCGCATGACTCAGTATAGATATATTTCTTTAAAATTATATACTCTGAGGCCAACAGTGAGGCCTTAGCTCGAGGTATAATATGATTTGGAGCAAGTAACAAATCAAGAGATGGCAAAATATTTAAAAGGGATATCCAAGCCATAGTGAGCCTTGATAAGCTCCCACATACCGGGGTTGGGGGTGTGTGGAAGGCTGTGTGCACACTAATCAGCAGCGGGAGAGGCCCTTAGCTAGCTACCGATTCCTGGCTAAGCATACAGAGAGTAGAAGTTGGGACAGATTTGTAAACTGCCTAAATCTTGAATGTGTTTCCCAACCCACACCCAGATGCATTGGCAGGGGCTAGAAGCCTAACTGGATCAAAGTATTTAAGCACACCTTCTGTCCTTGGCGTAACGCTAAACTATGCTGATCCAGGGCAATTTCTAGGACACCAGGCTTAAAAATAAAAAGAGGAATTTAAGAAATAAACGGAGCAGAGACACCAGCAGCCTCACACTGTGAGGAAGACACACTCCACAGAAGTAGTCCAGGCAAGTCACTAAACAAACAAACAACAAACTCAGGAACAACAACCGTGGTATTGGTCATGGGGAATCAGAATTCAGAGTTGCCATAATGGATTATCGAAAATGTCCAGTTTTCAACCAAAAATTACAAGACATGCAAAGAAACAGGAAAGTGTGATCCATTCAGATGGGGAAAAAAAGCAGTCAGTAGAAACTGCCTCTGAGGTGGTCCACATGTTGTACTTAGCAAACGAAGATTTTGAAGAAGCTATTATAAATGTCTTTAAAGAACTGAAGAAAACCATGTATAAAGAATTAATGAAAGACTCATCAGATAGGGAATATCATAGAAATAGAAACAATATACACATATCATATGATATATATAAAAATATGCATGATATCTATGATTTATATCATATGTATGGTATATATATGTAAATATGTAGAATATTTTTTAAAGAACCAAACGGAAATTCTGGAGTTGAAAAGTACAATAACTGAAATGAGTAATTCACTAGGAGGGTTCAACAGCATCTTTGAGCTAGAAGAATAAAGAATCAGCAAACTCAAAGATAGACCAATTGAGATTAGCCAATCTAAAGAACAAAAAGGAAAGAAAGAATGAAGAAAAAATGAACAGAGTTTCAAATACCTGTAGAATATAATCAAACATATCAATATACACTTAATGAGATTTCCAAAAAAAAAGAAGAAAGAGCCAGAAAAATATATTTGAAGATACAATGGTCCAAAAGTTTCCAAATTAGATGAAAAAGATGTACACATACAAATAAAGTCATATAGTAGAAACAGAAAAACATCCATAGACGTTATAGTAAAACCATTGAAAGACAAGACAGAGAAAATTTTGAAAGTAGCAGGAGAAAAATGATGCATCATATAAGGGAACCTTAACTAACAGCCAGTTTCACATCAAAAACAATGGGGCCAGAAGGAGTAGAGTGGCATAATCAAAGTGCTGAAAGAAAACAAAAAAAGTCAAACTAGAAATCTATATCCAATAAAAATATCCTTCAAAAATGAAGGTGAACTGAAGACACTCCTGGTTACAGAGTGAGAATTTGTTGCTAACAGGCATGCCTCATAAAAAATATTACAGGAAGTCCTTCGGGGTGAAAAGAAATGATACTAGGCAGTAACTTAAATCCATATGAAGAAATAAAGAGCACCAAAAAAGGTAATTATGTAGATAAATATAAATGACACTAATATATATAATAAATATATATATAATTATATTATAAAATATAATTTATATACTTGATATTTAAGAAATAATATTTATTGTAAATATTAAATCTTAATATTTAAAATCTCAAATCTAAAATAATTAT
This sequence comes from Procyon lotor, assembly GCA_028646535.1. NCBI lineage: Eukaryota > Metazoa > Chordata > Mammalia > Carnivora > Procyonidae > Procyon > Procyon lotor. Next base: position 92,796,252 of record CM053608.1, on the reverse strand, counting down.
ATTAATTATTTAAAATATTTAATATTTAAAATATTTAATTAACTTAATATTTAAATAAACTTAATATTTAAAATAATTAAAATCTTAAATATTATGTATAACATAAAATATATTATAAATATATTTTCTCTTTTCTTCTTTTAACTGATTTAAAAGACAATCACATAAAATAATAATTATTAAGCTGTGTTATTGGGGGGAAAGGCTGTATTGTTGGACTTATAACATACAAGAAAACATTATAGATAACAAATACATAATAGCACAAAGAGAGGGAGGGAACAGAGTTATACTGCAGCAAGGAAAGGACACCAGATGGTAACTTGAATCCACAGCAGAAAATGAAGAACTACAGAAATAATAAATATGTGAATATAAAAGATTCTCTAAATGTGTTTTTCTCCTTTCTGCTCTTAAAATTTTAAAAAGACATAAGATAGTATAAAGGAATGATTATAATGCTATTATTGGATTTATAACTACATGGATATGATATACATGACAATATTAGCACAAAGGGTGGGGAAGGAAATGAAGTTACATGGAGCAAAGTCTTGATAATTTATAGAACTAAATTAGTATTAATCTGAAGTAGACTGTGATAAATTAAGTACTATAATCCCTAGAACAATTAAGATAATAACTCAAAAATGTAATAAAGGAATGACAACAAAGGAATTAAAAGGTACATGAGAAAAATCTGTATTTAACACAAAAGAAGGCAGTAAAGGAAAAGCAGAAGAATAAAAAAAAAACATGAAACATATAGAAAAAATAGCAAAACTGCAGTGATAAATCAAACCATATAAATAACTACACTAAATGTAAATAAAACATTCAGGCTAAATGTGATGACTTAAACATTATCAGACTGGATTAATAAAACAAGATCCAATTATATGCTGCCTACAAGAAACATTTTTGATCTAAAGACACAAATAGGTTGAAAGCCAAAGAATGGAAATATATATGGCATGCACACAATAACCATAAGAGAAATAGAAAGTCTGGTAAAATAGGCTTTAAGCCAAAAAAGGATAGTAGAGACAGAGACAGTTTATCATGATAAAATGGTCAATTAATCAGAATGATAAAGTAATGAACACATATGCACCTAACAACAGAGCCCCAAAATATACAAAACAAAAACATGGCAGAATGGAAGTGAGAAAGAGAAAGTTCACCAAGAGGAGTTGGAGGTTTGAACACTCCAATATCAATAATGTATAGAACAACCAGACAGAAAATCAGCAAGGGTATATGAGACTTGAGCAACATAATCAAACAATTTAATCTACCATGTATAGAAAACCCCACTCAACAATAGCAGGAATATACTTTTTTTTTTTAAAGATTTTATTTATTTGACAGAGAGAGAAAGATACCACAAGTAGGCAGAGAGGCAGACAGAGAGAGAGAGGGAAGCAGGCTCCCCGAAGAGCAAAGAGCCCGATGTGGGGCTCGATCCCAGGACCCTGAGATCATGACCTGGGCCGAAGGCAGAGGGTCTAACCCACTGAGCCACCCAGGTGCCCCAGGAATATACATTCTTTTTAAGTGCACTGAAAATACTCACTAGGTTAGACCACATCCTAGATTATAAAACAAGTCTCAGTAAGTTAAAAAGGATTAAAATCATACAAATAATGTTCTCCAAACACAACAGAATTAAATTCAAAATCAATAGCAGGAGAAAATCTGGGAAATCACCAAATATTTAAGAATTAAACAACACATTTCTAAATAATTCATAGATCAAAAAGAAATCACAAGGCAAATGTAAAAGTATTTGAATTGAATAAACCTGCCACATACAACATAGCAAAATATATAGAATGCCATTAAAACAGTACTTAGCAATAAATTTATAACTTTAAAAAATTCCATTAGTAAAAGAACATGCCAAATCAAAAACCTCAATGTCCAAGTGAGAAATTGGAAAAAGAAGAGCAAACTAAACCCAAAGCAATAAAGAATAAGGAAATAATAAAGATTAAAGTAGAAATCAATGAATCAGGAACCAGAAGAACAATAAGAAAAAAAAACCAATGAAACTAAAATGTAAAGATTAACAAATTGACAAGCCTTTAGATAGACATACCAAGGGAAAAGAAAAAAAGAAAAAAAATGTCAATTACTAAAATAAAAACAAAAGAGGGAATATCACTGCCAACCTCCCAGAAATTAAAAGGATGGTAAGGGAGTATTATGAACAACTTTATGCCAACAATTTAGAGCACTTAGATGTTTAACATCATTGGTTGTTAGAGAAATATAAATTAAAACCACAATAAGATACCACCTCAGATCCATTAGGATGGCTACAATCAAAAAGACAGTAACAAGGATGCCTGGGTGGCTCAGTCGGTTAAGCGTCTGCCTTCGGCTCAGGTCATGATCCCAGGGTCCTGGGATGGAGCCCCGCATCGGGCTCTCTGCTCAGCGGGAAGCCTGCATCTCCCTCTTCCCCCTGCTTCTGCTCTCTCTCTGTTAAACAAATAAAATCTTAAGGGAAAAAAAAGACAATAACAAGGGTCAACGAAGATGTGAAGAAATTGGAACCCCATACATCGCTGGTGGGAATGTAAAATGATGCGACCACTTTGGAAAACATTTTGGCAGTTTCTTAAAAACTCAAATGTAAACCTGCCAGACGATGCAGCAATCCTACTCCTGGGTAAATACCCAAGAGAAATTAAAACTTCTGTCCGCACAAACCCCACACATGTTTATTCATAATAGCCGAAAAGCAGAAACCATTCAAATGATCAGATGCTGGTGAATGGATGAACAAAATGTGGTATCTTCACACAACAGAATACTATTCCGAATAGTGATATTGGAATACTGATTGAGAGGAATAAGGAATGAAATACTGATACACATTAAAACACGAATCTCAGCAACGTCATGTCAAAGTTGAGCAAACTAGACACAAACTACCACGTGTTGCATTGAGCCCCTGTTTATGAAATGTCCAGGAAACATAAATCTGTAAAGACAGAATAGACGAACAGCAGCCTGGAGACTGCCTACAAACGAGCAGGAAGGTGATGGAAACGTTCTGAAATTGGGTTACGGTGATGATTGCACAACTACATATGTTTACTAAAAGTCACTGAATTGTACATTAAAAATAGTGAATTTGTGGTATGTAAATCAAACTCAGTAGAGCACTTTTAAAATTATACAACTACTGCAAGTAAAATACACATTCACTAAAAAAAGAACAGAAATGTTATTACTTTTTTAAAGATTTTATTTATTTGACAGAGAGAAACACAGCGAGAGAGGGAACCCAAGCAGAGGGAATGGTGGCGGGAGAAGCAGGCTTCCTGCTGAGCAGGGAGCCCGATGCGGGGCTCGATCCCAGGACCCTGGGGGTCATGACCTGAGCCGAAGGCAGACGCTTAACGACTGAGCCACCCAGGCGCCCCAAGAACAGAAATTTTAAAGGATGAGATAAAATAAACATAACTTAATTTCTAGCAATTTCTGCCTAAACCCTTCCAACTTTGGAGACCGCTACACTCAATTACAAGGAGAAGCAGGTGGCCCAAGGGTTAGAGATGTGAGCCCTGGAGCCGGCTGCCTGGGTTCAAATCTCAGCTCTGCCACCTCCTAGCTGAATAACCTTGGGGAAGCAATGTAAGCTCTCTGGGGCTCCCTCTCTTTGTTTGTAAAATGGGGATGATGAGAATAATAACTAAGAAGGATGTCCAGGGGATCTTGGGAGGGGCTCGTGGGGAGGGGCCACTCCCAACCCACCCCTGCGGGTGGCGTTGGACACGGGTCCGTTGCCCCTTAGGAGTCTTCCTCATCCCCAACTCCTAGGCAAGGCAGGTTCACCAAACCAGCCCATAAAGCACCTGCTGTGTGGCGGAAGGAATTTTGAAAAGGGAATGTCAAAGCTGCAATGGCATCCTGGGTGGCGCAGGGAAGAGAGAGAGCGAGCTGAGGGGAGTGGGTGGTGCACAGAGCAGGGTGTAGATGTGGAGATGGGGGAGTAGCAACCTGTTGCACTGCCCAGAGCTGCCAGTGACCCACCAGCTCCAGCGGGGCAGAGAACACAGGGGGAGGGTGGGCACCCCAGAACTCCATTCTGGAAGATCTTGTCTTGTTGGTGCACTCAGCCACTCACTCCAGGGCACGCCCTGGGCCTGAGCTCCAACCCCTGCGCCTCCACTGACCTCCTCAAATCCCTGCTGGCCCTGAGAGACTGTCCAACTCCAAGGTCACTGACCACAGGTTGGAGCTGTTCCTGGGCTGTGTGGGCAGACCGGACTGCCCCAGCTCAGGTCCTAGCTGAGCTGTGGGGTGGAGAGGGGGAGGGGGTGGGCAGAGTTGCTCACCTTATTAGCTGGAGAGAGTTGCGGCTGCATGCACGCTGGTCTGCTACCCCGACTCTGCACAGAACTGGGGTGGGGTTCCAGCACCTGACCTCTATTCTAATTTGCAGCACTCTCGCCAGCGAGCATCCTCAGAGTAAGCTCGTGATCACCCCAACTTGACTTCTAGCAGCCACTCCCCTGAAAATTAGGTTTCTAGCCAGAGACTTCAGAGGCCCCCCCCACCCCAACCTCCCTGGAGAGCTTCCTCCTTCCTCCCAGCTCCTCCCAGCTAGCCCGTCCTCTGTTCATTGTCCCTAACTCTCCCTCATCTCCCTCCCTTTTGGCCAGCCCACAAGCAGGACAGGGCGGAGGGATTCAGGAGGGCGCAGGGATGACCCCATCGCTGACCTGCTCTGTGTTCCCAGTTCTGCCCTTTAGCAGAACAAAGTATCTTTGGCAAGCTGTTTGATTTCCTGTGCCTCAGTTCCTCCATCTAGGAAGTGAGGAAAATACTAGTGTCAATTTCTTATGGTCACTGGGAAGACCTGTGATGGGGAGTGGCATCGCTATTCCCCTTCCCCCACAGGCCCTCCCCACCTAGCCTTCATCCTCTTCTCCCAGCACTACACAGGAATTGCACAGAGAGGTGAGACACAGATAAATAACACTTCAGTAAAACCACGGCCATGGTGAGACCGTGAGGCCAGTGCTGAATTGGAGCCAACTTGCTCTGGCTTAGGCATAAACATCTCTTCCCAACTTTTTTTTTTTTTTTAAGATTTTATTTATTTTTTTTGACAGAGAGAGAGAGATCACAAGTAGGCAGAGAGGGAGGGGAAGCAGGCTCCCTGCCCAGCAGAAAGCCCAATGCGGAGCTCGATCCCAGGACCCTGAGATCATGATCTGAGCCAAAGGCAGAGGCTTTAACCCACTGAGCCACCCAGGAGCCCCTCTTCCCAACTTCTTATTGGTTGACTTCATGTTGGTAGACTGAAATCTACCCTGGTGGGTGGAGCAACACCAAGGATATTGACAAATACTACAAATAGAGACTTTCCCCCAGAGAGCCAGTGGTTAAACAGCTACCAGCACACCATTGCCCAGGGTGGAAGTACCAAGAGCCCTGGATGCTACAGTGAGCCCCTGGGAAAGACCTGTAGGGGCCCCGGAAGAGCTGTGGGCAGAGCTAGCCTGACCTCCCCTCTTCCTCCCCTTCGGCCCCTCCGCAGCCCTGCGCCTGGACCACTGAGGTTGCCTCCTGATGGCGGTCCCCGCACCCACTCAGCCCCCTCGTCTCCCTTCCACTAACCTGGCATGCAACAACTCCTTGGCCTCCCCTGTTCGGAGGAAGGCAGCCCATCAGGCTCTGCGGGCTCTGGCCCCTTTCCTCTTGCTCTCCCTTCAAGTCCTTCCCAGACTTATTTGCACTGCTCGTTCCTGCCTTCGGGCACCTGTTTCCTCTGCCTAGGCGACTCTTCCCACCCTTGATGCCCACTTCCCAGGGCAAACTCCTAACTCGCCTTCAGATCTCAGTGTTGGGGAGCAGGTGGGAGAGACCCTCCCTGGGGAACAACGCTTATCACCGTTTTTTATCTTTTTGTGTGTATGTGATTGTTTTGAGTCTTTCTCGCAGAGATAGGAAGCTTCAGGAAGGGGCTAGCGTCTGGCTTACTCAGAACAAACCTCAGTGCAGGACCTCGAACATAGTTAGGAGCCTGGTAAACATTTGCCAAATGGATGAATGAATGAATGAATGAATGAATGAATGAATGAATGAATGATCCAGTTGGAACACTGACGTTGGGGAGTAAGGGACTGTCTTGAAATCCAGGGGCGGTGGGGCTCCCCTTAGAGTCCGAGCCTGAGGGCAAGAGTCTATCCCATCTTTGAGTCACCACACGTGACCTGGGACCCCCCGCTTCCTCTTCTGTAAGAAATGGATGATGATGACAGTCAGGTGCTTGGCCTAGCGCCAAGATGGTTGTGAGATCAGATGTTCCAGTGGATGCGAGGGACTTCTCTGAACAGACCAGCCAAGTCAGGAGAGGGCTGGGGTTTAGAGTCCAGCACTGTGGCTGGAGGCTGGCTCAGGTGGGAGGAGACGCTCAGTCTCCTGGAGTTTCTGTCTCCTCCGCTGTGCGCCTCAATCCCCACTTGACCGTGCAGTGGGAGGGCTGATCACTCAGCCCCAAGTCTAGGAGGGAATAAGTCTGCTTAGTGGGTGGTCACTGGGACTAGCATCTTCGCTCCAAACCTGTTTCATTCAGAAGCTGGGTGGAATCACTTATGGAGAAGCCAAAGAATCGTGTTTTTCTGGCCTGGCCCGGGGGGGACATGTGGGAGTTTGGAGAGAGGCCTCCCTGGGCACTTTTCTGTGCCAGGCACCGCACATGCAGGGAGCCGCCGCCATCTGGGTTGGCCCTAGGCGGTTCCTTCCACCGGAGCGGCTCAGGAAGCAGGTGAGGCCGACCACAGTGGGAGCCTCTGGGCAGGACCTGGCCATAGGCAGGCAGGAGCCCGGGGCCATCAGGACGTTCGTGCAATGTGGATAGAAAATGTACGGTGGATGCTCAGAGTTCAGCCTCAGACTGCAGGGAAGTAGGGCTTCCCACTTGGGTAGGCCGTGCTGAGCAGTTGATTAGAGTTTAGGGAAGGAAGGTACTATATTCTGAGCCCCTTCTATGCTGGACTTCGCACAACATCAAAATAATCTTACCAGGAGGTGTTGCTAGCCCACTTTCCAAAGGAGGAAACTGAGGCTCAGAGCAGTGAGGTGACTTTCTCAAGGTCATGTAGCTCAAAACGTACTCAGCTAGAATCCTGATCCTAAACCAGCAACTTTCCACGATCCTGTTCTGCCTCCCAGGGATAGGGGCCTGGGCCTGGGGGGACCTGCCCTTGGCTATCTCCTGGGAGGGGAAGAGAACAATAGGGCCCACGGCCCTGGACACTCTCCCCCAAGTCTCTGCCACTTTCCAGGAGAGGTGGGGACCTCTGTGTGCCTCTAGCAGAATAATATTATTAGCTCTAATTTAATGAGGGGCCATTATGTGCCAGTAAGCTTTCATTTACTCATTTAACCCTCAAAACAGACCTGTGGCTGAGTCTCATGATTAGCCCCATACGCAGATGAGAAACTGAAGTCCCAAAAACCTAGGATTAATTTCTTTGGCACCTCTTCTTCTCTCTTAGAAAGGAAAGCTCCATTGTTGGGCTCTTTGGAACATTGGCGCAGAGTCTCAGAACAACTAAGGGAAGCATGAGTTGGTTGGGAAGTCCTCCCTCCTGTCTATCCTCAGTCCGCCAGGCTGCAGGGATAGCTTGACATTCCACAGCTTCTCTGGGCCAGGTGGCAGCCACCCCCTACCATGCAGCCTCAGCCCCTCCTCTGCTGAAGGTCAGGAGAGGGGTGGTTCTCCTTTGTTCCTCAGGCCTCTGGGGAGCGTCCTAACCCCAGAGAGGCCGGCCGAGGTCATGAGTCTGTGCCCCCTCCCCAGGCCACCTGGCCATGCTGGCAGCCCCCGTCAATCAGGAGCAGCTCGCTCAGCAGCCAGCCTTTCATTTCCTAAATTAAAAGGACTTGTGATTCCTGATTGAATTAAAGGCGGGAAGTTCAGCTCTGAGACCAGCAGGGAGATTTCAATCACAAGAGACTCGAGGCAGTCAGGGTAGGCGGGAGGGAGAGACACCCAGCAGACAAGGCTGGGGGCAAGAGTAGCGATGCTCCCAGGACACCACTGCTTCTCTCTCAGGCTAGACCTAGGCAAAGCAGGGTGTGAGGATGTCTAATCCATAGCACCCACTTCCCATAAGCCTTTTGAGCATGTTGGTTTGAGTCAGAGATTTCATCCTCCCCCTTGCCCTTTGTGCAGTAGACAACCTGCACCACTGTACCAGGCAGTCCTGCTTGCCCAGGTATTTGTTAAAAAAAAAAAAACCCAGAAAAGTGAAATCCATAGTGCTTCTCACTTCCTGTTGGCAGCAAGTTCTTTCTGCCTTCTCTCCTAAACTCCATGTTGTACCTGGAGGAGACAAGAAGGTTTAAACCTTTCACTTTGGAGTCATTAAGGTAAGTTACTCAGCCTGCTTTTCCTCCACACATCTGAGATGCTACAAATCCCTCAGTGCCTTCCTAGAGACCTGGAGAAACTGGAGAGAGAGTTGCAATGAACATCAAGAGACACAGTCCTGGCTGTGTGCCCTGGGGAAAACCCTTTTTTGCTTTGGGACTCAGTTCCTCATCTTTACAGTGGGAGGCATAGTCCTTATGGGGTTTGCCAGAGGTCTTGCCTCCATGGATAGCCAGGGTTAGGATGTGCCATCTTGTGTGGGCTGGCAGTGAGCCCATTTTATGTAACCAGCCCCCTACCAAGGGACAAGCCAGGAATGGCCAGGGTAGCTGTGGAAGCCCATGTCTTCCAAGGACAGCAAGAAGGACCAGGATTTACCCAGGGTAGGCGGGAGTAGGTTAGACATCAGGATGAACTGACTTCCCGAGGGAGGGTGGTTTCTGGGAATAGGTCATACAAAAGCCCCCTTCCCCTCTGGCTACCCCCAACCCCCCGGCCCCTGTGGTGTCTCCACAGGGGAAGCCTCAGATACAGGGGTCACACTGCACCTGCAGGGACCCAGGTCAGTCCTGAGGAAGGACCTGCAGCATGAGATAGGTAAGGCAGTGGCACGAGTCATCAAAGGCGGGGTGGCATGGGGCAGGTTTAAGGAGCAAGGGGGGGTTGTGGCCCCCACCTAGGGTGGTGGCAGGGAGCTCTGAGCTTGGGATCAGAGAGTGGGGTTCTCCTCTCTCACCACGCTGGCCTTGGGCAGGTCCTTTCCTTCTTCTGCAGAAGGGAGGCGCCCACGCCATCCCAGCAAACAAGGCTGGGGACAAGCAGCTGGGAGACAGCGTTGCCGGAGGTGTTGCCCCATGGATTTGAATTTTGCGTACCCTCCAACAGTGGGGACGTATCTTTGGGTTAAGCCCATGGTATAGACTGTGACTTTCTCTACCTGTGAGCAGACTGGAAGCCCCTTCCCGTGTACCAGGTACTCACGTGCATTTCACTCCTTTAGTTTTCGCAGTGACTATCCATATCTCCATTTAGAGAGGAAACTGAGGCACAGAGTGGGGGTGATTCCCCGACCCAACCGACACACACACTTCGCAGTAGCAAAGTAACCAGGCTCCAGAGCAGTGCTGAGTCTGGAGCTAGAACTCTCTGAGCCCATGGGAATGTTCTGTCTCTGAGCCGTCCCCCAGGGTAGCTGCCGATCCTGGGTGGTCTTTGAGCACTCCCTGTATGACTCCCGAAACTGGGGCACTTGATTTTAATGTCACTTGATTTTACTCTAAATAGCCACACAGGGCTGGAGGTGGCTGGATTGCACAGTGCGGCGCTCAGACTCTGCTGGGCCACCGGGCAGGACCAAGGCGATCCAGATGTGCCCTCTCCCCCTGCCCCTCCTGGCCACTCCCAGCCCAGACTTCCAGAACATTCTCGCTTTCTCCCACATTCCCCTGTGAGGGCATCCATGCCCCTCTGTGTCGGCCTCCTTATTCCCCGCCTGTCCTAAAAGTGTCCTAGACGCCAGGGGCAGTGCCACGCGCGGGCTGGTCCTTGGGGTCTGAATGTGCTCCCTGTGGGGCCCGGCCTTCTTGGTGCTGACAAGCTAGAGTGACACCAGGAGGAAAGCGTCCACTGTGGAGATGCATGTGGATGGCCCTCCCTCACCTGGGCTTCAAGCTGGTGGCTCGCCCCTGGGTCACACCCTTCCGGGTACCTGGAGTCCCCGAGAAACTTAGGGAGTTCCAACACACTTCCCGCTCTGCCCCCCAGAGCCCGATACTGCACTGGAGGCTGGAATCATCAGAGGGCCTTAGGCCCCGGGACTCCCAATGGGCGGGTTGTTATGGTCCTTCCAGGCAAGCCCATGGGGGGCTGCCCAGAAGAGATGGGTTTCCTAGAGGACCGTGAAGAAGGAAGAGTCATTGGCTCGAGGGGCAGGTAGGAGGAAGGCATCTCCTGGGGAAAGAAAAGTGGGGCCCAAGGTATAGAGGCTTCGATGCTCGGCCAATGGCCATGTGGGAAAGGGTTGGGGCAGCGGGCCTGGAGAGGGGAGGTGGTGGATGAGAACACTACGGCTCCCTGCAGACTGGCCTGCTGCTCCACCCACACAATGCCATCACCTTGGAGTCTCACAGCTGCCCCGGCAGAGAGACACCTGGCAAATGGGAGGAGGTGGAGGCTTCTGGAACGGGAGGTCCCCTGCCCAGGCCCTGCAGCTGGCGGGACGAACCCCCCAGCACCTGCCATCAGCGACCCTACATACACCCAGCCTCCTTCCTAACACTCTTGGGCTTTCTTCTGCAAGCAGCGCACTTGACGGAAGGTCTGGCGGGTTGTGTAGGCTGTCGAGTGGGGCGGCGGAGGACCAGTGGGAATGGGAAAGGCGGGAGGCCAGGAGCCGGGGCAGGAGGGCTACAGTCTTTAAGAAAAAGGGGGCCTGGCCTGCCGTGCTTTAAAAGCCGAGAGTCAGAGGTGCCTGGGTGGCTCAGTCAGTAAGCGTCTGCCTTCGGCTCAGGTCATGATCCCAGAGTCCTGGGATCGAGCCCTGCATCTGGCTCCCTGCTCAGAGGGAAGCCTGCTTCTCCCTCTCCCTCTCCCCCTGCTTTTGTCCCTCTCTTGCTGTCTCTCTCTCTGTTAAATAAATAAATAAAATATTTTTTTAAAAAATGCTGAGAGTCAGGAGGAAGAGGGAGGATTGGGGTGGCGGCAGGGGGAGCAGGGGAGCAGAGAAGGAACGGGAAGGAAAGAGGAATGAGTTGAGTTTCGATCATGTTAAGTCTGAGGGGCTGTGAGATCTGGAGCTCGGGGCAGGAAGCCTGGGCTAGAAAGAAGGATCTGGAAGCCAGTGTTGACAGCTGAGGCTCTGGATGGCTCAGGGAGAGAGGAGGCCCCCATCATACTGCAAGGACTTCTGACCTCTCCAGCATCGGCAGAAGTGGGAGCCCTTCAAGGAGATGGAGAAGGAGCAGTGAGCAAAGGCTTTGAGCAGGCCAGGAAGATAGGAACGTGGATCTGGTGCCAGAAGATCCTAGCAGGGGCTGGGCAGGGACCAGAGCTGAGGAGGACAGGAAGGCTGGCCAGAGGAGGTGAGGCATTCTCCAGGCTGAGGAAAAAGCTGGTGCAGCAGTTACAGGGGTGAGGAGAGTGTGCCTCTGGGGGACCCAGGGGCACCTACCACCACCATGGGAGTAGTCCCCAGAGCTTCAGGTCTGCCAGCCCAGGCTCCCTCTGACAGGTGCGGCTTCTCAGACTTCCTCCCCACACCCTCCCCAGAGCACTGGGAGAAGTGCTGAGCCCATTGCAGGCCCTGGGAAGGGTTTGCTGATTCACTGAGGCTCCGAGCCTAGCCGTCAGGAGGTGGCAGAGCCCCAGCCCCGCCCTGGGGAGAGTGGGCATCACAGGGCCCAGGCATAGGGTGAGGGGTAGGGAGGGCGGGCAGCCTGGAGGATGAAGGAGAGGCAACTACACACTTATCGTCTTTCACACGTGTGCTGTGGGAGTGGAGGTGAGCCAGGGCCATCCTCGAGAACCAGGAAGACAGAGACAGATCCATGCATGGGTGGATATCCCCTGAAGCAGAGGAGCAGGGAGCGCCAGGACAATAGTTTCCTAGGAAAAGGTGCAATCGCTGCCAGCCAGGGAATCAAGGAGGGCTCCATGGAGGCAGTGGCAATTAGTGCGGAGGCCCCATGGAGATGGGAGGGAAAGGACACTCCCAGCAGCAGGTGCACAGGCAGGAGATTGAGAGGCCTTGTCAGCATCTGGCAAAGGGCCTGGGTTGGCCGGCTCTTTGGGCGGGCCAGCCACGAGGTGTGGAGAGACACGAGGCCAAAAGGAAACCGGGTTCCAGGTAGAGAAAGCTTCGAATGTCCAATTCAAGAGTCTGAACTTTATCCTGGAGGCCACACGGAGCTCTTGCAGCAGGATAGACACCTGGGGCAGGGGTGGCAGTGGGAAAGCAAAAGGCCTGTCACTGGGAAAGGAGGGAAGGGAATGAATATCCATTGGGGTCTCCGCAAGGGCGGGAACCCCAGCCCCACTGTCCAACCCTCCCACAAGCCAGGATGGCAAAAATAGCTGGGAATCCCTCTGGGATAAAAATAGCTTTGGGCAGGGGAGTTCACCTGCACGGACAGGTAGGAAAAGTAGGTCGTGGCTGAGCGCCACCTGGGAGGTGAGCGAGAGGGAGCCGGATCTCCGTTCAGAGCAGATGCTTCCTCCCTCCTCCGAAAAGACCCAGCCCTTCTGGGCGGCTCTGAGCAAGCTCTGTCAATGGAGCCGGGGCGGGAGTCAGCCCTCCCAGGCCTGCAGGCTGACAGTTATCTCCTCGGGTGGGGGTCGGGGGCGTTCCCATCTCCCACCTGTGTCGGGGCAGGTCTGGCTTTGGGGCATCTTCTGGAATCCACTTGAGGAATCCACTTCCCAGAAGAATCTAGTGCTCGGTTTCTTGGCGACGTGATCTCCTTGACTCACTGAGTTCATAATTAATTTCTCTCTTTATTGCTGTTGTTTATGTGTTGAGCATCTACTAAGTTCCATGCACTATGCTGCCAACGTTTTATAGATCCTTCTGGAATATGAGTCTATTGCCCAAAAGCCAACCATTTCTCTCTTAGAGCCCTTGTCCACACTCTTGTTTCTTAATTACCATTCAGTGAAATTTCCTTTCTTTTCCTCCTAGCATACAGCTCCATGAAATGTCACTGATGTGTAGATTCGTGTAATCACTACCACAATCAGGCCGTAGAATGTTTCCTCATCTCCCCAAATCCCTCGCGCTATCCCTTTATAGTTACACCCTCACCACACCCATAACCCCGGCAACCACTAATCTGTTTTCCATCACTGTAATTTTGTCTTTTCGAGACTGTCAAATAAAGGAGCCATTCCATATATAACCTTTTGACTGGCTTCTCTCATCTAGTGTAAATGTCTGAGATCCGTCCAAGTCCTTGTCTGCATCAATGCTGTTCCTTTCACTGGTGAGTAAGTATTTTGATGTCTAGCCATACCGCACTTAATTAAACCGCTCACCCATCGGGGGACATCTGGACTGTTTCCAGCCTTGGACTATTACAAATAAAGCTGCTGTGAACGTCCGTGGACAGTGTTGCATGTGAAGAACACTTCATTTCTCCGGGGGGAGGGGGTAGTCTATGCAGGACTGGGATTGCCGGGTCCTATGGTTAGTGGATTTGTCACTTGACATGAAACTAACAAATCATTTTTCTAATTTTCTGTGCTACTTTACATTCCCACCAGCCGCGTAGGAGAGACCCCGTTCCTCAGCACTTGGGGTTGTCAGGAATTTTTTTTTAGATTTTATTTATTTATTTGACAGATCGAGAGATCACAAGTAGGCAGAGAGGCAGGCAGAGACAGAGGGGGAAGCAGGCTCCCTGCTGAGCAGAGAGCCCAATGTGGGGCTCGATCCCAAGACCCTGAGATCATGACTTGAGCCAAAGGCAGAGGCTTAACCCACTGAGCCACCCAGGTGCCTCATCATTAGTTTTTATTATAGTTATTCTGATGGACATGGGGTGGTATCTCGTTGAGGTTTCCATGCATTTCTGCATTTCTCTCATAGCGTAGCTTCTCACGCGTTCATTTGTCCTTATACCCTCTTGGGTGAGGTATCTTATAAATCCTTTGCCCGTTTTTTCTTTTAAATTGGGTGACTTGTTTTCTTGCTCTTAAATTTTGAGGGTTCTTTATATATTTTAAGTAGAAGTCCTTTGTCGGATATGTGGTTTACAGATGCCAAGCCCCCCACCCCTCCGCCCTGCCCATCTGCAGCTTGTCTCTTCATTCCCTTGACAGTGTCTTTGGCGGAACAAAAGGTTTTCATTTTCATACAGTCCAATTTAGAGATTTTCTCTCTCATGGCTCATGCTTTTGGTATCATTTATAAGGTCCCTCATCTCATGCTGGGAGATTTTCACATATGTCATCCCTTGAAAAGTTTTATAGTTTCATGCTTTACATTTAGATATGATCCATTTTGAATCGATGTTTGTAATTAGTTCAAGGTTTGGTTTTTTTGCTTATGGGGGACCAGTTGTTCCAACACCATTTGTTGAAAAGACTAACCTTTCACCACCACCATGTCTTGGGACCTCTGCACGCATTGATCGCATTCGCATGGATCAATTTCTGCACATTCTATTCGGTTTCACTGATCTATGTGACCATCTCGTTGCCAATATGACACCGTCTTGATTAATGTCGTTTTATACACGCTCAAAATTGAGTAGATTTCTCCCACTTTCTACTTTTCCTTTTTTCAAAATTGTTTTGGCTATTCTCATTCTTTGCCCTTTCGTACGATTTTAGAATCCACTCGTTAATATTTCACACACACACACACACACACACACACACCCCAAAATCCCACAGGAATTTTGATGGGCATTGTGTCAAATCTGTAATTCCCTTTGGGAAAATGGGTATCTTGACTCTGTTGAGTCAGATATAGTCTCTTTCCATTTACGTGGGTCTTCATCGATTTCTTGCAATAGCATTTTGTAGTTTTCAGCATCCGGGTCCTGCCTTGCACACGATGGGCTTTTTTGTCCAACTGCTATTTGCCTCTGCATTAGAGAGTCAACCGCATGAAGGCAGGGAGCACACCGCCGTGTTCAGTGAGCTCCCAGCGCCCCCCGCCCCATCCGGCATGCCCAGACCTTAACTAAGTATCTCTGCACGCGTGCTCTCGTTTAACCTTCCCATGGTTCCTACAAGGTAGAGGTTATAGTCCGTACTTTGTGAAGTAGCAAGGCAAGGTTTGGAAAAGAGCTGTAATAGGCATTATTCTGAGATGATCCTCAAGATTCCCACTGTCGGGCATACACCCCCTGTAAAATCCCCTCCCTTGAATATGGGCAAGACCTGGGACATCATTCTTGTAATTAGATCACATTCTATGGCAGAGAGGAAGGGAGTTTGCCCATGTCATTAAGGTCCCCAGTCACTTGACTTTGAGTTAATTGTCCAAGAGATTTTCTTGGGTGGGCCTGACCTGATCAGATGTACCTTTAAAACAAGCATCTAGGGAATCTAGAATCTGGATGGAAGATGTCAGAGAGGCTCAAAGCAACGGAGGTGCTCTTCTGTTGACCTTGAGGAAGCCGACTGCCTGTGGAGAGAGCCCCATAGCGGGAAACAGCAGTGACATCCGAGCTGAGGCCTTCAGTCCCACAACTACCAGGAACTTGGCAAAGGAGGGATGAGATCATAGCCCCAACCAACTCCTTGATTTCGGCCTGGTGAGACCCGGAGCAGAGAACCTAGTTATGCTGGGCCCTGAATAATGACCTACAAAACTAGGAGATGAAAAGACGAAAAAGGTAGTTCGTTAGACAGCGCTGCGAAACTAATACAGGGCCCGTTCCCAGAGCTGGGACCCACAGGTCCCTAGACTGCCAAGCTCCTGCTCTTCACCACTCCTGCATATCCCAATGCCTTCTTCTTTTGGGGGGGCATGAAGGCTTTGTTCTATTCTTCTGTTGGGGCTTTGCTTTGTTTTGTTCTTCTGTTTAGAACGCAGGCTTACGAACTCCATGGTCCACGATGCTCCCCAGTGATCTCTGCACAGCCCACTTTGATTGGCGTTGGTTAGTTGGCTTCAAATAATCCAAGAAGCATCCCTAAACCCACCATCCCAAACAACAGCTAGTTCTTGACAATAACCACATCACACCACGGCCCCCATCCCCCCCACGCCTCCACCTGTGGTTACTGTCATCGGAAGCCCTGTCCATCATTCCCTTGCTTAATGCTTTATAGAGTATAATTGTAGCCGTATGGATTCCATGAAACATTTTTAAAAATCGCGATGGTTTTTAACTTTATAAAGAGTATCACGCGGGACATGATCTCTCGAGATTTTTTCATGTCGATTTCATGGTGCCTGGACTTGTGCACAGTGTGGTGTGTTGGCGCGGGGCATGCCGCGTTTTGACTGCTGTGTAGTATTCCACGTGCGACCACATGGCCACCGTCCCTCGGGCCACTCCGTGGCTCCCGGGCGTCAGGCAGTTTCCGACTTCAGTGCTATTCTGAACACACTCACCCCAGTCTCCTGGTCCAATAATTCACTTCCCAGAGTCCAATTCTGCCTAAATAAACCAAGGGGGAAGGATTTTGTTTCTTTGACGAAGGAGAAACAGGAGCCCACCACCACGGCTAGCCTGGGGCCCACTCTAACCAATGCCCCCCCACCGCGTTCCCCCCCCCAGGCTGCCGCTTCCCCAGCAGATCTCTCTGGGTCGCTCCAGGGTGCTGACCCCCCCTGCCACCCAGCTGGGGAGCGTCAGCAGCACGCAAGCAGCTCTGCCCCAACCCGAGTTTCAACATCGGGAGCTGGCTCTGAGGAAGCTCGCTGACCACAGTGGCGGCTCCCTCACGGCTGCGGGCAGGGCTCTGGCCCCAAAGACGTCTCTCTGAGCCCTCGGAGTGCCATGTCCCGGAAAGCGCCCCCGGTTTCGAGCGCCACGAAGCATGCGATGCCAACGAGTGTGGTGATCAGTTGGCAAAATGGGAAGTGAAACACAGCCCCAGGCGCGCCTCTACCCTGACGGGGCCTCGCCGGAGCCCCCAGTTGAGTCACTGACCCCTGTTGGGCCAGTGTCCTCACATAGCCCGAGGAGATGCACACCCAGTGAGATAAGAGATTTGACATCTGGCCGGAGGGAAAGTTCGAGAGGGTGGGGAGGCTGAGCACAAGGTCACATTTGGCGCCTGGCAGGCTCACGGTCCTCCCTGCAGAAGGAAACTTTCCCCGTGGCTGGACGCAAGGGCCACTTGTGCCCAGGACCCCCGGGGCCCCTGATGGCACCGTCACCATCGAATTGAAGGGGATGATAGCCCCTCTCCAGGCCTTGACCCTGTCTCCTTGTCCCCACCCGCCCTCACAGCAGGAACCAATCATACCCACACGGATATCTTGAGGAATGACGGTCCCTGGTATGGGACAAGGGAGCCTGGAGGTCAGGGGCACAGCCTTTTGTGGACAGAGCCAAATGGAAATCTCGGCTCCACCCCTAACCAGCTGTGCGACTAGGCAGCTTGCTTCAGGCTGTCATGCCTCAGTTCCTCATCTACAAAATGGGGATGATAAAACGCACCGTAATGGGGCGGCTAAGAGCTCACCCCTTGGGCTCCCATCATGCCTCTGCCACTTGCATTAGGCGCTGTGTGATCTTGAACCCGTTACCTAACCTTCCTGCGCTTCAGGTTCCTTAACTGTTAGTGGAGTTGAAAATGCGACCCACCTTGCCAGGCGGTGGAGATTCAATGAGCTGATGCTTGCAAAGAGGTTGGCACAGGGCCCAGCCCGTAGTAAGTGACAATCAGGGTGCTAGTCAATACGTATTTATCCTTTCATGTAACTAGTTTTACCAGAGGGGATGGGAGGATGGTCAACCGCGCACCTGACGCTGGGACAGCCCTGGAGATTCATGATCTCACATTTGTACAAAGGAAAAAGCCAGAGCCCTGGAACTATGACAGGAGACCCAGGCACCAGGAGGGGTCAAGGAGTGGCAGTGGGGTAGGGGGGGCTGCCTGTGTGCAGGGCGCTCCCCTAGAGAGGAAGCAGGAAGCTTCTTGAGGGGGCCGGTCCCTGGGGCTCTGGGCCTTTAGCAGGAGCAATATTTTACACGGAGGACGTGGTGGGCAGTGAGAAGTGCACCACCCAGACTTTACTGTAAGGCAGCATGGGGAACGGTGTCTCGGGGCCCCGCTGGTCCAAGCCCCAGTGCCGTGGGGAGAAACTAACGTCCCCCAAGGCCAGGAAGCGGCAGAGAGGCTGGCACTCCAGGCCAGCATCTTCCCACCACCCTCGCCCCAAATGAAGCTCCCCTCACCCCCTCTGGTTACCCGCCGCTGCCGAACAGACCACCCAAAATGGAGTGACTCAAGCAAGTCATTTCACGGTGTCTCCGGGGCGAGCGGCTCAGGGGCTAGGGCAAGGCTCAGCAGGCCCCTCTGGCTCAGGCCCCATCCTGGGGCTTTCGTGTCTCCATGTGAACTCGTCTGGGCTTCCCCACAGCACAGCAGCCTCTGGGCTCCAGTGGGAGTATCAGAGGAGGCAGGATTTTGTTGTCTTTTCTGGCCTGGCGCTGAAAGTCATGCCGTGTCTCTTCTATTACCCAATAGAAGAGTGCGACAAGCAAGTCGCACACCCAGCCAGGTTCAAAGCCGGGGGACTGGACTCCACCTCTTGATAGGGCTGTGGCAAGGTTCGAATAAGACATGTAGGACGGGAGAATTTGTCATGGGCATTTAGGAACATAACATCTGCCACTCATTCCCCGCTCCCTGGCCCCTGACCCTGCCGTCCCCTCCAGGAGGCAGTGGGGGCAGCAGAGGCTAGACTAAGGCTGGTGGGGGTGACGAGGCCCCAGGCGCTATGGACACGGGAGGAGGGAGGAGGGGCCGTCCCTGGAAACCCCTGGGATGGCGAGAGGACAGACAGTGCAGAAGAGATGGCCGGCAACTGGGATGGGGCAGTCAAATTCGGCCTGGCCCACTGTCTTGGGGCTACTGGACAGCCAGAGGCATTGGCCTGGCGAGTAGAAAGCACGATCCTGACCCCGAAACAGCTCAAGTTCAGGCAAGTGCCAGGTCCCAAAGGATGCACACCTGGGCTTCCCCACACCCCCCAGAAAAGGAAGTGCTGAAAAGATTCTTTTGGTTAGCAGACGGATGGAAGAAGACGAATTAAGGCCAGACTCGGGGAGGCCACTCCACAGCCATGATGCGGCGGAACCGTCATTTGCCTCCAGTGGTGACATATAGATGTTTTCCTGAGGTCCAGGCCTGTGACAGATGGGAACAGGAACGGAGGGGACCAAGAGGCCTGGCCTTTCCCCAACAGCCCCGGCCTGTCTGAGGGCCCACCTTGACATCTCCCCGAGTGAGCCCTCTTCCGCCTTGTTCCTGTTGACCCCCTTAGAGGCGGGCAGCGGCAGCTCGACTCTCTGCCCATGCTCCCCTCTAAGGTGACAGGCACCTGGTGGCCAGACTGCGTCAGAGGGGACAAGTAAAGTTACAGCCCATCTGAATCTAGGCAACAGCGTGCCCCAAACAGGCCTGATCCCTCGGCGCACAGCCAGCAGAGGGGGCTGGGAAACCCGGCACCAAACGCCCAGGGCCCAAAAGCGTAGCCTGAATGGAGGCCTTTTATGCTCATCACCTTGGCTACTCCTCATACCTCCCTGGCTGGGGGTCACATGTACCCCCATTCCAGAGCCGAGGAAACAGACTCAGAGGCCACACAGCCAATAAGTGTGAAAACTAGATTCAGATCGGCATCCTGCCCACCCTGGGCCCAGACCCCACACTTTCCTTAGCTTCAGGAAAGGAGAACCTGGGGTCACCGAGGACACCATCTCCAAACCCTGGGGATCAGCCATCGGCTAGGGGCCAGACTCCTCTCTGTTATTTCCAGGAGCGCCCCTGGGGCTCGGGAGGGCACCGGGAGGCAGATCTAGGTCCTGCCAGCCTCACAGCTGCAGATGGGGTGCAGCATGCTCAATGCCAAGGTCCTCCCGCCCGGGAGGGTTTCGCAGGAGGTTTTAGCCCAGATCTGGCCCCTGCGCACACGTCTGCCCTCAGGCAGGGACTCCTCACTCCTCCTCCTCTTTCCTGTGTTCCCATTCACTCACCACACCTTAAGAAGTGCAGCAGGCTGGAGGGTGGGGGATTTGGAGGGCACGTAGGGCAAGTTCAACAGAAAAGAGGAAATCAGGGTGGCGATTACAAGGCCGAAGGTGAAAATTCCCCTCACACCCCAGACAGAAGCTGGGCACGTGGGGATGAAGGCCTCAGGAGAGGAGGGAGGTTTGGTGACTCAGTGCCAGCCAGAGTCTACAGCAGGGAGGAAACCGGAGCTTCCTCATACCCCAAAGGTCAGGAGGAGTAATGGAGTAGGGTCAAGGTCAAGGCCTCAGGTCAATCCAGCTTCTCACCTACCACTCCTGTGTTCCAGGCTCCTAACTGCAGGTCAGCCCAGCCCAGTTCCCACAACACCAGCCCTGCTGCCCCAGAGGCATCAGAGGAGGGAAGCAGGGAGGTCTCAGAGCCCCCATCCGGAAGGGTGTCCTTGGGCAGGGTCTTCACGGGCTCTTCGCACCTGCATGTGCCCTGAGCAGAGCAGTCGGAGTCTCTGCCGATTGAAGGCCCTGCTATATGCAGGAGGAACCAGATGGAGGAGGCCATCCTTGCCCCCCAGGAATTAGGAATCAGAGGCCAAGCCAGGCCGACCCACCATCACCAAATTCCCCAAACTGGGCCCATTGGAGATGATGTGCTTGCACCTGCTACTGTGCAAAATACACCTAATAATTGGAAGCACCGGCCATGAAGTTCTCCCTCAGGCTGTCAGGGCCTGGGGAGACGCTCGTGCCTAGCAGAGTCTACGGGGCCGCGGGGCAAACACCAAGTCCACGTTCTGCGGGCTTCTGTGCAGGGAGGGAGCCAGCCTAGAGCTATGCTTTAAAATATTGAACTTGAAAATAAAATAAAATCTTAAACTCAGAGGAAAGCTAAAGGTGGCTTTTTTCCATGGGCCGTGCTCCCCGCTACCACCCACCCCGGCCCCTGAGAATTAGACTCTTTTGGATTGGAGGCCTCTGTCCCAGCCTTGTTGCCTCTAGAAGTGGAGTTTGCGTGGGCTTTGGGCTGGGGGGCAGATAGCTGATTTGGAAGGTGACCCCAGAGACCTCTGGAGTAAGGGATGAGGGCGAGGCACAGATTGAGACAGGGAAGGGAATTGGTGAATCCCAGGGTGTTTTCGTGCATCCGTCACCCCTGTGGTGACTGGTGACCCTACAGGGACCTATATAAGAGCCTTATGAAATGCGACTCCAAACCGTCTGTCCAGGAGGACCAAAGGGGGACACATCAGTTGGCTTCTGTCCTCCCTTCTGAGATCTGCCCATCGGAGGACCTCAAAGATTCTTGAGCAACCACAGGCTGCAGTCCACAAGCGCAGGACCTCAGAGAAGTCTCGGAGGTTCTGGGCCAAGGCAGGGGCATCGCGCCGGTACAGTGCGCGTGGAGCCTGCGAGGAACTGGCTGTCGCGGCGGAGGCTGGAGGCTGGAGGCTGGAGGAGGCAGCCGGCTCGGAGGAACTTGGGCCCAAGTGTCCAATACCCTCCCCACCTTGCCGCCTTCCCCAGGCCATCAGTGGCATTGGCAGCTTCCTGCAGAGCTTTTCAGAGGGTGAAAGATCTTTCCCTCCAGCCTTGGAGGTCCTCCCGGGAGGGGGTCAGCCCTAAGTACGCCCCAGGGTTGGAGGGCTCCGCTCTGCTTTGTGCAGCTTGAGGACCAGCGGACTTCCCTCTTTCAGGGCTTTCCTCGCCAGGGGGCCTGGGTCCGGAAGGAGGCAGAGCCCATTCTGCCTGGAACTGCCTCCTGAGCCCTCCCCAGAGCCTGACAGCCTCAAGCCCTGCCCGGCCTCTCCGCACGCATTCATTTCCTGCCCAATCACTTCATTTCTCAAGAAGCTGGCTGAGGCTCCTCCACTTTCTCTCTGCTCAATGTCTCAGCTCTTTCCCGTTCTCCCTACCCCGCACCCCAGGGCCTTCCAGCCCACCCAGCGGCCCCAGCATTGGCAACGGCTGCCCGGGACCCCCTGTGGCTTGGCCCTCTCCGAGCCCGTTTGGGGCCCAGCCCAAATCAGCAATCACAAGTACCCGCGTTTCCTTCTTGCTCACACAAGGTAACTATTGTCCACCGTGCAAGGGAGGACCATCGTGTTCACAGGGCCGTGGAGAAAGGATGTTTACCCAGGGTCGTAGGCTCCACCTGCGTGCTGTGTCCAGCCATGACCGGCCCCGCACAGGCCCCACACGTACCTCACAGACACCCACAGGGCAGGTGCAGAAGGGGCTTCGCAAGGGCACACAGGTGGCCCACCGCTTGCAGCAATGAGGCCTGAGCAGGTCCAGGCCTCTCTCGGCTGCGGGTTCCCTCTGTGGGCCCCCCGGGCCGCTGGCTTCCATCCCCCCTTCCTCTTCCTCGTGTAGTCCTCACAGCTAACTTCCACCGTGGGTATCACGATTCCCATTTGACAGATAAGGATTACTGAGGCCCGGAGAGGCTATCAGCTTACATAAGGAGAGGGGAGAAGAAGGGGGAGGCTGGAGAGCGGGAGAGGAAGGAGGGGGGAAGGCAGGAAGAAGGGAGGGAGATACCAGGGACCACCACCTCTGCAGAGAATCCTAGGATGGCAACGATGGCAGAGCCAGGCCCCTCTTGGGAGCAGGGGCGGTGACTTCTCTCAGGGGCACATGGAGAGTCCCCCCCACTGAGCTGGGGCTTGGGACTTGGGCCCCGCCCGAGGCAGGCTGGGGCCACCGAGAGGGGTGAGAGGGCAGGGGCAGAGCGCAACCTTAAGAAACACCCCCTGCAGGAGAGAAGGAAGGTGTGCAGCCTGGACTCACCTGCGGGAGGCGGGGAGAAGTACAAGATACACAGGAGGCAGGGAGGCCCCCCCCTGCCCCTGCGGGCACACTATAGGGCTTGAGCGCCCTGGTTAGGTTCCCAGGAAGGGGAAGGGATGCCAGGTAATCCAGTGTGTAGGAGGCAGGAGCTGTCTCCGGACGTTCCCAGGGGCCACAAGGACTTTGTCTCCAGAGGCCAAAGGTACCTCGGGCAGCCTACATGGGCCTGCACGAGGTACCTGCAGAGCTCAGGAGACGGGCCAGGCCCTGTGTTTCTTGGGAAACCCTGCACCTGAGATCCTGCAGGTCCGAAGGGACCCCTGGGGTCATATCTGTCACCGTTGTCAAACACTCCCACTGCCCCGAGGATGTGGGTCAGAAGTGGGGAGCCCCCTCCCACTGTGCACCTCCCAGGAAAGTTCTTTAAAATACCAAGGGGTCCGGCTCAGGCCCTCACTGCCCGGCACCCCCATCCCTTCAAACAGCCCAGGCCACTGGACACAGAACCAGCAGGCTCGGAGGCGGCGTTGTCTTCTCTGATGGGGGTCAGATCAGCACCATCTTCTCCGGCGACCGGACCGTCTAGCCCTCTCCGTCCCCAGCTGCCAGGTGGAGCGTGGGCCACTCTGGAGCCGGACACAGCCCGCCCAGCTGCCACGGTGCTCCCGCTGGCCGGCCTCGGCTGCCCTCAGTATCACAGCGTCCCCCCGCCATCTCTGGGTAACGGCTGGAACGGGACATTTTACCCGCGGCCTCTCTAGCCAGCTAACCTTGGCAAGGGGCGCATGGGGGCGGGGACTGCCAGTCTCTCTAGACATCCAGGGGGCCGCTGTCCCCTACCATCTGCCCAGGCCCTAGAGGCCCGGCTGGAGCTGAAGCTGAGCGGAGACCAGTGAGTGTCTCCAGCTCACTATCCTTTCTGATGGGAGGTGATAGGGAGGGAAGCTGAGAAGAGGCTGGGCGTGGTCTCCCTGGATGTTCACAATTCTAGAATGAGCCAAGTCCTTCCAGCCTGTGTCTACAAAGTCTGAGATGTGTGTCTCTCCACACTCACCAGAGAACTGGCTTCAAGCTAAGTTCTCAAAAATCCTCCCATGCTGGAATCGGAAAGGCCCCTGGGATACGGCCCTCTAACCCACCACTCCCAAACACAGTGGCCTGAAGCAACAATGGTTTGTGAATTTCTCACAATCCTGGGGGTCCTCCTCACTGTTCTGGGGGGTCTCAGCTGATTGAATGCAAATCGGCTGCATTCAGCTGGAAGGTTCAGGTGGCCTCACCCACTACCAGCTGGGCCTCCATTCTCCCCCAGCAGAATCGCCTCGACTTCCCTCGAGGATGGTGGAGGCTCGAGTGGGGTAAGGGCAGGGGTGGGGGTCGGGGAGCCACCAGGCCTTTTAAGGACTAAGCCTGAAACTGGCACAGTGTCACGTCTGCTGCATTGTTTCCATTAAAGCAAGTCACAAGGCCAAGCCAGATTCAAGGGGACAGAAAGTAGACTCTACCTCTTGATGGGAGAGAGTGGCAAAGAATTGCTGGCTGTCCCTAATCCACGGGAGAGGGACTGGCTCCCCCGCATAAGGAGAGTTGAGACAGAGCCCCGGTCCTGATGGAGATTTGGAGACTCAGCGATGGGTGAGGCCGCACCCCTGCCCTGCCCCTGGGCCTCTCTCCCATCAGCCTCTAGTCCTTCCCCAGTCCCCTGCACACAGTGGCCCGGGAGGCCTGGCTTGCAGCAGGAAAGGCAGGGTCAGGGCTGCAGAGGGATGTAGGGAGGGCTTGGGGTCCTCTCTGTGCCAACTGTTGAGGCGCCCGAAGTTGGCATGGGGGGTGGGCACCGACCCCCTGCAGATGCCTGTCCCACAGAGGCTCCAGCTGGGACCCGGGCTCAGCCGGCTGAACAGGGCAGGCTCTGCTCATCGTTCTGTGACCAGAACTGAGGCCACCTGCCACGGGAAGCTCGTCCCAGGGGACCCCAGGTCTCCTCCTCTTCTTCTTCCGAGTGGTCCTTTGAATAGGGGCTGAGTTTCTGCCACACTGAGCTGGACTCAGTGGGCCCAGGCACTGGGCTGCCCAGTCGATTCCCCCAAAGGCCACCTCCCCCCCACTCCTTGCTCTCAACGAACTTATTTACTCAGCAGTTTGACAAATATTTATTGAGCACCTGCTATGTGCCAGGCACCACGCTGGTTGCTGGGGATACGTCCGTGAGCAAAATAAACAAAAAGCCTTGTCTTCTTGGAGCTCAGATTTGAGGAGGGGGAGTGTGTTTATAGATGATAAACAAATAAATGCGTAAATGTCAGAACATTGCTCTCGTGTCCTGGGGCTGCCATAACAAGTCACCATAAACTTGGTGGCTTAGGACAACAGAAATGTATCCCCTCCAATTCCGGAGGCTAAATGTCTGCAATCAAGGTGTTGGCAGGGCTCTGCTCCCTCTAAAGTCTCCCGGAGGAGGGAATCATGCCTCTTCCAGTTTCTGGTGGCTTCTGGCAATCCTTGGAGCTCCTTGGCTCCATCTCCACGTGGCTTTCTCCCCGGGTCTTCCTGCATCTCTCTGCGTCTCTGCTTCCTTTTTTTTTTTTTTTAACTTATTTTATTTAAATTCAATTAGTTACCATACAGCGTATCACTGGTTTCAGAGGTAGAGTGGGGCGATTCATCAGTTGCATGTAATACCTAGTGCTCTTTGCATCACGTGCCCTCCTTAACCCTCATCCCCCAGTTACCCCAGCCCCCAGCCCCCTCCCCTCAGCAGCCCTCAGTGTTTTCCCTCTAGTTAAGAGTCTTTTATGGTTTGCCTCCCTCTCTGATTTCGTCTGTTATTTTCCCCTCCTTTCCCCTATGATCCTCTGTTTTGTTTCCCCAATTCCACGTGTGAGTGAAACCATATGACAACTGTCTTTCTCTGATTAACTTATTTCACTTAGCATAATACCCTCCAGTTCCATCCATGTCATTGTAAGTATTAAGATTTCATCCTTTTTGGTGACTGAGTAATATTCGCGTGTGTGTGTGAGTGTGTGTACACTGTATACCACATCTTATAAGCACACTAGGTGTTGGATTTAGGGTTTGCCCTAAATCCAGGATGATCTCATCTCCAGAGCCTTAAACACCTTGGCAAAGACCTTATTTTCAAATAAGGTCACACTTTGAAGTTCAAGGCAGACCTAAATTTTGGAAGAGGGACATATTAAACCCACTACAGTCATATTTGCAGGTACCAGGGGTTTGGACGTGGATATATCATTGTTGGGAGGGTCTTTTTAACCCACGACAAATACATTAGCAGAAATAATTTGGAGATTATTGGAGAAAAATAAAGCATGGTAATATAGAAGGAGGGTGGGGTGCCAGGGCTAGAGTGGGGCGGGTAGGTTGCAGTACTAAATAGGGTAGTCAGCAAAGCCTCGCTGAAGAAGTGATATTTGAAGATGTCAAGGAAGTGAGGGGGTAAGCCATGTGGGTATCCTGGGGGAAAGCCTCCAGGCAGCGGGAACAGGCAGTGCAAAGGGCCTGAGGCAGAAGTGTGCCCAGCACATCTGGGGAATAGGAAGCAGAGTGAGTGAGGGACAGAGTGGTAGCAGGGTGGGATCACATGGGGCCACACGGGTCACAGTAAGGACTTTGGCCTTGACTTAGAGCGATACAAGAGCCTTGAGCTGAGGAGAGACAGGAATTGACTTTGTTGTTATAGCATCACTCCAGTTGCTAGGTTGGGCACAGATCGGAGGGGGCCGTGGGCCAAAGTGGTAAATCAGCCTCCCACTCCCCCACCCCAACGAGGGCGGCCCACGGGCGACAGGCCCTCGATGACTCTGGAGTGGCTTCCCGGGCCTCTGCCGTGGAGAGGCGCCTCCAAGCCCCTGCCACTGGACCCCCTGCCTACCCACAGGGCTCAGGTTTCCCCTTGTCAGCTGTACCCACCAGAGCCTGGGAAAGTCAGCTTTCCAGAACGATTTCATCATTTTCCATTCGGAAAAGTTTGCTGCTCTGACCACTCCCTCCCCCGCTTCCAAGGCGGAGGATGAAGGACTGAGACATTCTGGGGCTCTGGGGGCCATAGGCTGGGGCCGGCGGGGCTTCCAGCCTACTCCACGGCTACCTCAGACCCCGGCTGCCCAGGCTTCCAGCGGGGAGACCCTCCTACCCCACATGCCCACACCCCATGGTGTTCCCCAGGGACTCCCTCAGTCATCCTCCTGCCTTGGCATCTCTGTAGCCTGCTAAGGGGGAGAGGCACTGAGAGGGTTGTGCAAGGAGGGCAGAAGGACTCAGTTTCCCTCTCCATGACTTCCTCATAAAGGCAGAGCCACTGTTGGGAACCAAGCACCTGCCTTCACTTCTAAGGTAAGTAGAAACTTCCTTTGGCATCTCTGGGCCACAAGGTTTTCCCCTCTATAATGTCCCTCACAGCCATTGCCACTGTGAGGCCTGTCAGCACATAGAGTCTGCCGGTGTTTGCAGAGCCTGTCAGCATTTACAGAACCTGCTGGGTTTGCAGAACCTATCTGTGTTTGCAGAGCCTGCTAGGAGACAGAACCTGTTGCTATTTGCTGAGATCATTTGCTTCATTCCTCCAGGCAGCCCCCACCCATTACACGTTGGTGGCTAGTAAAGCTCCTCCTCGTGCCCCCCTCTGCCCTGCCCCATAGCCCTCTCTAAGGTCTCCCCAAGTATCCACGGGTTATTTTCCCAAAGGCCCCAAGACACACACCTCCAGAAACCTCACAGCCAATCCTCACACTCCCCAGTGGGACTATATAAAGTTTGGGGGACTGGGTGGAGCTCTGTCCCCACGTGGACCGAGGAGCAACACTCTCCCAAGCTTGGGGTCCTGGAAAGAACCAACAATTTGAAGCCAAGCAGAACTGGGCCTTTGTCATTTCCTAGCTCTGGGACTCTAGGCATCCTCTGAAGCTTCGCAGCCTTGGTTTCCTCAGCTGTGAAAATGGGGATGGATTATGACGTGGGGCTGGGTGAGGTTCACTTGAGGCAAATGATGGGAAAAGACTAAGTCAAATGGCTGCCAAGGACATGCCCCTGTATGGGCCAGGCATGGGGCTCAGCTCTTCCAGAAAAAGTCATCAAGGGCTAAAGAGGCCCCAGGCATTCCTGTTCTTAGGTCCTTGTGGTGAAAATAAGCCTGTAAGGATCTGAGCAGGGAGTTCACCTCACCTTGCCCCTGGCGGAAGGCAGAAATATTTTAGGAACTTGAGAAAAGTCAATGTGGGAGCCCTTGGCCATTAATTACTCTCCTCCTTCCCCAAACTCTCAGTGTTATTTTGATAGTGAAAGGGAGCTGAAGGGTTGGGTTCCCTTAATGACTGTGAGCTCCCTGACGTCAGGGCTGTGTCTCCCCCTCAGACTGGAACTTTCTGAGAAGGGCTCTGTTTCCCCCCCTCAGACTGGGGCTCCCTGAGGGCACGGCTGTGTCTCCCCCTTCAGGGCGTGGTTGCTTTTCCCTCTCAGCCCCGAGGATGCAGGGCTCTAAGCATCAGCCCCTCCAGTGTATTCCTGCCCCACTGAGTAACCAGCCAAGGGAACAGGGTGGTGGAACATGATGGACAGAGATGCGGGGCACGGTGGGAACCTCCTGAGGAAGAAAGTGCTGGTATAGGGTCCCTCCTCTGAGCGCTTGGCTCGGGACCTCAGAAGGTTCAGCACGGAGTCAGCAGGCTTAAGCACCGGCTGTATGCAAAGCCCAGCGGCAGGTGCTTTGGGAGAGACCAAAAGAACCTTTCTACAGTGTCTGGGAGATGAGCCTCGGTGCTACGGGATGCTGAGTGCTGGGGTGGGTGCACACAGAGGTCTGGGCAGGAAGACAGGAGTGGGCTCCCCAGCCAGGCAGCCGCCACACGGGAGAGCCTGATGGGACCGATTCCTGGGATCAGGTTGAAGGCCTCAGAGCTTTGGCCCTGAGAGGAGCCCTGAAGGCCCCTCCCTCAGCCCGCCCACCCCATCCCACCCCCACTTATCTGGCAGCCTTGGTCCTTGTTTTCCTGGAGCTCGTCCTCCCCGTTCCCCTCAGCCCCACTCAAGGCTGGGCCATCTCTCATCCTGCTTCTGCTCAGCACAGGCCTGGCTGAGGCCGGGGAAGCAGGTGAAGGAACTTCCTTAGGAGCTCACGGAGGGCCCTCTGGGGTCCACCTCTGCTCCCGAGCCCCTCACGTCCCCCACCTTGAGTGAGGCCTGTCACAGTCCGGAACGGCTCACAAGAGGGACTCATGGGGTGTTCTAGAGGAGGAAGGAGGAGCCCTGGAGGAGGCCCTCGCTTCCATCCCCTGCGTCCACTCCAGGCAGGAGCGCCAACCAGGTTATCCCACTCCCGCTCTCCTCGAGCAAAGTGAATCCGACTCGTTTCTATTCTCAGCCCAGCACTGGGTTCCTGAGCGATAAGGACCTCAGAGGGGGCCCTCGCTCACCGGAGCCACATTCAGCGCGTGTGGGCAGCGGGGTAGCGATGGTGAGGGAAGATCAAGGTGACCCAACCTCAGGAAGCCCCAGTCTGAGGGGAGACACAGACTTTCCCTCAAGGAGCTCCCAATCTTTTTTTTTTTTTTTTAAGTAGGTTCCACACCCAGCATGGAGCCCAATGCAGAGCTTGAACTCATGACCCTGAGATCAAGACCTAAACTGAAACCAAGAGCCACATGCGTGGGTGCTTGGGTGGCTCAGTCGTTAAGCATCTGCCTTCAGCTCAGGTCATGATCTCAGGGTCCCAGGTTAGAGCCCTGGATCAGGCTTCTTGCTCAGCGGGGAGCCTGCTTCTCCTTCTCTCATTCCCCCTGCTCGTGTTCCCTCTCTCGCTGTGTCTCTCTCTGTCAAATAAATAAAATCTTTTAAAAAAAAAAAAAAAGTCAGACACTTAACTGACAGGTTGATCTGCCCCAGAGAGCTTCGAACCTTCTTCTTTTTTTTTTTTTTTTTTTAAGATTTTATTTATTTGACAGAGATCACAAAGTAGGCAGAGAGGCAGGCGGAGAGAGAAGGGAAAGCCAGCTCCCTGCTGAGCAGAGAGCCTGATGCGGGGCTCGATCCCAGGACCCTGAGATCATGACCTGAGCCGAAGGCAGAGGCTTTAGCCCACTGAGCCACCCAGGTGCCCCAACTTCCAACCTTCTGATGGAAGACAAAAACCCTCTCCTCTGGAATAGCCTACTCCAATGGGGGGAAACAGAGCCCCTGCCCTCTGGCAGTCCCCAGTCTGAGAAGGGAAACCCAGCCTCTGACCCTTTAGGGCTCGTCTGACTTAGCCTTGAATGCCTCAGTCCCAGTCAGAGAGCAAAGACCAAGAGGCCACCATCTCCTGCCTTAGGTCAAGGTCCTTCCCACCTAGCCCAAGGATTAAGGAAGGCCAGACATGGAGCCCGAAGAAAACTTAGAGACCCTTACCCTAACTGGCCACTGGCCGGCAAGGTCCTTCCCCGGGCTATCCCAGAATCCTTCTAAAAAGCATGTCTCTCCAGGCAGGCGTGGACCCCGGGAGTGACCTCACCTTATCCCATCAACCCCTTCCCTCACCCTAGACGCTGATTATGGTGAAAGGCAGGCCCATGAGGTGAGGGAGTAGGAGAGGCCTGATAAGCTGACCTTCCTCTAGCTCCTGTTTTGGCTGAGCAGGCCAGTGGGCTGTTTGGTCTGCAGGCCCAGGGTGGGCAGGAGAGACCTCAGGGGAGGGGCTCCTAGGTCCAAGGCCCTACCGGGTGGGGACAGCCCACACTCTGGCAGAGTGCCAGGACATCACATCCCCTGCTGAGGTCCCCTACCATCAGGACGCGGCTCTACTCGGACCCTCCAGAGGATCACTCATTTCACTCCATGGTCCCCACCTCGGGTGACAAGGGGCTCCCCTGGGCCTTCCCCCACGGCTTCACCATCCACCACAGGTCACTCGTACCCTCCTGTTTAGCAGCCTGGCCCCCCAAGGGGTAAGAGAGAAGGAAGGGATTATATCCCCAAGGGAAACTGGGGACAGAGGCTGGCGAAGATCTCTCCCAAACGTGGTCCATTTGCTCCTGAGCAGCAGTGCAGTGGGGCACTAAGGAGAATCCGGGGAAATCACGTTCAGACTGGCGGAGTCGAACGTGATCCGTGTGTTAGGTGATAGCAGGAAATTGTTTTGCTCAGTGTGGGAATGGCTGCTGCTTTATACAGAAAAGTGGGTTTATTTTTTTAGAGATAAGTTCCGAAGTGATGAGGGATGATATGCCGTAAAATCTAGAATTGACTTTGAAATGCTTGAGCACAAAAAATGAAGCAAATCTGGCAAAATGTTCATTGTTCTATCTTTGCAATGGAAATTTGCAGGTACGTTGTATTATTTTAGGTGTGTGAGTGTTTGGTTTTTTCATTATAAAATGTCAAAAAAGGGGGGGGGAGAAACACCAAATGTTGTACTCATGTGGATTTGAGAACCAGCTCCACCACTTCCTTGCTGTGTGACCTTAGGCAAGTCACTTAACTTCTCTGGGCCTTATTCCCTCCGTTAGATGGTCTGTCTACACACCCTCTCAGTAGGGTGTTGTGATGAAACATAGTAGCTAATGGGGAATGCCTAGCTCCATGCCTCCGACATAGTAAGTGCACACTTAAAAATGGTTGTTCGTGGGGAGCCTGGGTGGCTTAGTCCGTTAAATACCTGACTCTTGGTTTCGGCTCAGGTCATGATCTCAGGGTCGTGGGATCGAGCCCCGTATTGGGCTCGTGCTCAGTGGAGAGTCTGCTTGGGATTCTCTCTCTCCCTCTGCCTTTCCTGCCCTCTAAAATAAAAACAAGTAAATGTTAAATAAAAAATAAAAACTTTAAAAATGGTTGTTTGTGAAATGAATGGAGAGGAAGCTGTGTGTGGAGGGAGTGTCTTCTCAACGTCTGAGCCCCGTTATCTCAGCCTTCAGTAAGCAGCCGTTAATGGTATCATTTGGGTCAAGAGCCACTCCCCCCACCCCCTCTCCACTCCAGTGTTGGAAGCTGGGGCGGAAAGAAGGCGGGTGGGTAGCAGGGCCCCTCTTCACAGAACCCGGGGACGCTGGTTCCTTACGAGGAAACTGGTGAGTGGGCGCCCTCCTCATTTGGTACCCAGCCCGGAAACAGAGCATCCCGTCATCTGGCTCCAAGGACGGTCGGGGCTGGGGATTGACCCCCCCCCACCATCCTTCCCCGAGGAGCAGGGCAGGGAGGCATGAGAGCCCCATCCCAAGGACAAGGGCAGTGGGGCGTGCAGCCGGTAACGGGAGAAGGCCAACGCTTTCCTATTTTGGGAGGTAGGAAGCAGCAGGTGGCTGGCTGGTGTGGGACATGTGAAGGCTCCTGCCAGGGGGGCCATGTGGCCAGCGGCAGGGCAGGGCACGGCCAGGCACAGCCTAGGCCCCTCCTGAGCCAGAGGCATTGCGGCCACGGGGGGAGGGAGGGAGCGCTGGTCTCTCCACCACAAGAGCATCCTCCCTAATATAAGCTATAAGGACAAAAAGTCCACCTGGAACCCACCGCCCCCCTAAATCCTGCAAGGACGCCGGCTCCACGACCCGAATGTCCCCAGGAGCTTGGAGAGATACCACCTTTGCACTCCAGGAGCTGCTAAGATGAGAGGCACTGCCTCTGCCCTGAGGAGGACCCCAGTCTAAGGAGGGAGGCATAGCCCCTGCCTGGGAAGACATGAGTCTGAGAGGGGAGGCCCATCTGCAGAGAAAGGCTGGCCACAGCGGGGGTGCCGGGGCTGTGGGGGGGGGGGGGGCTCCGTTCACCTGGCGGCGGCCCAGTGTGGCGGGTTCCTTCGGGAGCTGGGTTATTTTGGGGTGGACAGAGGAGCAGGCAACTTCCCAGATGAAAATAGCCTTCCCGGGGTGTCATTCCTGAGATGTGCGTAGGTCCCAGATGAATGCTTGTCACACGGCTGTGCTCCTCCGGCCCCTCCCAGGCAGGCCGGGCAGAGCCAGACTGGCCCCGTCCAAGAGGAGCCTTGTTTCCTAATCAGGGCAGTGTGGGAACGCGGCTCTGACCTCCAGGGCCACCCAGAGCTGCCTGCTACTTGCCCAACTCCTTCCTCAAGGGGCTGCCAGCCCCCTCCCTGAGGATGCCTTCCCACACTGACTCCAGCGGTGGGAAGCCCTCTGGCTGCCCCCCAACCCCGCCTCCCCAGTGCGGGGCCCACTTTGCCATTTTCTCCCCTTCAGACCGGGGCTCCCTGACATCAGAGCTATGTTCTGCCTTCAGACTGGGGACTCCGTGAGGGCGGGGCTGGTTCTACTCACCACCCTGTTTCCAGTACAGAGAGAAGAAAGCTGACCCAGGACCTCAGAGCCCTGGTTCCTCGTGGTGACTCTGGGGTCACTTGGCCCTCAAGGGCACTGGCCTGCCTGGCCTGCCTCCTAAGGGCAGAGATGCTCTGGTCACAGATCCCGGTTCCAGCTCCAGGCTGGGCACTTCCAGGCCCCACCCCCACCCCGCTGACTCTCCACAGGGTCCTAAGGAGAGCAGCAGCTCCTGGCATGGGCAGGTGGGGGGGCTTGAATGAGATGAGCTGCAAAAGAGGCCTGACGAGGTCGGTGCTTGGCCGAGGGTAGTGGGAAGGTAAACCAAAGAAAGACCCATGGGGCCAGTTCTTGGGCCAGCTGTAGGTTGGGCAGAGCTCTAGCCTCCGTGACCCCAGACTCCAGGGCCAAGCCTGGCCCTAGAAGGCCACAGAGTGACCCAGGTCCCTGGCCAGCCCAGGGATAGGCTAAGATTCTGAGCTACAGTTCTAGGAACAGGGCGCGTCTGAGCATTCAGGGGTGGTGCTTGCTCTCCCTTCCCCCTTTGCAACTCTCCCACTGGCCCCCCACTTTCAGCTGTCTTTGGTCCCTGCTCCCCCCATGGCCCCCCTGCCTTCCCCGCACCACCACCACCACCACCACCAAGTGGAAGAATCCAGCTACCCTGCACATGTGACATTTGGCATGGCGTGACCCCTCAGAGCTGGGCAGGGGCTGGGGACAGACCCAGACAACATAAACACATCCCTGGAGTTTACATTGCGGGGACCAGGAGTACACACCAGTCGGCTGGCTGCTGCCCCTGTTTATTCCCTGAAGGTTCACGGCCAGGGCGCCACCGGAGGAGGAGGGCGGAGGCAGTCTTCGGGTGGCTGCAGCTGTCTGGATGTCCATGTGCTGGGGACCCCAGGAAAACCTCCGAGGCCACCTCTCCTGCTTCATCCCAGCTGCCCTATCCATCTCCCGGGCCCACGTGCTGGTACCCGTGGGAGTCTGGGCCCAGTGTGGCCTCTCTGAGCCTGCACTTCGGGGGCCCCTCGGCCCTTCTTCCCTTTGGCCCCTGCCCTGCTCCAGGACCCTAGACCTCAGGGCACTTTCTCAAGTCAGGTGGGGCTGAGCCTTGCTCGAGGCAATCATTGTTAATGCTCTCCCTCAAATTTTTCCCAGGGGGGCTCTTACTTTTCTGAGCACCTCCCATCATTCGGCACCTTCTCCACCTACTCTGGGAAGCAGGCTGGGCTGGCCAAGGCCATCCATTGTCTGCACGGGAAGGTTGAGGCCCAAAGGCGACACCAGCCCCGGGTCCCACCCACAGTTACCTATGATATCTGCATTCAAGATGGACGGAAATGAGAGCCTCTCAGCGGCCCTGCACAGCGAGTCACCTTACAGGTGAGAAGACGGGGGCTTTGGGGTGCGAAGTGAGGACTCGCCCACTGCTGCCCGGGTGCTGAAGTCAGGATTTGAACTCAGTGCTGCCTCATTCCAAACGCTCTGTGTGCTCATTCCCAGCCCACTGTCCAGCCTTTACCCTGAGAGTCCAGGCACCTTCTGAGAACGGGCAGGGAGGTCCACACAGTTCTCGAAAGGGCTCAAGCCGCTCAACCCTTCTTTCCTCCTAAGATGCTTACACCGGAACCCCGGCGTGTCTCCATTAACAAGTTCACCCTCACGCACAGTGCAAAGCCCCGTGTCCTGCACGGGCAG
Organism: Procyon lotor; assembly: GCA_028646535.1. Lineage (NCBI taxonomy): Eukaryota > Metazoa > Chordata > Mammalia > Carnivora > Procyonidae > Procyon > Procyon lotor. The sequence continues at coordinate 92,761,444 of CM053608.1, read as the reverse complement.
TCGGCAGGACTAGCAATAATAACAAAAATAATAACAATCCTCTATGTTTACTAAGCACTTGCTCTGGGCCTGCCTCTGTTCTAAGTGCTAGAGATACAATATCTGCGGTAACACACACAGCTCTCTGAGGCTCTTAGTAACTCTGTTATGCACCCAATTTACAGGCGCAAAGACTGAGACGCAAAGAGGGGAAGCGAGCTGTCCAAGGTAACAGCTAGAAAATGCCGGATCCAGAGCCAGGTCTGGGATCCAGAGCCGCCGTGCTAAACATCGGAGGTCTGGATGGAGGCTGACTTTACACACCGGTGTAAACTGTAGAGGTGTGAATGTGCGCACACGCGTGTACACACACACACACAGCCCCCAGCGAGGGGGCAGACAAAGCTGAGCCCCAGGGTGCAGGAGGAATCGGAATGGTGCAGGGTAGCCAGAGGAAGGGCTCCTGGCAGCGGTGGGTTGCGTGTTGGGGCACAAAGGACGTGAGAGATACGGACCGTTCCCAGGGTGCCAGACCCCGGGCAGGACTCCCCTCCAAAGGCCACACCCACGACCTGGAACATAGTAGCGGTTGAATAAGTGTCCTCGGAACGACAGAACAGCGCTAACGTGGTGCTCGTGGTGCAAGTCCCAGCAAGGACAACAGTGCAGTGGAGCTGAGCAGCGGTGGGGGGCGGGAGGCGGCGGGTGATGGTGGGGGGGGCCAGCGATGAGGAAGTTGGGGGTGGAGTTAGTGATTGAGGCGAGGACCTAGATACCTTTCGTCTACCCTCCAGGACAGCCCTTTCTGGGGCACACCGGACATCACACGCTCCTAATCCTCACAGCTGCCTTCGGGAAGACATTTTTAGCCTCATTTTATAAAGGATGACAACGAGCCATGGACAAGTCCCATTCTGCTCGTCCAAGGTCACAAGGCCAGGAAGCTGGCCTGGGCTCGCTGCCTTCGGAGTGGGGCACCAGGCCGGCGTCCAGATGCCATGGGTGGGTGGCCCGGAGGCCATTCTGCACCCCCAACACGGTGGGCTCAGCCCTCCTCCATTTGGGGGAGCAGGGAGTCGCCGAACTAGGTGACAGGGGAAGCGGCTCTAATCCCAGCCCCACCACGGACACGCCGTGACCTCCGCTGGGCAGCGGCCAAGGCAGATGTCAGCTGCCAAGTGACGGCAGGCCGGCAGGGGCAGAGCCAGTGGAGCCTGGCGGGAGCCCCACACACCAGGCGGATGAAGTCAGGGGTGGGAAATAATCTTGGAATCAGAGGAAGGCTCGCTTTGGGGTAACATTCCTGGAAAGCTCTGCTCTGATTGGCTTGAGGTTGGGGTTTCTGCCCAGGCCTTTCCAGTCAGGAGCAAGTTTATTAATAAACTCTGCCCTGACTCCTGCTCTTACCCTGGGGAGAAGGCAGGGCTTCCGGGGACTCCTGGCCCCTCACACCAGGGGCGGTGAATCCCACTGCGGGGTCCGGCGGGTGGGGAGACAGACTGAGCCCTGAGATCTAGGCAAGGAGTGCAAACGCCCTATACCCCCAGACTACATTCCCCAATCCCCTGCAGCCCTAGGGATCCCTCTGCTTCAGCTAGGGAGAGGGGGACAGGGGAGCCTGTTCTGTGAATGCCCTCGTGAGCACCAGGGGGGCGCGTGGGCGGCCGTGTGGGGACAACTGAGTGTGAGGGGTGTGCTAAGGCCTCAGGAGCAGGCGGCCTCCCTCTGCAACTCATCAGCACCCAAGGCCTAAATTTACTGCCTCCACTCCCCCACCCGCTGGCTCTGACCTCATTAAGCTCCTGCCCCTTTCCCAGGATGGGGGAGAGGAGGAACGACTCCTTAGTCCGAAGAGCAGGATCCCTTGGGGGAGGGGGGAAAGTCCTGAGGGTGGGGGAGAGGGGAGACGGGACACAGAGCTTAATATAGTCACAGGGCAGGAGGAAGATATCGGCTCCAATTACACCTGCCACCTCGCCCCCATCATATGACCCAGCTCCCGCTGGCGAGGCGTGGGCAGGGTGAGAAACACCTTGGTCCTCAGAAGGGCTGGGGGCTGCTCGCCCCTGGCTCAGCTGGGTGATCCTGACCAGGGAGGGAGGAGAGGGAATGGAGGAGCCTCCGGCACTGATCCCAGCATGGATGCCAAAGGGACCGGTCCCTCCGATCCACACCATCCCCCACCTCCCTCCTTCACCCCCAGATTCACGGTCCCAAATGATGGCACACCTGAGGGCAGAGCCCCAAGCCAGATTTAGGGGCGAGAGTCAGGATGCAAAGGTGCTGTGAAGATAGGGTTCAAGACCCCTCCTGCGTAGAAATTTGAGCCCTATCCCCCACAGCCCACATGGAGGGAGAGACACAGCCCTGCCCTGGGGGAGCCCCAGTGTGACCGAACTGTCAGGGAAATCCCATCTGCCGGGCTTCCTGTGTGACCTTGTGCATTCACCTTGACATTTCAGAGCCTAAGTTTTCTTGTCCATGAAGGGGCAACTCTGCCACGTCCCTCAGAGGTGCTCAGTGCCCGCCTGGCAGGTAGCAGAAACTGAATAAAAGATCATTATTCAGGGCGCCTGGGTGGCTCAGTGGGTTAAAGCCTCTACCTTCAGCTCAGGCCTTGATCCCAGGGTCCTGGGATCAAGCCCCACATCGGGCTCTCTGCTCAGTGGGGAGCCTGCTTCCCCCCCTCTCTCTGCCTGCCTCTCTGCCTACTTGTGATCTCTCTCTCTGTCAAATAAATAAATAAAATCCTAAAAAAAAAAAAAAAATCATTATTCCTCTGCGGCGGGGCCTTCCGGTGGAAGAAATCATGGTCTTTGGTCTTTAATGGGAGGCTGCATTGGCATCCCAGACACCCACCATCTCTACCCGAAGATGGGTCATCTCTGGAAGGTCTGGCTGCCCTGACACACCTCCATGGTCTCCCCCGGCAGCCCCAAGCTTGGCATTTATAATCAACAAAAATCTGGAAAGTCAGCCACACAAGCGGCCCCAGGCCTGAGGACACAGGTGCAGCCTGGGACAGGACATCCACTCTAGAAGACGCTCTCCTGCGGCTTCTGGTCATGGACCACCTGGAAACCAGTTTTTCAAGTTTACTTTTTATCGAGGTGTAAGATTTGTGCAACAAATCACACAAATCTTAAGGGTAGAGCTTGGTGAATTTGTGCATATGTACATGCTCGTGGAGCCCCCGTCCAGATGAAGGATGCAGTATTTCCAGCACACCAGGAGGCTCCCTCCAGCCCCAACCAGTCACTCCCCTCCCCCAGAGATAACCCCTACTCTGTGTCCCCACAGATTGGCTTTGCCTGTCCTTGACCCCATACAAATGGACTTCGAGGGCATGTCCTTGTGTCTGGCGCAATCTGTTCAGCCCGAGGTCTGCGAGCGTTCCTATGAGTGCTCCTGCGGTGCGAGTTCTTCCTTTTTCATGGCCAAGTAGCTTTCCATCGAGCCCGTCACAGCTTATTCATCTGCTCTGTTGATGGACTTTTGGGTTGTTTCCATTTTCTTTCCTTTTGAGAGAGAAAAAAAAAGAGAGAGCACGTGCGTGTGCACACGCAGAGGGTGAATGGGCAGAAGGACAGGGAGAGAATCTTTAACCGACTCAGAGTTGAGTGTGGAGTCTGATGCAGGGCTCCATCTCACGCCCCTGAGATCATGACCTGAGCCGAAATCAAGAGTCAGACACAACCGACTGAGGCCCCCAGACACCCCCCCACTTTTGAGATAATATGACTACAGCTGCCATAGAATTCTTAGACATGTCTTTTGGTCGCATAAACATGGCAACCCGTGCTGGAGAGCACAATTTGGGGGTGGATGCGTCATTAAGAACTCTAGGGAGGCACGGAGAGATTAAATGTTACTCTGAGTTCCCGGGACAGAAGCAGAGGGTATTCTGCTAAGTGAACTAAGTCAGGCAGAGAAAGACAAATACCATATGATTTCACTTATATGCAGAATCTAAAAAACAAAACAAAGGCACAAACAAACCGCAACGGATTCATAAATAGAGACCAGATCGGGGTGGGGGATGGGCGAAAAAGGTGAAAGGGATTAAGAGGTACAAATTTCCGGTTATAAACTAAATAAGTCACGAGGAAAAGTACAGCAGAGGGAATATAGCCAATAGTCAATGATATTGTGGTCAAGTCGGATGGTGACAAATGGTGACTACCATCTTATTTATCATCTACTTATCTTGGGGAGCTTCGTGCAATGTACTGGAGCGTTGAGTCACTATGCTGGACACAAATATGACATTGTAACTCAATTGTGCTTCAATGTTTAAAAATTTAAAAATAAAAACTCATGGAGCTCCTATCCTAGACCATGGGCTTTTTTGGGTCCACTGGCCACTCACAGGGGAAGGAGGACAGACACAGAGGGGCAACCAAGAGGAACTCCAACCTCGGCACTGAACCCAGAGCCAATCACGCGTGTGTGAGTGTGTGTGTGTGTGTGTGTGTGTGTGTGTATGATTATATTCATTTCCTGGGGCTGCCATAACAAACTGTCCCAGACTTGGTGGCTTAAAACAACAGGAATTTAATCTCTCATAGTTGAGGAGGCCAGAGTCCGAAACCCAGGTGTTGGCAGGCTTTGTTTATTCTAGACGCTCCTAGGGACAGTCTTGCACGCCTTTCTGCTGGCTTCGCGTGGTGGCAGGCAATCCTTGGGGCTCCCTGGATTCTAGTTGCCTCTCTACAATTTCTGCCTCCATTGTCCCCTGACCTTCTTCCCTGTGTGTCTCCATGTCTCTGTGTCTCCAATTTTCTCTCTCCCTAAGAGAACTCTAGTCATTGGATTTAGAGTCCACCCTACTCCAGTAAGATATCATCGCAATCCGATTACCTCTACCGAGACTCTTTTTCCAACGAAAGTCAAGTTCCCAGGTACTGGGGGTTAGGACTTCAACCTCTCTTTGGAGGGACACATTCTACCAACAAGTGATTATGACTCAACACATCTGTGAGTGTACACGAGTGTTTGTGTGGGTGTGTACAGTGAAAGGGAACACAGTGTGTGTGTGTGTGCACGTGCTTGCCGGGGCATGTCTACGTTGGTGTCCCTGCTTGTGCTTCCGTGGCCATGGGCACCGGGACCTGAGCAGGTGAGCCTGTGTGCTCCCTTGTGCAGGGCCTTAGGGACTCTGCTGGCCCCGCTGAGGACGGCGGTAAGGCAGCATGGCCGCCAGCGGCCCGGCTCCCTGCGGTGGCCAGGGAGGTGCTTGGGGCTAGCCCAGGTGCGCAAGTGGGGCCTTGCCTCATGACTCCAGAGGGTGAGCTGGACAAAGCAAAGACAAGGCTATTTGCTGAGCTGGGCACCGGCTGGTAGGCTGAGGAAGTGGCTCTGGGAGGCAACGCCTGTTCCCGGGTCCTTTTCCAGGAATGTTCCTAGAAAGCCCCTCCACCCTAGCTCCCATCCCTTGCTCAGCATCTACCTGGATGGGGAGGCTCTGGCTGACTCATACCTTCCCGGGGCTGGAAGCCAGCCCTCTGCTCCAGCAGTGCCAGACAGGTAGGGGTGGGGCAGGTAGCCAGCCCCTCCCAGACCCCTCCCAGACCCCGCCCCCAGGCCCCAGTAGCACCCAATCAGCCACCATGCCCTGCCCGGGGGCGGGGTGGGGAGGGTGCGAGGGGGGTCGGGGAGACAAAGGCAAGTGCGCGTTCAGGTAAGGCCCAGAACGAGGGCTGCCGATCTCCCAGGGCAGCTCTTTTAGGCAAACACCCCTTCCCCGCCCCCCAGACAGGACCTTGGCCGGGTCTCCTCCACAGTCTTGTTGGCTTAGGGCCCTCTCGGAGCCACCGATCTCATTTAACCCTCCAACCAAGTTTAAATGGGGTTCTCGTTATCCCCATTTTACAGATGTTATTGCGGGGATACTAAGAAGTTAAACGGCTCGCCTAAAATTACACACATGTGTTTATGTTTGTCGGCATTTTTTATTCTCCCTGGAAATCCACACGCTACCCACTCCTCCGAGCTCAGACCACAGCTGCTCTCAGGGCAGCCCGCCTGCCCACCATACACGCCCCCTCCAAGTGCAGTCTTGCTTCCAACCTTCCCCAGGAAGACCCCCTGGCCCATGGGGTGGCCGGATGAATTAGGGAGTGGTCTCTCCCTCTCCTCCCACCCTCCTGGACTTCTCTGCAGTGTCCTGGTTTTGGTTCTGGTGTGGCAGTGAGTTTACTGCCTCCCTGAGAACGTTGTGGCTCTGTGTGCGCACGTCTGGCAGGTGGGGATATGAGGGCACGCGGGTGTGCCTCAGAGACACACGAGGGCAGAGCTGCAGTGGGATTTACACTGCACAGGTTGCATCTGTGAGCGTGCCTAGGCGCGGGTGTGTCAGCCCCTGTGAGTGTTCATGTTTGCGTGTCTGTAGCGTGACTCCCCTCTCCTCTCCCCTTAGCATAGAACTGCCACCATCCTCCGTTCACAGATTCCTGGCCCCCAGGTAAGAGCCTGGTAAAAGCCGCCTACATCTGGGGACAGAGACACCTGAGTGTGGGGCCCCACCTGCTCTGGCCACGGGTGCCCTTGAGCTGGCGTGGCCCCACCCAGGCAGCGGGAGTGTCCTCATCCAATGGGATGGGGTGACGCAGAGGAGGAGGCAGCCGTGCAGCTTCTCCCGCCCCCAGGAATACAGGGAGCACCCGGCTCCCTGGATGGGAGGCTCATTACCCCAGCGCTCAGTGGTTGGGAGGGAGGGGGGTCATGCCAGGACTTGGCACATACTACAAAGTGTGGGGGGCACCCCCAGCACTCCCGCCCGCTGCTGGCCGGGGGAGGGGCTGTGACGTTCGGTGGCCTCATGCTGCCGAGAGGAAGTAGCTAATTGCCGACCTGATGACTGGGCAGACTAAGGAATGGGGTGATGATGCCACTCGCGGAAGCGGGCGCCCCAGCACAAGGAGGGGGCCCTGCAGGGAGGGGGTGGGCCAGGCCAGCGCTCGACAGAGGCTGAGGTGGTTGTGGCCAAAGGAGCAGAGGGTGGGGGATTGTTGAGGCTGGGACCGTGGGAAAGGACTTCTCCCCAGCTTCCCTCAGCTTTAAGGGAAAAGAGTTGAGAGGCCCCAGGGGATGGAGGGATTTGGGAAGGGGCTACAGGGAGTAGAGGGGGAGGAGATGGTGGCAGAGGCTTCTTTACTCCCCCCCACCTACACTCCCCAACCTTGCCGTGTTTCCCACCCTTGCCTTTGGCCCCTCTTTGGCCCCTGTAGCCCCAGGCTGGTGAGGAAGGAGGGAGTAGGCAGAGGGCTCTTTTCACCATAAGACCCCCTCCCACACCCTGCACTGGGGCACAAGCAGCCTCCCTGGCGGTACCTAGTATGCTGAAGACCAGAGCATCCAGAAGTGGTGAGACTTCACGTGTCCTTGAGGACCGGAAGAGCAGGTACTTTGAACAGAGGGAATGGAACAGGCAAATGCTGGGCGGTTGGCTTTAATGAGGCTAATGGAGGATGGGGGCTTGGCTACCATGGTTATGGGGGGGGGGAGCAGGGCCCTTTTGAACCTAGAGCCACACTGTCCCTTCCTGGCAGAAACTGGGTAACCAGAGAGTTTCTCCCACAATGCTGGCCACAGCCTCTGGCCCCAGCTGGCCTTGGCTTCAACTGCCAGAGGAAGCACCAAGTCAGGAGCCACACAGGATGGGAGACCCACCCCGCAAATCCCCAGGAGCATCCATCCCAGAGAACCTGCGTGTCCTGAGCCACAAAAACCAGGACCCATCCATCTGTAGGTCAGTGCTCTGGGCCCTTAGCGCCCCCTGTGGGCAGGGAGCTATACTAATGGGGGAGACCCTCCTCCTGCCTAAGGAAGGAGACAGACAAGCCCCACCCACCCCCTCCACCCCCCCTCACCCCCGCCAAAACACACAGACCCTGCCTCAGGGCATACCCCCTGCAATGAAGGGGACTCAGACATTGACCTACTAGCTCCACTCTGAAATTTGGCCCCTTCCTCAGGAAGATCCCACTTGGATGGATACGTGTTCTACCATCAAAGCTCCATTCTGAAGGGAGAAACAGTACTGGGCTTCAAGAAACTTCGTCTGAGGGTAGAGACACCCGGCCACACAGAATCTTTCTGGAGCCCTCAATCTGTTGCAGACATGGATTAGACATTTCAGTGACTTCAGTGCTGCTAGGAAAAAATACAACATGTCCAGTTAAATTTGAATTTCAGATAAACAACGAATAAATGTTTTAGTATAAGTATAGCCCATACAACATATGGGGCGTACTTATACTAAAAAAAGTATCCATTGCTTATTTGGAATTCAAATTTAACCGGATATCCTGTATTTCTACTTGTCAAAGCTGACAACCCTGGATGCGTCCAATCGAAGGGAGGAAGGAAGGGGGAGGACCCCCAGACACCGAAATGCAGGTAAACTTTACAGCGTGCTCCAGCTCAGGAGAGCAGCGGTGCGGCGGGAGGGGAGTCCTGGGGCGCTGGCTCGCAGCAGTTTAAAATTCCTTCCAGGCCCGATCCCTAATCCCTTGGTGCACAATGGCCGCCTTCTCCCCCACCGCCTGCGCCCACGCCCTCCCCCGCGGGGCCGTGGCAGTGCCACCATGGGCCTCTTTAAGCCCCTTTGAAGCCAGCAGAGCCCCGCGCCGCGGGAGGCCCCGCCGCTATGCCAGCTATGCCAGCTATGTCCCTGCCGCCGCCGGCCACCACTGCTCCCCCATTAATGCTGGCTAATCTGGCTAATAAATAAACTCCCCTCCCAGCCTCAGCCCCCCACTGGCTCCTCCCTGCTCCCCCAGAATTGATTTCAGGGCCCAGGTAAAACATGCATCCCCATTCCCTTCTGCGGTCTCTCTCTTTCTCTTTTTTTTCGCTATCGCCCTCCTAGACCTGTTGCCCAGCTCTGACGGAATTTGAGGAGTCTCTGCCTCGCGCTTTGCATTTTCATCTCTTTCGGTCCACCTGCGCGCGGGGAGCGGGCCACATGGCTAGGTACGGGGACACCACTCAATGCCAGGGGAAGATCTGTGGGACCGAAGAGCGCCCCCTGGAAGCCGGGGAGGCGCGGGTCACTCCCCCTCCCGGCCACGCCCCCGGGCCACGCCCTCCCGTGCCCGCGGAAGTGGGGCGCCCGGCGAGCAGCCCGGGGACAGGTGACTCCGCGCCAGGGAAAGGCGATGGCGCCTCCCGCGGCAGGAGTCTTTTCTCCACGGCCTCTGCCGCCCCCTGCGTCCCCACCCGGGCTTCGGAGAGTCTGACTCAGAGCCGAGCCCGCATCGCTTCACCTCCTACCACACACCCGGAGCGCGCGGAGAAATTACAGGATTGCAGGGGCACGGCTAATGCGCTCTAATTACCCACCGCCGCTCTCCTCCGCGGCGCTCTGCAGCGCTGGGCCAACGCGCCCTAATTAGGCCGCCCCTCCCGGGTCCCGGAACCCGTCCCCTGTCCCTTGTCCCCAGTCCCCAGTCCCCAGGAGCGCGCGCGTTGGCTTTGCCCGCCAACACCTCCTGTCGCGCTCCGAGACTGCCCCTAGTGAGAGCCCTGAGACCCCACCTGTGGTGGGGAGAGGGGAGGTGGAGGACTTGAAGACCCGAGCCTCAAGGGGCAGAAGGCGGCCCCGTCCCTCCCTCCAGGGAGCCCACAGCCTTCCAGTTGTCTGTCCATAAGAACAAGGGACTCCGAGAGTGGGAAGGAGGCAGGACCCATTTCGTTGACAGGGACACTGAGGCCTGGGGTAGGTCACTGCCCAGGGCAGGGCACCACGGCAAGATCCCCATTTTGCACTTGAGGCAGAGAAAAGTGAAGGCTGTCACTGAGAAGGCCACCCAGCCAGAACGGCCAGCTCAGCTTATTTCCAGGGTTGTGACCCACCCCAAGGGCTCCTTCCTCTGACAGGGAAGTTACCCTCCAGCCAGGAAAGGTGATACCCGCATGCAGACCTGGAAGCCCCTGGGAGGCGGGGAGGCCCACCAGCTGTGGCCTGTTGTCAGAAGCCAGCTCAAGAGGAGGGGCTAGAGTCTTGCCTCCCAGGAAGGGTGGAAGAAGGCCCCGAGACAGGGAAGCCAGGCCCGGTGGCCAGGACGCAGGAGGAGCAGCTTGGCTGTCAGCTTCTTTATCCAAACCAGGCTCCAACATTTCCTGTCAGGAATTCTTTCCTTATGTCCAGGGGGGTGCAGACTCGTGGCCGTGGGCCAGGTTTAATCTTTAGTGAGGTTTTGTTTGGCCTGCAATGAGTATGTGGTGTTTTTTTTTAATTGAATATGAGCGCTGAAGGACAGTGTGAGCTGATGGCCCTCCCCATTGGCCAAGGCCAGTGTGGTTAGACTAGTCCCTAAAGGCACTTGGGTTTGAGACCCCGGACTGAGATCAGTCCACCTGGCCTTGCCTTTAACCTTTCCTCAGGTGCTGGGATCTCCGTCTTCGTTAATGCCACCCCCTTGTAGTCTTGGCATATTTCTTGGTAAGCCTGCCCTGGTGAGTGACCCTGGGAGCCCCTCTTCAGGCGTCCCACGTGCAGTGGGGGGTTGCTGCACATGCCTCTGAAAACCCCTTTGGTACCCCCTTTTTTTTTATCTTGAGTTTTAATCTGTGCCATGGGCTCCCTGAGTCCAGGGCTGTGTCTTCCCCCTCAGCCTGGAGCTCCCTGAGGGCAGGGCTGTGTCTCCCCCCTCAGACTGAGGCTCCCTGAGGGCAGGGCTATGTCTCCCCCCTCAGACTGGGGCTCCCTGAGGCCAGGGCCGTGTCTCCCCTCAGACTGGGGCTCCCTGAGGCCAGGGCCGTGTCTCCCCTCAGACTGGGGCTCCCTGAGGCCAGGGCCGTGTCTCCCCTCAGACTGGGGCTCCCTGAGGCAGGGCTGTGTCTCCCGTCTCAGATTGGGACTCTCTGAGGCAGGGCTGTGTCTCCCGTCTCAGATTGGGACTCCCTGAGGCAAGGCTGTGTCTCTCCCCTCAGACTGGGGCCCCCTGAGGGTGGGGCTATGTCTCTCCCTCAGACTGGGGTCCCTGAGGTCAGGGCCATGTCTCCCCTCAGCCTGGGGCTCCCTGAGGGCAGTACCGTGTCTCCCCTCAGACTGGGACTCCCTGAGGGCAGGGCTGTGTCTCCCCTCAGACTGGGGCCCCCTGAGGGTGGGGCTGTGTCTCCCCTCAGACTGGGGCTCCCTGAGGGCAGGGCTGTTATCTCCCCCCTCAGACTGGGGCTCCCTGAGGGCAGGGCTGTGTCTCCCCTCAGCCTGGAGCTCCTTGAAGGCATTGGGTTCTCGCCTGAGATGGGGCCTTTGCACCCCACCCCAGCCCTCTGGCTCTGGCAGCACCCAGGCATTCCTCCCAGGACACCATTCGTCACTCTTTGATGAATGAAACCTATTAAGAATAACTCAGTCCTTGTAGTCTCTAAAGGACAGAGGTGTGGGGAGAGGGAGGAGCTGGTGACTTTGGGGTTTGGGGGGAGGTGGACGCAAGCATTCGTCTAACAGCATTTTCCCAGGTGCCCATCTGGACCCTGAGGGGAGACACAGTGAGTGCCACAGGGCCCCCTGCTGTGCCATTTCTGCTTTTGTCAGTAGGGGGGTGTCCACAGGACCCCTGAGACTGAAATCCCCGCCTCCTTCTTCACAACTTCCCCACCCCGAAATCGTCACCTCAAGGCCAGCCAGCTCCCCTCTATGCCTGGCACAAGCTCCCTCTGCTTGGAACGCAGGTGTTTGGGGACAAGGGCTGCTCCCAGCGGGTCACGGCTATAGGGTGGGGGGCACCCCTGGAGCAGCCTTCCTCTTCCTATGGACACCTGTCAGAGTGACCACGGAAGAATGTAGAAGCAGTCTCAAACTGGCAGGAGGGCCTTTGGTGCTCTGAGTGGGGAAGCGGGTGCGAGTGACCCAGAGGATGAACCCCTGTCCCCTGCTCCCTCTCCACTCTTCCTCCCCTGTCCTGCCCCTTCCCACTTCAAAACCTCAAGCCTCCAGTTAAGAACTGAACCACCTTTCCAGGGGCACCTGTGTGGCTCAGTCGGTGAAGCGTCCGCCTTTGGCTCAGGTCATGATCCCAGGGTCCTGGGATCGAGCCCCACATCAGGCTCCCCTGATCGGTGGAGAGCCTGCTTCTCCCTCTCCCTCTGCCTGCCATTCTGTCTACTTGTGCTCTTTCTCTCTCTGTCAAATAAATAAAATCTTTAAAAAAAGAGAGAGAGAGAGAGAATTGAGCCACTTTTCCAATGCGAATCTTCTCCTAGGCCCTTCACAGGAGGCCCATGGGGTGCGGAGGCTGTGACCTTAACCCGCTTCTCTGGATGGGGCCTTCCTGGCACTCCACCCCCGAGTGCCACCTCCTGAGAGGGACATTTCAGCCTGGCCTTGGCAAGAACATCAGCCTATGAGCCAGGCGGTCTGGTATGGTACCAGCCCCACCACTGATCCCACTGTGACCTTGAGAAGCCATATACTCCTCTGGGCCTCAGTTTCTCCATTTCCCTTTTTCCCCATCCCCAAAAGTCCCCTTCCCCAAAGGACTTTTGTCCAGTTTCCATGGTTTTTAAACCTTATTTTTTGTCTAAATAATCTATCCTTCTGTTTAAAGAGTAACTTAAGTGGCATCTCCACTGGTAACACAGAAAATGTTTGGGGTTCTATGGTCAAAATAAGAGTGGGGGCCCAGAAGTCCAGTCCATCTCACACACACACACACACACACACACACACACACACACACACACACACACAGATCAGCTCCAGGGCACTCCAGAGAGCACACTTCATAAACCTCTGAACCCTGAAATCTTCCCCTTGCAAGCTTTCTGGGGCCCTCCCAGGGCTGAGAGCTCTCGAGCTCTCGAACTGGGGGTTCTGGCAGCTCTGAGCATGAGGCAGTGATTGTGGGCCTTCCCGGTGTAGGGAGCAGGGCCCCGGGGTAATAGGGTGGGGGCTCGAACAGATAGGGGGCATTCTTTCAAGACTGGGTGACTCCAGCGAGGCTGGGCAGGGGCCTGGGTCCAAAGCAGAATCTGTGCAAACGCTCACCTCCCTCCCTACCCACCCCCACTGCACCCCAGCCCAAAGTCAGGAGGGCTTCTCTGTGGTGAGGCCCTCAGCTGGAGGGAGAGCAGGATGAGTGGAGATCGAGGTGGCCCTTCCCCAGTGGGAGGGGCAGCACTTATGGCAGGAGCCTCTGCAGCTTTTTTCTGGAATCCCTCTCACTATACCTAGGACTGGGAGCAGAGTAGCAGGGGTTGGGGGCTGGTAAGGCCCCGCAGTGGCTGAGCTGTAGGGGGCTGAGCACCAGGAGACCCAACTGGGGTTGTGTACCCCCCTGCAGGAGACTCGGGGAGCCCCCGGCACCACTGAGGCTGCGAGTGCAAGGATTTGCTGGCGACGGGGGAGCGGGTGCCATAGAGAGAAGAAAGATGGCACCAATGAGAGACAGGCCTGGGCCCGGGGTCCAGCACAGGGCAGCAGGGCAGCTCCCTCCAGAGTGGGGACCAGCCGAAGTATCCCAGTCCCTCCCTGCCAACAGAGGGATGGTGCTCAGCGGTGCTGAGAAAGGCTTATGTTCAGCCCAGCCTCCCAGGGTCACCAGGCAAGGGAATGCGGCCCCCTTGCTGACACCCCCAAGCAGCACACACCTGCCCAGCCCTGGAGAGACCACTTTTCCTGACTTAGAGAACGTTACTGTCCTCCTCTATCCCAAACACACACACACTGGCATTTGCCCCTAGAGACTTGGCTGCCTTGGCCTCAGAAACTCCTGGATCATTTTTTCTGCACCAGACACGGCTCTGGGCACTGGGGCTTCGGGAGCAGAAAAATCAGCTGAAGTCTCTGCCCTCAAGGTACTCACATTCTAGGGGGGATAACCTCTGAGCAACAAGTCAGAAAAGATGGAAGTTCAAGTCCTGGTAAGACTACATGAGGGGAGAGTGTTGGGGCGGATGGGGCGATTTCAGACCTGGCGTTGTCAAAGACCATCTTCGGGAGGAGGTGACATTTGGAGGGAGACCCGAGCTCCGAGACGCCAGTCTTTGGAACCAAAAGGAGTCCAAAAATGTACAATATTTTTAAATAGAAAAGAACAGGGATCCACAAACATTGAAGGGCAGGAAAGTGAGGAGTGTTTCGGACCCTCTGCTGTGTGTCCAGCTGTTCAGTAGGGCAGTCACGTGCCCCGTCTCCCACTGCCCACTTCAGAACCCTGTGTGTCAAACACTATTATTGTCATTTTACAGATAAGAAATACGAAGCCCAGAGAGGTTACTGTTTCATTTGTCTAATAGGATGTATTGAGTTTTAGCCTCTAACACCATAATAAATCCCATAGAGGCCCTGCCTTCTTAGGGCCTCCAGTCTGTGAGAACACAGAGGTGGATCAGGGAGGGCTTCCTGGAGGAGTCCATGCCTCAGCTGAGTCTGAAAAGGTGAAGAGATGAGGAGTGGGGCCAGAGGAGACGGTGCCAGCGGCAGGGTGACCTGTGGACAGAAATAAAGGACTGGGGTGGAGGAGGTCCTGCCCTCTTGCCTGGGCAGTTCCCCGAGGAACAAAGGTGGTGAGTGAGGACCCTGTAGGCAGACAGAGGGCAGAAGGGCAGATGGGGCCACCTGGAAGGCCATCAGGCAAGGCAGGTCTGGTGGGACCTCTTTCAAGGCTCTGATGAACTGGCTCCCCTCCAAGTGACAGAGTTACTAATGGCAAATGATGGCTGTCAACCAATAGGGAGGCCTGGTTGGACAACTCACACACGTTCACACATCTCACATCCACAGACCCAGAGGTGCACGCACGCAGCTCGCCCTACTCCTTGGGCTGCACTGATGAGGGCTGCATCAGGGCACACGGCAGGGGGTCAGAGGTCACAGGATGGTGCGGCTCCAGTTCAGTGTAGGCCTCAGGCCCTAGGCTCCTCTTTCTGGAGCCCCAGGGTAGATGGTCCTCCAACACCCCCCCAAGCTCTCAGGCCCCTTGCCTTCTCTGTCACCCCCCTCCCCCATACTCTCTGAGATCTCGCCTGCCAATACCTTGTCCAGGATGTGCCAACGGGATGCGCGAGTTCCCTGCTGGTCACGTTCACAGGGAACACAGCCCCGTACATCACAGCCAGCAGCAGGATCCAGGCTCAGAATGAACCCTGCTGGACAGGAACAAACAGGCCACAGGAGATGAGCGTTCATATGCCAACACAAGGATTCGAACGCAAGGTTAGATGCCGAACAGCTCAGACACAGGCTGGAGGGGCCCACAAGTCAGATCCATTTGGGTGAGCATTCGTGGGAGGGGACTTGTCCCTTAGAGAGCAATGAATATGCAGAGGTGGGCTGTGCTAATGGGAGGACAGCAGCCAGCTGGAAGAGAGAGGGGGCAGCCCCCCTCTCTGAGCCGGCCAGACCCTCCAGGAGCCGTGGGTCCAGACCTGGGGACCTCCCCCTGAAGGGGACACTGACAGAGTGACAGAGTGGGGAGGGGTCTAGAAACCCCATCATAGGAGGAACTACCACAAGGATGTTTAGCGCCCCAAACAAAAGACTCCGGCATCTGGCCCCCCTGCCCCCCACTCTAGCCATAGCCTTGGCCTACTGGCGACTCTGCTGCTCCCAGTTAAGCTCTGTACCTTCTTCATAGCAGCTGTAACTCCACTTCCTCGGGGAAGCCTTCTCTGACCTCTCTGGCAATGACATCCCAGGTCTATGTGCTCAGCCTGCCACCCAGCCCTGGTCTCAGGGTAGCCCTCACCGGAAGTAGCTTTACCCACGTGAGTGTTCAGTTCATGGTGTCTCCTCATTAGACTGTAAGCACCGCGAGGTCGAGGGCCCCACACGCTGTTGCTTACTATTGTTTTCCTGGTACCTGGCCCATCACAGGAGCTCCATAAATGTCTACAGAGGGAGGAAAGAGGTGCCTTGAATAGTCTGAGGGCTGCCACATGTAGGTTCTCCAGGGGCAGAGGGAGCAGGAGCGCCAGCAGGTCAGCCCAGGGAGTCAGGTTTCAGATCATCAATTGTAAGGTTTTAGAAGTTGGATGGTCACAATGTGGATCAGGCTGCCCTGGAAGACAGTGAGTTAGTTTCTCCAGATGAGTTTAAGCAGAACCAGGAGGGGCACTTGTCAGAGGTGCTATTACTTGAATGAATGAATGAATGAATGAATGAATGAATGAATGAGGATCCAGGTGTCCTTAACGCATGAATGAATGAATGAATGAATGAATGAATGAATGAATGAGGATGATTACTGCCAAGCATTCACACATGAGCAGGAGGCTGCCGACAGCTGACCTGTGTCTCAGAATCGCCTCAGAGTCAGACCCCAGGTGGACAAGGAGCCACAGACCCCGAGACGCCCGCCACACACACACTTACAAAAAAGCACACTTCTAAATCATCTAGCAATGCCGGACGTGTCGTGCGGGTGACGTTTGCAGCAGGGCAAGGACAGAGGTGTCTTGGGTGCAGCTCCGTCCTGATTCCTCTCTCAACCTTTCCAAAAAGGTCATCCCCTTCGGGCTACTTTCCCAGGGCCTGACCCATTGGCATGAATCTGTCCTGAGGTCAACGCTCCTGTGGCTGCTTCCTCCTTGGGGCTGGGGATGGGATTGAGAAGGAGGAACTTGGCACCTGGTCTCACTTGGCAATGACCTGGCCTGTAGAGGCTGGGGTGGGCGGGGCAGGCACCCTGGCTCTGAGCTTCCCCCTGGCATGTTCGGAAGCCTGAGACGTTATGTCCAGCTCGTGCTCGGGAGCCCTCTCCTCCCCTCCTCCCCAACCCCATCCCCGGCCACTGCTCTATGAGCTTCCCAGGAGGAGAAATTGTGTTACCTGCCTCTATCCCACCCCTGGCTCAGAGGAGGGATGGCGAGTGGCACAGGGGTCAGGACTGACAGAGCTGAGATAGAAAGTGGTGTTCCGCTCAGGGAGACAGAGATGGAGCACTTTCTAGCCAGACTGCAGTAGCATCTGGACGGGGACAGGGAAGAACGCACCCTGGGGCCCCTAAGGCTGGGCCCAGGTTGTACTTGTCTTCTGTCTGTGCTCTGGGCCTCCCCTGTCGCCAGCAGCCCTGTTGTGGCCGGTGACCCGTCAGTGACTCACAGCCAGCTGTGGACACAGAGGGGAGAAAGTGGCCCCCAGCTGAGCTCATGCACTCGCAATTAGCCCTCTATGCTTCCTCACCAGGGAGAGCCTCCCGGCTTCCGCGCACGCACGTCCCAGGCTCCCTTTCGCAACCGCAACGTGCCTCTTGCTGCTTATTTTAGCCTGATGAAGCCTCTTGAAATGTCAGAGCTGGAACCAAGTTGGGATCATGCATGTCAATCCTGCCATTCAACCAGGGGGAGAACGGATATTCAGGAGAGTAAGGGATGTGTTTCAGGTCACATAGCTAATGCACTGAAATTCCACGGCAGGCTTCGGGAACCCAAATCCAGGTGTCCTTAACTCAGAGAGGGCAGTCCACTTCAGCCAGCCCCTGACCACCCTTCTGCAGCCTCGGAGCCAGCAAGCCTGGATGTGAACCCTGATTTGCTCATTATCCGCTGTGTGACTATAGGCAAGTTAGCCTCTCCGTCAGTCCGTCTCCTGATCTATAAAATGAGGAGCCGAGGCATTCACATAGCTGAATTGCTGAGAGCAGCGCCAGGCACATAATATGTGCTCATGTTAGAGCATGTTAGCTGGCATGCTTCTGGTGCATGGCGGAGTCACCAAACCTCGGGCCTTGGTGTGGAAAGGTCAAAAATTGGGTTTTATCAGTTTGCCCGAGGGCGAGCAGATTCCAGGAGGCCAGTCGTATCGCCAGGCTTGTGGCAAACCCACATATGGTTTCCTGCTGAGGCCAGATGGAACAGAGGGGGCCCAGAGGCTGCCTGCCTCCCACCTGAGATCCCAAGATCGCAGACGTCACAGCAAAGGCCGCTGGAGAGTCTCGAGGCAGCTCAAGCTGGAGGAACCCGGAGGAATGCCCTTTTGCAGGCAAGAACGAGCCTCTGTTCATCTGCAAAACAGGGGAAAGCAGAGCCTCTATCACACAGGGTGGTTGCGTGCATGAGCATGGCGGGGGGGGGGGGGCACTCTACCCAGCCTTGTCCTTTCCCGCCCTCCTCCTTCCTGCCCCTCACCTGCTTGAGGCCAGTGGTCTCAACTCAGAGCAGCCTCTCCTGGACCCCGTTGGATAAATATTAACAAATTCTTCTCCTGCCACGTTCCTCCTTTGCTAGTCACCAAAACTCTGGCACCTCACACCAGAAGAACTGTGGTCCCAGGACATGTACAAGATCGGGGTGGTCTCATTCCAGTCCCAGAGATGCTTGTGGGATGGATGACTCGGTGAATTAGTGAATGGAGCAATTCCCAGAACCTCCCAAATACTCACCCTGAGCTTTCAACATTGGGCAACACTCTGGTTGCCCCAGAGCCCCAGCCACAAACAACCTCTGAGGAATGGCTGTTCTTCGGTTGTCTCATCCCTCATCAGCATTCGCCTCTCCTGAACACGGCAGTCTTTCTCGGCCCCCACCCACCGCCACCAGCGAGACTGGACAACCAGGTGTGTTTGTAGCCTCCTCCAGCAACAGTGCTGAAGGTCATAACCATCCTATTGCCCATAACCACTGCCCACAAGTCCGGTGATCGGTCTCAAGCCCTATCCTGCTCTCCAAGTCACAGCGGTTCCCCATCCACCCCACCAACCTCCTGGGATGGCCTGCATGAGAAAACGGACTTTTCAGCTTGTCTTACAACTCCTCTGATCACTCATGGTGCTCTCCAAGTCTTAGCACTTGCTCTGCTGGCCCCATGTGGTCCGTACACCACAGAGTCCTGCTGTGGGTGGCCCTTTCCTCACCAGGAACATCACTTGCTGTCTGGTCTCCTGTCCATTAGGGCAGACTGAAACTCCTTAGGTTGGGAAGCCAGCCAGAACCAGCTGGGAGTTTGTGCCCCTTTGAAGACCGGGACACTGGACACTAGTTCTGTCCTCAGGTGACAGGTCATGGCATGGGCATTGTCTCCAGTTTGGTTCCAACTTTCTTCCCATCATTGACCCACTGTTCAGGCCCCTGGATGGATTTGGGCCACTAGCGGTCCCTACAGACCAACCAGAGGATTCCAAGGATATCCAAACTGGAAGATCCCGAGGCATCACTCAGTCTAGTGGAGATACTCCTAGAGCATTTGAAAATGTGTTAGTCTTTTTTATTATAACAATGAAGAGAGGAGGTCTGGCAGTGGATGCCACGGGCCAGAGATGCTAAATATCCCACAATGCACAAGGCAGTTTGAACAATGAAGAATTATATTCCTCTGTCCATTGATAGATGAATGGATAAAGAATATGTGAGATATGAATGTAAATGAGGTAAATGCCCCACTCAAAAGACACTGGGTATCAGATTGGATAAAAAAGCAAGAACCATCAATATGCTGTCTGCAACAGACTCAGTTTAGACCCAAAGACACCTCCAGATTTAAAGTGAGGGGGTAGAAAACCATTTATCATGTTAATGGACATCAAAAGAAAGCTGGAGTGGCAATTCTTATGTCAGACAAATTAGATTTTAAACCAAAGACTATAATAAGAGATGAAGAAGGACACTATATCATAATTATAGGGTCTATCCAACAAGAAGATCTAACAATTATAAATATTTATGCCCCTAATGTGGGAGCAGCCAATTTTATAAGCCCATTAATAACAAAATCAAAGAAACACATCAATAATAATACAATAATAGTGGGGAACTTAAACACCCTCCTCATTACAATGGACAGATCATCTAAGCAGAAGATCAACAAGGAAATAAGGGCTTTGAATGACACATTGGACCAGATGGACTTCACAGATATATTCAGAATATTCCATCCCAAAGCAACAGAATACACATTCTTCTCGGGTGCACATGGAACATTCTCCAGAACAGATCACATCCTGGGTCACAGATCAGGTCTCAACAGGTACCAAAAGATTGGGATCATTCCACAATGCTTTGAAACTGGAATTCCATCACAAGAGGAAAGCTGGAAAGAACTCAAATATATGGAGGGTAAAGAGTGCCCTACTAAAGAACGAATGGGTCAACCAGGAAATTAAAGAAGAATTTTAAAAATTCATGAAACAAATGAAAATGAAAACACAATTCTTCAAAATCTTTGGGATGCAGCAAAGACGGTTCTAAGAGGGAAGTATATGGCACTATAAGCCTTTCTCAAGAAACAAGAAAGGTCTCAAGAAACAAAAAAAAAAAGACATCCCTACACCTAAAGGTGCTGGAGAAAGAACAGCAGATAAAGCCTAAACCCAGCAGGAGAAGAGAAATAATAAAGATCAGAGCAGAAATCAATGAAATAGTAGAACAGATCAATGAAACTAGGAGCTGGTTCTTTGAAAGAATTGATAAACCCCCGGCCAGACTTCTCAAAAAGAAAAGAGAAAGGGCTCAAATAAATAAAATCAAGAATGAAAAAGGAGAGATCACAACCAACACTGAAGAAATACAATTATAAGAACATATTAGGAGCAACTCTTTGCCAATAAATTAGGCAATCTGGAAGAAATGGATGCATTCCAAGAGATGTATAAACTACCAAAACTGAAACAGGGAGAAAGAGAAAACCCAAACAGACCCACAAACAGCAAGTTAATTGAAGTAGTAGTCAAAAATTTTCCAAGAAACAAGATCCTGGGTCCAGCTGGCTTCCCAGGGGAATTCTAACAAACATTTAAAGAAGGATTAATACCTATTCTTCTTCTTTTTTTTTTTTTTAATATTTTATTTATTTGACAGAAAGAGATCACAAGTAGGCAGAGAGGTAGGCAGAGAGAGAAGGTGAAGCAGGCTCCCTGCTGAGCAGAAAGGCCGATGCGGGGCTCGATCCCAGGACCCCGAGATCATGACCTGAGCCAAAGGCAGAACACCTATTCTTCTGATGCTGTTTCAAAATAATCAAAATGGAAGGAAAACTTCCAAACTCTTTTTATGAGGCCAGCATCCCCTTGATCCCAAAACCAGACAACCCCCCCCCAAAAGGAGAATTACAGACCAATATCCCTGACAAACATGGATGCAAAAATCATCACCAAAATACTAGCCAATCGGATCAAACAGCACATTAAAAGGATTATTCACCACGACCAAGTGGGATATATTCCTGGGCTGCAAGGTTGGTTCAACATCCACAAATCAATCAATGTGATATATAAATAAAAGAAAGGACAAGAACCATATGATCCTCTCAAGAAATGCAGAAAAAGCATTGACAAAGTACAGCATGCTTTCTTCATTAAAACTCTTCACAGTGCAGGGAGAGAGGGTATATACTTCAATATTATAGAGCCGTGTATGAAAAACCCACAGCGAATATCATTCTCAATGGGGAAAAAATGAGAGCTTTTCCCTAAGGTCAGGAACACAGCAGGGCTATCCACTATCACCACTGCTGTTCAACATAGTACTAGAAGTCCTAGCCTCAGCAATTGGACAGCAAAAAGAAATAAAAGGCATCCGAATCAACAAAGAAGTCAAACTCTCAGTCTTTGCAGATAGCATGACACTCCATGTGGAAAACCCAAAAGACTCCACCCCAAAATTGCTAGAACTCAAAAAGGAATTCAGTTAAGTGTCAGGATATAAAATCAATGCACAGAAATCAGTTTCATTTTCATACACCAAAAATGAGACAGAAGAAAGATAAATTAAGGAGTCTATCCCATTTACAATTGCACCCCAAACCAAAAGATATCTAGGAATAAACCTAACCAAAGAGGCAAAGGATCTGTACTCAGAAAACTATAGAATACTCATGAAAGAAACTGAGGAAGACACAAAGAAATGAAAAGATGTTCCATGCTCATGGACTGGAAGACCATATATTGTTAAAATGTCTATGCTACCTAGAGCAATCTACACATTCAATGCAATCTCTATCAAAATACCACATACTTTCTTCACAGAACTGGAACAAATAATCCTAAAATTTATATGGAACCAGAAAAGACCCAGAGGAATAGCCAGAGGAATGCTGAAAAAAAAAAAAATCAATGCTAGTGGCATCACAATTCTGGACTTCAAATTCTTTTTTTTTTATTATTATTTTTTTTTTAATTTATTTATTTGACACAGAGAGAGAGATCACAAGTAGGGAGAAAGGCAGGCAGAGAGAGGGGAGGGAAGCAGGCTCCCTGCTGAGCAGAGAGCCCCATGCGGGGCTCGATCTCAGGACCCTGAGATCATGACCTGAGCTGAAGGCAGAGGCTTTAACCCACTGAGCCACCCAGGCGCCCCTTTTTATTATTTTTTTTAAAGATTTTTATTTATTTATCTGACAGAGAAAGAGATCACAATCAGGCAGAGAGGCAGGCAGAGGGAGAAGGGGAAGCAGGCTCCCCGCTGAGCAGAGAGCCCGATGTGGGGCTCGATCCCAGGACCCCGGGATCATGACCTGAGCCGAAGGCAGACGCTTAACGACTGAGCCACCCAGGTGCCCCTGGACTTCAAATTCTATTACAAAGCTGTAATCGTCAAGACTGTATGGTACTGGCACAAAAACAGACACACAGATCAATGGAACAGAATAGAGAGCCCAGAAATGGACCCTCAACTCTATGGTCAACTAATCTTTGACAAAGAAGAAAGAATATTCAATGGAAAAAAGACAGTCTCTTCAACAAATGATTTTGGAAAAATTGGACAGCCACATGCAGAAGGACGAAACTGGACCATTTCCTTACACACACACAAAAATAGACTCAAAATGGATGAAAGACCTCAATGTGAGACAGGAATCCATCAAAATCCTACAGGAGAACACAGGCAGCAACCTCTTCAACCTCAGCCACAGCAACTTCTTCCTAGATACTCCAAAAGCAAGGGAAACAGAGGCTAAAAGGAACTGTTAGGACTTCATCAAGGTAAAAAGCTTTTGCACAGCAAAGGAAACAGTTAACAAAACCAAAAGACAACCAACAATTTGGAAGAAGATATTTGCAAATGACGTATCAGATAAAGGGCTAGTATCCAAATCTATAAAGAACTTCTCAAACTCAACCCGCAAAGAACAAATAATCCGATCAAGAAATGGGTAGAAGATATGAACAGATATTGCTATGAAGAAGACATCCAAATGGCCAACAGACACAAGAAAAAGTGCTCCGCATCACTTGGCATCAGAGAAATACAAGTCAAAACCCCAGTGAGATAACACCTCACACATGTCAGAATGGCTAAAAATAACAAGTCAGGAAACGACAGGTGTTGGCGAGGATGCAGAGAAAGGAGAACTCTCCTATACTGTCGGTGGGAATGCAAGCTGGTGCAGCCACGCTGGAAAACCTTTGGAGGTTCTGAGGTTCTGAAAATAGAGCTACCCACGACCCAGCAATTACACTACTGGGTATTTTCCTCAAAGATACAAACGTGGTCCGAAGGGGCAGGTGCACCCCAATGTTTATAGCAGCAATGTCCACAATAGCCAAGCTTTGGAAAGAGCCCAGATGTCCATCGACAGATGATTGGATAAAGAAGATGTGAGATAGATAGATAGATAGATAGATAGATAGATAGATAGATAGATATATGAGATATATATATGATGTATATATATGAAAAAATATTTATGAAAATGTTTTAAATATAATGTTTAAACATTGTTTAAAAATGTTTATGAAAATATATATAAATATAAAATAAATATAAATATATATGGTGTGTATATATACATATGTGTGTATATATACATGTGTATACATGTGTATATACATACATGTATATATATGTATATATACATATATGTGTGTATATATATATACCCCATATATATATATATATATATACACACACACACATACATATACACATACATATACATACACACACACACACACACACACTGGAATATGATGCAGCCATCAAAAAAAAAAACCAAAAATGAAATCTTGCCATTTGCAACAACATGGATGGAACTAGAGGGTATTATGCTAAGCAAAATAAGTCAATCAGAGAAAGACAATTATATGATCTCACTGATATGTGGAATTTAAGAAACAAAACAGTGGATTATAGGGGAAGAGACAAAAAAAAATAAGACAAAACCAGAGAGGGAGATAAACCATAAGAGATTCTTAAGCATAGGAAACAAACTGAGGGTTGCTGGAGGGGAGGGGGGAAGGGGGGATGGGGTAAATGGGTGATGGACATTGGGGAGGGTATGTGTTGTAATGAGCACTGGTATTATATAAGACTAATGAATCACAGACCTATATCCCTGAAGCAAATAATACATTATATGTTAGTTAATTGAATTTAAATTAAAAATAAATCTCATACAAGAATAAAATATATATAGAGAGAGAGAATATGTGAGATATATATAATGGATATTATTCAGCCATAAAAAAGAATGAAATCTTGCCATCTACCATGACATGGATGGAGCTAGTGAAGGTAAAACCAAAAAAAATAAGTCAGTCAGAAGAAGACAAATACCATAAGATTTCACTCATCTGTGGAATTTAAGAAACAAAGTAAGTGAGCAAAGAAAAAAGAGAGAGATAAGCCAAGAAACCGACTCTTAACTATAGAGAACAATCTGATGGTTACCAGAGGGGAGCTGGGATGGGGGAAATGGATGATGGGGATTAAAGAGATTACTTGTGATGAGCCCTGGGAAGTGTTGAATCACTATTTTGTACACCTGAAACTAATATAACACTGTATGTTAACTATACTGGAAATACAATAAAGAATTGTACCCCATTCTTCCCTGGAGAAACACAGATTCTAGTTGGAAGTACTTAGTGTGTGGTTGTAGTGACTAAGAGCCAAAAAGGGTAAGGGGCTGACCCCAAATTACACAGTGTATTTGTCTTACAGGCAATCCAATGAGGAGGACCTAGGAGTTTTTGTTGGTGAGGGTTTCGTGTCATCTGTTCTCAAAACCCACCAGCAGTCACCAAGTTTGAGGCATTATGGGAAAGTTGCTAGGCCTAATGTGAGACATCAGGAGGGCTTCACAGTGGTGTCATTTGAACCGAGCCTTGAAGGATGTTGTTGAGTTTCCCTAGAAGTAGACCCTAAGAAAACTATTTGAATATTCCTTATTTGTAAGATGATCTTAAGGAATAACAGGAGGGGAGTAGGGAATTCAGGTAGGAAAGGGAAGATAGCCCAAAAAAAAAAAAAAAATGGCAGGGGATTATATCAAGCCAGTTATCCCTGTGGGCTACCGAAGGTCAGTCTTGCTGGAGGTCTCTGGGAAGACAATAGAAAAACGCACATCTCAGGGCGCCTGGGTGGCTCAGTCGTTAAGCATCTGCCTTCGGCTCAGGTCATGATCCCAGGGTCCTGGGATCGAGCCCCGCATCGGGCTCCCTGCTCGGCGGGAAGCCTGCTTCTCCCGCTACCATTCCCTCTGCTTGTGTTCCCTCTCTCGCTGTGTTTCTCTCTGTCAAATAAATAAAATCTTTAAAAAAAAAAACAAAACAAAAAACAAAAAACCGCACATCTCTGAGTTTCCTTGAAGAGTAAAGAAGCAGGAGCTATTTATCGACTGGCTCGCACCAGCCATTGTTTGAGGGTTGCTCCTGGGAGCACTTGCTCTGACATCTTTGGAATGTCCCACACGCAGGAGCAGGCTCAGGTATAAAAGTTTCAGGTGCTTACAGTTGGAAGTTACCAGGTAGCTGTGTAAGAAAATGAAAACGGTGAGTACCTGTAAGATGAGGCAAAGCACTGATAATATCTGCTGCACACATTCTTTGCATATAAGACAAGTGAGTTGCCAAGATGGCTCCATGTCCAAAAACGACTCCATAAGTGAACCAGATAGGCTATTTCTGAGAGAGGGCCCTAACGGCTGAAATGCCCAGGTTCTGTGACCCCAGCAAGGCAGAGAAGGAATCTGAAGTACCATCATATGGTTCTGTCAATTTTTGCTTTGTATGTTTTGATGCCAAGTTATTAGGTGCATGCAAATATAAAATTGTGTCTTCCTAGTGCATTAAGTTTTATATCATTGTGAAATATCTCTCTTTATATCTAGTAATGCTTTAAAACCTATTATTTTAACATTTAACTTTAATAGTTTTATTAGTGTTATATGTTATACCTTTTCTCATCCTTTATCATTCTTCCTATAGTTCAGGTACTTCTACATAAACAGTGTAGAGTTGAATTTGGGTCTTATCCAAAATAAGTCTGGAATTCTGAAAAAATTTGCATTTTAAATGGGAAAATTTAGTCATTTGACACATAATAATATTATTTTTATATTTGGGTTTAAATCTACCATCTTACTAAGTGCTTTCTATATGTCCTATCTACTCTATGTTGCTTCTTCTCTCCTTTCTTTGACTCCTGCTAGAATTATTTTATTCAACCATCCTCCTCTATTTATTTAGAAGTTATTCACCCTTTTACAGTTTTTTAGAAGTTACCCAAAGATTACAGCGTGCCTTCTTAACAAATCCTAATATTAAATGATTTTTTTTTACTCTCTTCCTCCGAAATATAGGGAAGGACCTGAGGACCTGTACTCTCCCTAAACACTATTATATTATTATTTTTCTCCACAGCCAATATTACTTTACATGTATCCACATGTTTACCATTTTCAATGGTCTTCATTCCTTTCTGCATCTCTGATGCAGAAAAATATCCTATTAATGTGGGTCTGCTGGTGATTAATTTTCTCAGGTTTTTTTTTTTAAGATTTTATTTATTTGTTTGACAGAGAGAGAGAGAGATCACAAGCAAGCAGAGAGACAGGCAGAGAGAGAGGGGGAAGCAGGCTCCCCGCTGAGCAGAGAGCCCGATGTGGGGCTCGATCCCAGGACCCTGAGATCATGACCTGAGCCCAAGACAGAGGCTTTAACCCACTGAGCCACCCAGGCGCCCCTCTCCGTTTTTGTTAGTCTAAAAATGTATATATTTCATCTTCCCTCTTGAATAATCCAGAGGGGTATTAAATAATAAGTTGGCTGTTATTTTCTTTCAGCCCTCTGAAGAATTTTATTGTCTTCTGGCTTCCCTTTTTCCCATTGAGAAATCGACTCTACATCTAACTGCTTCCCCTTTGCAGCTAATCTGTGTTTTTGTCTGTTTTCAAGATCTTCTCCTTATCTTGGATTTTCAGCTTTTATTTCTACTCTAATAGAAAAGAGGTGCTTTTCAGTCTTACTCTAATAGATGTAGATTTCTTTTGACTTATTCTGATTTTGATTCCTAGGGCTTATTGAATATATGGATTGATGTCTTTCATCAGTTTTTGAAAGATCTCAGCCGTCATCCCCTTGAATATTGCTTCTGCTCCATTCTTTTAAACTTTCTCATTATTTCCTGTGGTCTCTTAGACTGTCCTCTATATTTTCCATCCTTTTATCTTTCTGTGGTTCATTCCGGATATTTTTTTTTTCTCATCCAGCTTCTAATTAACTAACTCTTCATTCAGTTTTGTCTAGCATGCTGCTAAACCTATCTTTGGAATTCTTAGTGTCAGGTGTTTTAATTTTCAATTCTAGAGTTTCCATTTAGAAAAAAAACAGTTTCAATTCTCAGCCAAAATTCTGAATCCTGTCTTTTATTTCCTTGGTCATGCTAAGCACTGTGTTTTTTAAAAAATTTAAACCTGCACACATAACTTCAACATCTAGAGAGGAGGTCATATATATATATAGAGAGAGAGAGAGGAGGTTATATATATATACACACATATATATATATTTTATATATTTGCTCATGTGTCCTGTCTCAGTACGTGTCTGATTTTTCTATTTTCATTCTGCTTTTATGGTTTCTTTTGTTTTGTTTTGTTTTGTTTAACCGGTATGCCCTGGACACTGTAGTTGCAAAATCATTTGTAGAAATGATCTAACACCAGGATGATATCTTCTTCCGGAGAAGATTTACAGTAGCCTGAAGGCACTGGCAACACTGGATCACCTTAATCCAATTTCAGGAACTGAGATGAGTCAAAGCAGAGCTGCAGCCCCTGGCAGAACCTGTCTACTTCAGGTTCATCCTAACTCCTTACGCACAGTCATTTGGGGTCCCAACCCAAAGCAAGAGAGTTCAGCAAATACTCCTCTTGATAAGCTTTGTCTCTTCTCCCCTAGACACCCTCAAGAGTCCTGAACGTTCTTTCTACCTCTCCATCACTTCCCCCGGTCCCAAAAGAAAGGCTCACCTCCCCAACCTCAGTCCCCTCCAAATCCTAGCCCAACAGTCCCCCACTACCTTATTTATATTATCAGCACTCAGATGCTTCAGTTTGGTGTTGTTTCGTTTTCATTTTTGTTTTTTAATACGTAGCATTTCTAGCTGCCATCAGCAGGAAAGTGAATCCGTAGTACCCGGTCTGCTGTTTCTGAAAGCAAGCATAACGACATGTGGGGAGTTTCTACATTTACAACGGTATTAAGAAGGTATTTTGTTTTGGTTTAAGCCAAAAGTTTATTCAAACAGATTAACATGTTATGAATTATCACAACAGAGTTTATTTTTCCAAATTAAAAAAAAAAATCCAAGATTTTATACAGTTGATTGGCTTTCAGACCAAAGAGAGGGTTAATCAAGAATAAAGTTAAATGATGAGCTGGTTTCAGATTTTGGAAATAAAATGAGATTCGGTGTTCATGCTTAAAGCACCACGACAAGGGAAACGACTGGATTGGTGGATGGGTGGAAATTTAGACAAAGGGATAAAGAGTCAAAAGTTTCATCTGGGGTGATAGACTGGGTAGAGAGCAGATAGACTGAGTGCAGCACTGGATGGCCTTCCTCTAACGTGCCGAAGAGAGCCCAGTAGAAAAGGCCAGTCCGTGGCCAGAAGTGGGATTCTAGCTGGTGATCTGACAGGCCTTGGAAATGCACTTGGGAGCTACTTGTGCACGACTGCGCTTGGAACGAGGGGGGCCAACTGAGCCCGGGGGTGAGGGGGGTAGAGTGGGGGGGCAGAGAGGGGCTTCTGCCAGCCCAGCGCGGAGGGCGGAGGGAGGCAGCACGAATTCCTGGAGGTAGGGAGGTAAACCCTGTGGGTCCCGAAGAGGCCCTGGCAAGAGGCCCTCTTGAAGCCTAGGGGTTTATAGGGCTCATTTGCCCTGAAAGGTTGAGGCTGGGATGGGGGAGGCCTCTGCTGTTTGCCTAGAATGTCGGGAACCCAGAGGCCACTGGGAAGGGTTAGGGAGCGAGTGGGAGGCCAGGAAGCAGAGGCAGTGTGTATAAACTTCTTTTTTAGAATGTGTGTGGCTCCGAAGGAAGAATTGTGATGGTGATTAAGGGAAGAGCCAGTGGGAACTACTGGAGGAAGTCTGTGGGCAGAAGGGAAAGAGGCAGGGCAGATGGAGGACCAAAGAATCCCCGGAGAAGGGGGGGCACACCCCCACCCCGCAAGCCCTGAACTCCACCAATAGTTCCCATTATTCCCATTTTCCAGATGAGGAAAGCGAGACTCAGAGAAGCTTGGCCTGCCCACCTGCCTGCTAGAGAGAGACGGGCCGGGCTGGGCCCACTGGGCCAGGTTAGTAAGCCCAGCCCTCAGCCCCCCCCCCACCCCGTCATGACTTGAGGGCGTCCGTGACCACGACCGTCCCCGTCACCAGCACACCGCCGCCGTCGTCACCCCACCACGGCCACCACCGTCACTGCCCACCCCGCCACAGTAATTACACTCGCCCGTACAAGATTTCCTGGGCCGGCCACATGCAGTTTCTGTCCTCCGGAGCTCCTCTTCTGAGAACATGCAAACAATGAAATCAACTAGCCAAGACAGTCAGCCAAAGCCTTTTGGTCGTATGGCCGGTCGGGGCTACACCCGTCCTATAATCAGGCAGCCGGCATTCCCGGCTTCTTCCTGGAGGAGAGGGCACGTCCAAAACTGGTTTTCCACTCGGTCATCTTTTCCCAGGGCGAGCCCCATGGGCCTCCCCTCCATCACCCACCCTCCCCCTGCCCCAAACCCTCCATTCATTGTCTCTAGCTGGGAAGATTAAACAGATTTTTCCGAGGAAAAGTCCTTAGGGAAGGGAGTGTGTGCAGAAGGATTAGGGCTGGGCTGAGGGCCAGTTATTCTCAGGCCTCCTTCGAGACTCTTGGCTTCCTGCAGGGACATGTTCCCCACTTACCAGGGCCCCGTCCCTCCCCCAACTCACCACATCCACCCTTGGTACAACCTGGGATGGGAAGCTCGGGGCTCTAGCCGGAACCACAAGTCCACGGGTCCCAGATGCTCCCCAGCCCTGCCCACAGTCCCTCTTCCCCAGGCCCCCCGGCCTCAGGCCTGGAGAATTGGAGGCCGGGGATGGAAAGGAAGAGGAGGCAGGGAGAAGGCAGGCCTGGGGATGCTCAGAGAGAGTTTCCATGCTGAATGGCTTGTTCTGAGCTGTTCTGCCAATTCCCCCTCCTCACTGATCCCGGGATTAGAGCAGGGAGAGTCTGGGAACACAGAAGTCTGGGAACGGGGCGCTGCGGGTGCAGGGAAGCAGGCAGGCTGGCGTTGGAACTCCTGCTCAGCTGCTCGCCGCCGTCCGCTGTGCGGGCCGGGCAGGCCATTGACCTCTCTAGGCTCTACCTGCCCACTTGTCAGTGAGGATCCTCCAACCTGACCAGGATTAGAGAGGCCGCGCGTAACACGGGGGGCCCGGTAAGCAGCGGCTAACTGCGGCTGCCGCTAGTGGGAGGAGGTCCGAGCGGCAGCGGGACTGGACAAGAACCCCTGAGTCTCGAGCCCCGGAGGGGACACGGCACCGGCCCGGGTTAGGCTGGGTTGGACCTCGGCTCCGCCGTGTCAGCCGGCAATGGCTCCTCCTCACAGGGCTGCCGCTTCCACACTGACCCAAGAGACGCCTTGCAGGCCTGCTTCAAGGAGGAGGACTTAACACAGGCGTGGGGCTAGCGCAGCATCTGTCGCATCTGCCTGTTTCCCTTTGGCCTCTGTCCGAACCCCGTGAGTCCAGGCCCCTGGTTTCATCCCCTGCCCTCCTCAGAGGGACAGACAAAGGGGCCCAACCACCCAGTCTCACCTGATTCTTCCCCCTCCTCTCAAAACCATATCCACGGGTCACTTCCCTTGTTCAAGAGCCTACATAGCTCCCTATGACGAACCACAGGTAAACCGGCCCTCTCAGCCTGGCATCTGAGGCCCCCACACTCTACCTTCTGACCCCATCTTCTCTCCCTTGTGTCACCAGACAGCCCTTGCCCTGTGCTTACTTGGCCCTGGTTGACCTCCAGCTCCCCCACCTGTGCCCATAGCACTCATCTCCGCTGCCTCCCTCCCCTCTCCTCCCTAGACTTCTGAGCCGGGCCCCAGCTCATCCATCTCTGAACTTCAGCGGATATAACAAGTCACAGACAAACCGAATTTCGAGCAGCAGCCAAGAGGAAGCCTATCAATAATGGGCCATAACACGGTTACAGGGCGGATCGGCTTTGGGAAGCAATAGGTAATCGAATCTCCCTCTGGTTGCCATCTGTCTCCATCACCGCTGCCTCACCCGCGTGACGCCTGCCCCAGACGAGTGGGTCCTGGGCCGTAATACAATTCCATTAAAGAGAGCTTAGGTTCTCTGGGGACAAGCAGAAGGTTTTCAGGAGGATGAGGGGGAGAGGACAAGACCAGAGTCCGAGGGGGATGTGTATGAGAACAGCACCCCTCCCAAGATTGATCTGGTAAAGGTAGAGAGGGAAAATCCTGTTGTCTTCAATATTCTTGTTTCTTTTGTATTTGTATCCATATTTTTTCCTTTCACATTTTCATAACGGCAGCTTTGCCCGTAAGAGATGCTTCAATACATAACTCCCACACAAAAGGACAGAGGGCCTCAGCCCCAGATTCTGGCCCCAGGCTGCCTGGGCTAGTGTTTCCACATTGTCCCTGGCCAGGTATATGACCTGGGAGGGGCTAGTGAACCTATCTGTGTCTAAGCTGGCCCCTCTGTGCAATGCAGGTAGTAGTAATAATACCAGCTCCCAGCTGACTCTGAGTGAATGGATCCAGTAAAGCCTTAGAGCGGGACCTGCCCAGTGGGACACCTCCCATCATCTTATAGTTACCAAGCAACACGGAGTGGATTGGCTGCTGCTCGGGGCCTGCCTTCAGAGGCCACCCAAAGCCTGCCTGTTTGCAGAATACTCAGGTCACTGTAGTGGTTAGGATTGCATTAGGCTGCAAGTATCAGAAACCTGACTTCACAAGTTTAACCAAGGAGGGCTTATTTTCTTCTCACGCTGAGAAGCATGGCAGCAGCAGCAGCCAATACTGATGTTATATGTCCATGCTGCCCTCCATAACTCAGGCTCCCTTGCCTTCCCACAGGCTGACGGTGTGGATTTTCCCCTTCATGGTCACAAGATGGCTGCTGGACCTCCAGGCATCACATCCACCTTCCAGTCAGGAAAAGAAAAGGGAAGAGTAGCAAATTGCTAAATACTCCCTCTGTTTTCATGAGGAAAACCACCTAATCTCCACCTGCTTCTCATTCACCATAACCATGTCACAGGCCTACCCTAGTTGTGAAGAAGCCTGGAGGGTCTATCTTTTGCAGGACACATGGCTGCCCTGAAGAAAACCAGAATAGTATAAGGAGGGCAGGGAGGATAGGCATTTGGTGAGCTGCCACCCATCTTCCCAGCATGACAAGCGGCATGGGTGTCTGAAAGCCTCACTCTGGAAGCAGTGAGGCCCCCACCCCTGGAGATATTCCAACAGAGGTTAAATGATTACTTGGCCAAAACATCACTGAGGAAACTGAAGCAACAGAAAGAAAATGAGAGATCCCTAGCTCTTTCTAGGCTTCGGGCTTTGGGGGTGAGTCCCACACCCTTAATTGGGTCTTTGTACACGTTTGGTTTAGTGCAAAAAGTATTATGAATCAGAGTCCTAGATTCAAGCTTCACTGTTCCCCTCACTATGTAAACTTTAGCAAAAAGAAAAATACCAAGTGCATTTATTCATCCAACAAACATTTATCCGGTGCTTATTGTTCTCAGTACTCTACTAGCGGTTACAACAGTGAGCCGCACAGACAAAACTTTCCACCCTCAAGGAGGTGGAGAATTTTAACAGGAGACAATAAACAAAATAAATGAGTTTTCTCTTTCTATGTATTTGATCGATGGTGATGGGAGCTATGGAGAAAAGTAAGGTGGAAAGGAGGAGGGCCGAGGTGGCTAGGCAACGTCATTTTACATGGGGGCGTGGTCAGAGAGGTCTTCACTGAGGATTTGACCTAAGACCTGAGGAGGTGAAGGAGCTTGTCGCTGGGGAAGGTGTTCCAGGCATAGGGGACAGCGGGAGCAATGGCTCAAGATGGGTGTTTGACTAGAATGTTTGAGAAACAGCCAGAAGGCTCAAGTGGCCAGATTCAGTAGGCAGCAGATTCCTCTTCTGGAAGAAGAAGAGGAGATCAGAGAGGCAATGGCGGGGGTCTGTTAAGGTTTTGCCGGTCACTATAAGGATATTGCCTTTTACTGAGGGAAGAGGGACCCACCAGAGGGTTCTGAGCAGAAGTGTGATGTGGTCTGGTTTATCTTTTAACAGGATCACTGTGGCTGGTGTTAAGAATAGACTAAGTTGATGGAGAAGGCAGAGAGACTGGTTAGGAGGCAATGACCTGGTCAAGACAAGATGGCGGCTTGGAATGGGTGGTAAAGGTGGAGCTGGTGAGGAGTGATGGGATTCTGGATATAGTGTGAAGTTAGAGCTCATAGGATTTCTCAAGGACTGCGCAGAGTTTCAAGAGAAAGAGAGACTCAAGGATAACTACCAGGTTCTTTGGTCTGGAGAACTCGGAGGAAGGAGTTTTCACTGACTGGAATGAGGCAGGCCGTGGGGAGAGCAGGTTTTTGGCATTCCCATTGGACACCCAAATGGAGGGGCTAAGCAGGCAATCTGACTCCACAAATCTGGAGTGCGGGGAAGGCATGGGCCTCAGGTGTAAAGGAAGGAGTCATCAGCATACAAACGGTATTTACCAAGAGAATAATAAGCACAGATGAAAAAGAGAAGACAAGAGAAGACTGAGTCTAGGGGCTCTCCATTGGTTAGAAGTCAGAGAGGTTAAGAAAGAACCAACCAAGGAGACAGAAGGCACAGCCAGAGAAGTGGAGGGAGAACCAGCAGATTGAGGTGTCTTGAAGGCCAAGGGAATAAAACACAGATGCCTTATCTGGAAATATGCATAAAAGCTTCCAAAAAGTTAAAGCCCTTTAACTAAAAATTGCACTTCAAGAATCTGTACTTCTAAAAAAAAAAAAAAAAGAATCTTTACTTCTAAGTAAATACTCTTGGCTGTGTGCAAAGATTCATAGCCAGAGATGTACTTGACAGTGCAGGTTTACAAAAGGAAAAAACAGGAAACAAACTAAATGTTGAACAACGGAGAGCTGGTTAAATAAATTATGACAATCTGTATGATGAGCTAGCGCACACCCATGGAAACCCAGATTTTTTTAAAAAAAAACATTTTTAAACTATTAAATGACCTGTAGACAGATTTATCTTCAGGATCTATTATTCGGGGAAAATAAGCAGGTTATAAATTGTTACGGTCAGCAAGATCGCTGGATCAGTCAGCTAGAAAACGTGGAAACCACTCTAAGTATTTCAAGCAGAAAGAGGCTTAGTCCAGCGAATTTGTTTACAAAGCTATGGAAGTGCTGGCTATCAAGTTCATTGCTAGCCTTTAGGACACCAAGAAGTTGCTGGAAAACCACAGGACACCCTCACCCCCAACACCCAAAGTGGAGAAAATCCCTGAAGTGGGTTCCAAAATCTGTCCACCCAAGCCCCCGCCCCTGCCCACGGCCACCAGAAGGACGATGCTGTGATTTATGTCTCTCTTCCACCTGCCAGATCTCATCCACGTGCCTCTCACTGACTGGCCGGGATTCTAGTTTCCTGGCTTCCAGCCCCCAGCTGGGCAGAGGAAAGCGCAGACCCAAGGGAAGGAAATGATAATTGAGTTGCCAACAACTTCTTCTCTTCTCTCTAAGCTGCTAACACCAGGTGGTGTCAGCCCCAAGGAGTAAGGCTTTTCTGAGGAAATCGCATTGTTATTCCAAAAGGTAGTCTTGGGGCTACCTTGGCTCCACCTCCCACCACACATCTGTGGTGGGTTTGCTCCAGCTTCCCACCCCCACTCTACCCCAGGGCCCGATGCCTGGCACAGAAATTGAGAAGACTGGAAATGAGTAAGATTCATGCCACGGCACTTACCGGGACCTTCCAGTGGTACCTACTTTTCCACAGGAAGCCACAACAGTCAAGAATCTATCATGATTTTGCAAGATGATTCTAAGAAAAGTCCTTTTGTATTGTGGCTTGTGGCAGCCAACTGGAATGCCCTAAACGTTCCTCATTCTGCCTGCACTCTTCCTTGTGCCGGAAGCCCACGTCTGAACTCCAGGGCCCATCTCGCCTCTTTCTGTCCAAGCCCCTCACTCAAGTGCCCACAGTGGTCCCGACTCCCCCAAGGCTACGGTCTGACTTCCTCCCGCCATCTTGCCAGAAGCTGGATTCCTGAGCTCCAGTCTGATGGCAGGCGTCGTCTCCTGCTGACCAACCTCTGATGGCAGGGAAATGGGGTTAGCCCCAGTTGCCGGAGGTGGGAGGTACCAAAAGCAGCACGCTTCACTCCTCACGGTTATCATCAGCACCCAGAGGACATTGCATTCAATCCCCTGCCTCTGGGCAGGGTGCCCACCATTCACTCTCGCTGGCCCCCTCTCAATGGCTGGCCATGCTCTTCCTCACTTGGCCTGAAACTCAGTTTACCCCACACACTTGTCTGTATGCTCTTGATCTTCTCTCATGAGAAGAGAGTATGGCTGTGTCTACACCTACCCAGGAAATACGAGCACAGCTTCCTTTCCTCTTAAATGACTGGGTTAATGAAGGGCCAGAGGAAGTCCGTGGGTCTGGAGATTCTGGATCAAGGACTTGTTCTTTTTGTGCCCCTAGAGCCGACTGTCATAGCTGGGAAAGGGAGGCCAGTTCAGAGAAGACATCTGAAGGGCTCTCTTGTCTCTTTCTGGCCCCTAGGTTTCAGCCCATCATCTACACAGGTGCCCTCAGCCACCTCCATGCCCCGTACCTGTCATGGCCCACACTGGAAAGTCCCCTTCTCTCTCTACTTGCACCCGGGGCACAGCAATGTTCCCCCAATGGTGATGATGCAATCGGCCAAGTTCCTGATGAAGGGTCATGGCCACAACCCTACAACTGCCTCAGGAAATGCAGGGAGGGTGGAATAAGGGCATATGTTTAGGACAAAAGAACAGTCGTTGGAACCCTGAAGATGGGTGGAGGGGGTTAAGCAATTATTGCTCGAAGCTGCTGAGTGAAGTCCAGATGTTGAGAAGTGGTCCAACCAGGCTGGACATGACATCTCCCTTGATCTCTTAACAGCTTCAGGGGACTCATCTAGCCTGCCTCCCCTCCCCTAGCATGGGAATGTCCCCCTGTACCCATATCGAGTCCGTGAACCTGAGAGAAGCCCTACATTGAGAACCACATCTCCCCCAAAACACTAGGGCTTGAGATAGCCCTGAGGGTGATGGGGCAAGAAATCTTTGGCGATAAGCAGAAGGGTATAGGATTTTCTTCCAAAGCCCCCTGCCCCCTGCTTCTTAGTCTCACTAGCCTTCCTCCCTTCCCTGGCCCTCCTCACCCCCTGCTCGGTTCTGTTTCCTCTCTCAGCCTGGAGTTTGGGGTGCCTCTTGTGGATCCCCATTCCCTTGGGGACAAGAGTCTGAGAGCCCACATCCTGAGCTTCAGCTCTTTCCTGTGGCCACACTCCCCTTTCACCTTCACCCTGTTTTTGTGCCTCTACTTCCAACGGAGGAATGATCTTCAAGGGAGGAAGTTCTGAGCTAAGGAAGGGTGTCTGAATTAAAATTGTATTGGGTGCCTGGCTGGCTCAGTTGGAAGGGTGTGTGACTCATCAAGTTCAAGCCCCACATTGGGTGTGGAGATTACTTAAATAAATAAAACTTAAAAAAAAATAGGAAAAAAAATTGGGTCAATAAAAACAGAATACATTAAGGCTAAAACTAGTTCTTTCCGGAAAAGCAAGATGGCCAAGTACAGGGAAACTCGACATAACCCAATATCTTAATATGTAAAATAGATTGATTTTTCTCCAACATGTTGAATGGAGAGACTCCAGAAGTAGTTCCATATTAAAGACAGATGTCAGCTGTCACCATAAACTATCACCACTACTATTTGACATTGTTCTGGAATTACTTGACAATGCAATTAGATAAAAGAATAAAATAAGAGATATAAATATCACAGAAAGCATAAATATTACCATGGGATAACATTATTCTATACATGGATATTCTAAGATAATAAGCTAAAGAATTTTTAGTAATAATCAGAATATCTAGCAAGGTGTCTAGTTTAAAAACAAGATTGATGAGAAACAAAGGATGTGGAGAAAGGGGAATCCTCTTGCACTGTTGGTGGAAACGCGAACTGGTGCAGCCACTCCGGAAAACAGTATGGAGGCTCCTCAAAACGTTAAAAACAGAGCTACCCTACGACCCAGCAATTGCACTCCTGGGTATTTACCCAAAGATACAAAAACACTAATTCAAAGGGCTACATGCACCCCGATGTTAATGGCAGCATTATTTACAATAGCCAAGACCTGGAAGCAGCCCGAGGGTCCACCGACTGATGAATGGATAAAGGAGATGTGGTGTGTATATACAACAGAATATTACTGAGCCACAAAACATAGAATGAAATCTTGCCATTTGCAACAACATGGATGGGGCTAGAGAGTATAAAGCTAAGCAAACTAAGTCAGTCAGAAAAAGACAAATACCATACGATTTCACTCATGCGTGGAATATAACAAAACAAACGAGCAAAGGGGGAAAAAAGAAAGAGAGCCAAACCAAGAAACAGCTTCTTTTTTTTTTTTTTAAAGATTTTATTTATTTATTTGAGAGAGAGATCACCAGTAGATGGGGGGCGGGGGGGAGGGGAAGCAGGCTCCCTGCTGAGCAGAGAGCCCGATGTGGGGCTCGATCCCAGGACCCTGAGATCATGACCTGAGCCGAAGACAGAGGCTTTAAGCCACTGAGCCACTCGGGCGCCCCAAGAAACAGCTTTTTAACTATAGAGAGCAAACTGATTGTTAGCAGAGGGGAAATGGGGGAGGATTGGGATAGCAGGTGATGAGCACCAGCTGACGTATGGAAGAGCTGAGTCACTATATTGTACACCCAGAAAGAACATAACACTGTATGTTAAACATCTGGGGTTAAAATTAAAACTTAAAGGGCACCTGGGTGACTCAGGTCATGATGTCAGTGTCCTGGGATCGAGCCCCGCATCGGGCTCTCTGCTCAGCGAGGAGCCTGCTTCCCCCCTCCCTCCGCCTGCCTCTCTGCTTGTGATCTCTCTCTGTCAAATAAATAAATAAAATCTTTTAAAAATAAAATTAAATTTAAAAATTAAACTAAAACTTAATAAATAAACAAATAAAGTGATTAAAATAAAAACAAAAAATAAACAGGATCTCCTAAACACAAGAAATAAGGTTCCATCCATGAAGGCAACAAAATCATAACATGAAACATAGAAAAAAACTGTCCATGGAAAGAGCTATAAAACCCAAATAAACATAGACTTGAACAAATGGGGAAAGAGAGACCCTGCTTTTGGATCAAAAGTTCATACTATTGTAAGCACATCAGTGTCCCCATAGGGAATCTAGACATTTCGTGGAACTTTTTTTTTTTTTTTTTTTTTTGAGATGACTTGACAAAATGGTTAGAAATTCATCTGGAAAAATAAATATGGAAGAATAGCCAGAAATTTCCTGGAGGGAAAAAAACTAAAATAACAAGGAAGAGGTAGCCTTATAAGATACAGCTACAGGGGCATCTGGGTGGCACAGCTGGTTGAGTGTCCAACTCTTGATTTTTGGCTCAGGTTGTGATCTCAGGGTCGTGAGATCAAACCCCACATCAGGTTCCGTACTTAGTGCAGAGTCTGCTTGAGTTTCTCTCTCCCTTTCCTTCAACCCTTCCCCCATGCTCTTTCTTTCTCTGTCTGTGAAATAAACAAGTAAATCCTTTTAAAAATATAGAGCTACAATAATTAAAATAGTATGGGACTGGTACAGACAGATCAGGGCTAAAGAATGCAGAAACGTGAAACTGACCCAAATAAACATGAGAATTCAATTCAATAAACTGACACACTAGCCACATATTCAGGACAAAAATAAATATGTCTGTGTTCCCTACCTCACTCCTAACACTGAAATAAATTGCGACTGGATCAAAGACTTAAAGAAAAAAATATTTGAAAAACAAAACCATTAAAGTGCCAGAAGAAAATACGTGTGAATGTTTTTATGACCCCGGGGTGGCAAAGGCTTTTCTAATCAGGGAACAAAACAGAAGTCATAACAGAGAAGACTAACAGATGTATCTACATAGAAAGAAAAGAGAAAAGTTTTAAAAGGAAAAACTTCATAAACGAAATCAAAGGACAAAACAACAGAACAACTCTTGCAAGATGTATGACAAAACGCTCGATTCCCTAGTTTTGAAAAAAAAAAAAAAAGACATATTGGGGCGCCTGGGTGGCTCAGCGTTAGGCGTCTACCTTCTGCTCAGGTCATTGGGTCTTGGGATCAAGGCCCACGTCGGGCTCCCTGCTCACAGGGAAGCCTGCTTCTCCCTCTCCCATTCCCTCTGCTTGTGTTCCCTCTCTCACTGTACTTCTGTCAAGTAAGTAAAATCTTTAAAAAAAAAAAAAAAAGACATATTTTACAAAAACATAAGAAAAAAACAACAATCAAGGGGAGATATGGGCAAAGAACCTAAACAGGCCATTCACAAAAAAACACAACTGGCTAATAAAAATACATAAAACGTTCCATCTCACAATTTCAAGTGCAAATGAAAGCAAGATATAATTTTTTACTTATCAGATTGGCAGTGTTAAGAAGATTCTTAACGCAGTGTTGTGAAAGCTACGATTACACAGGCCGTCTCACACAGTGCCAATGGAAGGGAAATTAGTACATTCTGGAGAGCAATTAGGCATATCGATTCAATTTTAAATGTTCATACTCTTTGATCTGGCAGTTTCACTTCCAGGATTCTATCCTGAAAAGTTTTTAGGCAAGAACCTAAAGGTAAATGGACAAAGATGTTCATCGCAGCACAGTCTATATTTTTTTTTTTTAAGTTGGGGGGAACATTTACAGGCTCATTTACAGGGGACTGGTTAAATAAATTATAGTATTGCCATAGAGGGAAATACTGTGCAGCTATTAAAAAGAGTCAGGAAGGGGCGCCTGGGTGACTCAGTGGGTTAAAGCCTCTGCCTTCGGCTCAGGTCATGATCTCAGGGTCCTGGGATCGAGCCCCACATCGGGCTCTCTGCTCAGCGGGGAGCCTGCTTCCCCCTCTCTCTCTGCCTGCCTCTCTGCCTACTTGTGATTGCGCTCTCTGTCAAATAAATAAATAAAATCTTTTAAAAATAAATCAAAAAATAAAATAAAAGAGTAAGGGACGCCTGAGTGGCTCAGTCAGTTAAGCGTCTGCCTTGGGCTCAGGTCTTGATCCCGGGGTCCTGGGATCGAGCCCCGCATCGGGCTCCCTGCTGAGCAGGCTTCTCCCTCTGCCTGCTCTGCCTGCCCCTCCCCCTGCTAATGCTCTCTCTCTCTCTCTCTCAAATAAATAAATGAAATCTTAAAAAATGTATACATATTTAAAAAAAAAAAGAATAAGAAAGCTTTCAGTGATGCCTGGCTGGCTCAGCTGGTGGAGTGTGTGACTCTTGATCTCGGGGTCTTGAGTTCGAGGCCCACATTTTTGTACTTTAAAAAAAAAAGTAGAAGGAAGCTTCCTATATATACTATTACAGAAAGATGCCTAAGATGATAATTGAAAAAACTAGTTGCTAAACTTACATATACTATAACTTACATCTGTAAAATAAAATTTAAAATAATGTGGTTTAATCATGCCTTGGCCCGGCCACTCCTCCTTCAGAGGTCCCTAAGGAGGCTTAACACCTAAGAACTGTGATAAAGGGGAGAAAATCTCATTTTATTACCAGCTGGGGCCCTGGCCACAAGCCTGAACTCCAGTGGGTGGGACAAAAGCCCCTCCACCTTGCACACGGCAGAGGACCCAGAGGCTCACAAGACGTGTGTTTCTCTGTGTTCGCACCCCTCACTCGACCTGAGGCCACATCCTTGACCCCAACCGAGTACGGCCCTATTGTGCACGCACGCGCAGAAGCCGCTGCTTTGCCCTGGAGAACTCACCCTCTGGAGGCTCCGGCATCTCGCCCCTCCGGGGATGAGGGCAGAGGGCGATGAACAGGGGAGAGGCAGGGAAAGGGCCCGACCCGCCTTCTGGGGTCAGAGGTGATGAGCCCTCCCGGATGCAGGGGGTGGACCAGGGCCAGGAATTGCGACAGCTGGAGGCTGGGTCTGTGGGTGAGTGGGCAGGCGGCCTGCTGTGGTGAGAAAGGAAAGGGTTTGTGGGAAACATGGGAAACAGAAATAGCCCGGACGGTGTGCACCGGCAGCCTCTGGGGAGGGGACCCTCGCCCTAGGGCAACTCCCCCAGGGTTTGTCCGGGGGCACCGCAGGCCACCTGTCTGCCCTAGAGGCCTTGAGTCACTTCCTGTGTTTTTCCCTTGCCCCAGGTAGGCTCCTGACTCCCAGCACCCCCTTTCCTTCCTGTCCCTCTCTGACGCAAGGGCAAGGACAAGACCCACCTGAGGGCCAGGGGAAAGAGGACCCCGGCCCCATTTAAGTGTCCCTCTTCTCTCTGGACCTCCTGCACCTTGGCCTCCCGATTCTTGACACAGAGTTGACCCCAGGAGCAGGGGAAGCCTAATTCAAGGGCATCTCCGTCAGTCCCGTGCCTTCAATCCGACAGGAACAGGGACTCCTCATTAACTCCGTCTCTCCGTGTCTCCGAGAGGTGGGCTAGAGTACTTCCTGTCTCCAGCTTCAGCAGATTCAGCCTTCTTTTCTCACAGGGCTGTGCCCTTCTCTCTCCTCTCCCACATGACAACAGATTCCCTCAAGGGTGAAACTGTATCTCATTCCCTCAACAAATGTTTTCTAATTGAATCAGAATTGAGCTAAGTCACAGGCCCAGCTGGTTGAGAAACAAAGAAACAGAGTCCTCCCCACAGAGGAACTTTCTCTACCCACCGCATGATGGACGCTGTGGGTCATCCGCTCAACTTCTGTCCCCAGGCTTCATTGCTCCTTTAAAACCCAACTCACCCCTCAGCCAAGCCTCATTCTCCCATCAAGAGTTAACAAAGAAATCAGCAAGTGCTCTAAACCTTGGCCTATGAGAGGTGAGGGTAAGTTTGCTAAGGTCACTTCAGAGAAAAGTTTTCTTTATCTTAAAAGGAGACCTACAGGGGAGCCTGGGTGGCTCAGTCGGTTGAGGGTCTGCCTTCAGCTCAGGTCATGACCTCCGGGTCCCAGGATTGAGTCCCCAGGGAATCTGCTTCTCCCTCTCGCTCTGTTCCTCCCCCTGCTTGCCCTCTCTCTCTCTCTCTCTCTTTCTCTCTCTCAAATAAATAAAATAATCTTAAAAAAAAAAAAAAAAAAAAGGCAGACCCACAGAAAGAGATAGCTTCTCTTCAACCTCCAGACATATCATGTCTGGATGTGATGTCTGGAACTTCAACAGCCATCTTGCAATCATGAGGGAAGCCAGCCAACACCGGAGGAGGACAAAGCAGAAAGAAAGAATCTGGGTGCCTGATAATGTGGTAAAGCCCCTCACTTAACTGCCCTGGATCCACCCCCCTCGGGAATTTATTTTTCTTATGAAATAAAAACATCCTGTATTGTCTAAACCGTTTCGAGTTGAGTGTTCTGTTACTTGCAAGTCAAAGGGTCCTTATGATACAGCTGGGTATTTGGGAAGCCTGGTTAAAGAAACCAAAAGAGTCGTTGTGCGAAGGATGGGTGTGTGGCCTGAGGAGGAAGGAGATCACATTTTCCAAACCTCTGGCTCATGTTTAGCCCCATGACATGGGACCCAGCCAGCCGGGGGCTGAGAAGCAGGAGGAATGTAGACCATGTGTGGATAAAGACGTGAGACATGGGAGGTGGAGTGAGGGGCCTCCGGGAACCAGCAGCTCGGATGTGGTGAAAGAGAGGCATGAAGAGGCTCCTCACAGCACTGTTTCTAAGTTTAAAAAAAAGCAGAAACAACCCAGGGGTTCATTTATGGAGAATTGGTTGAATAAATTATGACACATCCCTAGAGTGGGGGAAGCATATCCACAGAGCCCCCCAAAGGAG
The DNA here is from genome assembly GCA_028646535.1 of Procyon lotor. Classification (NCBI taxonomy): domain Eukaryota; kingdom Metazoa; phylum Chordata; class Mammalia; order Carnivora; family Procyonidae; genus Procyon; species Procyon lotor. Next base: position 92,718,194 of record CM053608.1, on the reverse strand, counting down.
GCGACAACTAAGCAGGGGCCCTGGATGGGGTCATGTGGTTTCCCTATTGTGGGTCACGGAGGGAAACCAGGTCCTCCCCCAGCCCAGCCTGAGCCGAGGGGCCCGAGGCTGGTCCCAGGTCAGCTCCTATCACACATTCCTTGATATCATCCATTCTATCCCCTGACCCCCAGCACAGCTCTCCCTTCTTGAGGGCAGAGCCCCACTATTCTGTGTCTGGGGGCTGCCCCTGGGCCTGGCACAGCATTCGCAGACTGATTACCCGGGGTCCAGGAGGAAAGGAACATCTGAGCAAGGTAAGGAGGGGAGGAGGACTCTCCAGGAAAAAAGGTACAGGCAAGCAGAAGGGCCAATGTCTCTCGAGCGGTGTCACTGCCCTGGAAACAGGAGAGGCTCCAAGATGGCCAGGGGAGGAGACAAAGGGAGTCCAGAGGGAGGAAGCAAGGAGGTCCGGTGTCAGGAGTAGCATCAGAGGGCAGATCCTGTCCATTCAGCGCCACTCACACGTCCCACCTCCTCACTCAGTACCAGCACACAGATGTGCGTGGACGCCTGGCATAAACGTTCCCGGAACCACGCTTCCCCTACTGCACGCAAAGTCCTCTATTCTCCATTCTGTTCTGGTTCGCATTTTTAGAACACTGGTCCTGACCTACTGAATTAATTTCCAACTCAACTAACAGGTCCTGACCTACAGCTTGAAAACTCCACTCTAGGGCAGTGACACTCAAGGAGTGACCCACACCCACGAGGCCCGTCCACGGCCGCTTATGACCACCAGCCTGCGACAGGACTGGTGGGAAGGCCAAGGGCAAGCATTTAGACTTGCCAAACAGGATGACAACTTTCTATCTGTTGACTCCAACAATAAAATATTAGGACTTGTACTTTCTATGTCTTATTTTGTTTCTGATCATTTCGTTGTATTCTATTGTATAATATTATCAGTCTACGACAAATTGGAATTTAAAAAGCAAAAAAAAGCTCTCCTTCCCAGGAAAGTCTGAGAAGCACTGCCTCAGAGCATAGAGGTCTTCCCCAGAAGCTCCCAGTCCGAGTCGGAAAAGTCCTCCGAGCCTTCCACACCGCAGAGTGGTCCAGAGGCCCCCGCCGCTGCCGAGTCAGCACACACATGCCCCCTTCTCTGCCTGGCCAAGCCCTTGGAGGCTCAGGCCCATGCGTCCCTGCAGGACAGTTTCCAAGATGGCGCCCACACGCAGTCATTGCCTTTCCCCGACTTCCCACAGTGCGTTTGCCTGGACTCCTGTTACATCACTTCTTGTTTCTGTCTGATTGGCTGTTGATGGACCCACCCACTTACCATGGACTCGGGCCCGGGGTGCGACAGGAGCACGGTGCTTTGCCCATAGCACGTGCCCCGAAGTTTCTTAACAGAGAGTGAAGGAAGAGAGAAAGAAAAGCAGACACACAGTAGGAAGAGGAAGGCCGGGCTTCATGGAGCGTAACAGGGATGGAGAATTTGAATCCAGGCCCTTCTGAAAGCCAGAGAAGGGCCCTGAATGGACATCCCAAGTGAATCCTAGCCAAGGTGGTCTGGGAGGGCAGCAGGGACTAGGGGAGCAGGGTGAGCGGGCCCACTGGAGCAGACAACAAGCAGGCTGCTGCGAGCCAGGCCTCCTCAGGCACCTCGGGGCCAGCCCTGAGGAGGGAAGCCAGAGGGGCTCCAGGGCAAACTGGGCAGGGCCTGGGACCTGCTAAGTATTTGCCCTCATGGGAGGGCAAGAGAGGCGAGCTCTCTGTGAGTGGTGTTGGGAGGCCTCACAGGGAGAGCAAAGCGAGTGGCCTAAACCCAGGTAAGCACTCACGGGGTCATTTCATCCATGCTTCTGCCTCCATCGCAAACTCTGGTAGCAGCCCCTCAACTTTCTAGGAGTTGAGATGCATGGACCCCTGCCAGTGGAGGAGAGTCTGCTTCCCTGCCATTCCCATGTCACTTTGAGAGTGGCTTATTTGGGGGGTATTGCTGTGTGACCTCAGGTGAATCGGCTACTCTCTCAGAGCCTCAGTTTTCTCATCTGTCAAATGGGAATAATGAACTCTACCTGAAAAGACTGCTGTATGAGTGAAGCGACCAGTGCCAGGAAGTTCCTGGCAGGGGCTGGGTGGGGGTCAGTCCCTTCCCCCCACACCCCCTCCCCCAAGCTGTTCCCTGGACCAGCATTCAGCCAGGAAACCTGGACCTCAGTCATGGAGTGTGTCCACGGTGAGGCCACTAATGTGGCAGGGCCCAGGAGGAATGGGCTTCGATGCCAATCAAAGAAGGCTTCCCAGAGGAGGTGAGTTGCAGCCAGGAGCTGAAGCCTGAGAAATGGAGTGAAGGAAGGGTGAGCTGCCCATGCAGGAGACCCAGCCTCTGCAAAGACTCATGGAAAGGAACGTGCTGGGGCAGGGGATATGGGGCTGACCAGCCTGGCCAGCACCCGGAATGGGAAGAGGTGTGCAGAGCAGGAAGCTGGCAAGGAGAGGTACGGTTGCCATTCCTGAGAGTCGGCAGGCCCAGCATGTGTGTCCCTGCCCCAGAGTGGCCCCTGTCCCTGCCTAGATTATCTGCTGTGCGAGGCAGGGACTGGCACATGAGAAAACATGCTTTGTGGGCCCTCGGCTCTTGTCATTTTCCTGGAATGAGCAGGGACCCAGGTGCAGGGCTGGGGCTGCCTCTGCCTAGAAAGCCTGACTCTACCCAGAGGGACAGCAGCCCAGCCCAGCCCCCAGCCCCTCTGCCTTCCACCAGACCCTCTCCAGGCTACCCCACCTCGACCCACCCGGCAGCCCCCTTCACACACACACACACACACACACACAGACAGGGGTCACCCGGTGTCCAATGAGCGGAACTGCTGATGGAGAAAGGGGGTTCGCCTTGTGCCAGAGAGCACAAAGCAGCCAAAGTGTGGGGGCTGGAGAGAAACAGGCATAAACAGAGAAACTGACGGAGGAGGCAGTGACTGAAAGATAGGAGAATAAGAGAAAGAAGAAAGGGACAGAGACAGAAAAGAAGGGGGGGAGAGAGAAGAACATAAGGAGACAGAGATGGTGAGAGAGAGAGACCCTCAGAACCCGAGCGGAACATGGTGGAGCTCTGGCAGTGGGTGGCAGGAGGACCCCCACCACGCAGGAAGGGTCCCATTTTCTCTACTCTAGCGCCCGCAGGCCCCCATACTGGGTTCCTAACCCCCCTCCTTTTAGATGTAGGCCTCAGGGCCCCGCCCGTGTTCGTCTACCCGGCAGTCTGAGCAGACCTCGCGGGAGGCCTGGGCGCATCGGACCCCAGTGGTGCCAAGCCACAGGCCGTGCCACGGGCTAGCATAGCTCCACGTTGTCCCTAAAACACGCCGTCTTTCATTGGCAGAAAACCCCCGCCCCCCTCAGTGTGCGTCTAAGATTCAGGCCACCCTAGAGCTGAAGGTGGACGCTTAGCCTGGGACTAAGGATGAGGCTGCCTCCCAGCGACCAACCCCAGCACCCCCGGGGGGCGGCGGGCAAGAGGACAGTGCCTGGGGCAGGGATAGGGTAGGGAAGGCCTCCGCCAGGGCCCAGGGGGGTCCTTCTCCCCCTAGGACATGCAAGAACACTGTAGGAAAGACCACGACGAGCCCACAGGGAGAACTCAGGCAGGGCCCGGGAGGCGAGGGGGAGTTGTCAGGGAGGAAGGAGCTTGCGGTCCCCCTGGAAGGCCTTGCCGCCCAGCCTTTTCCCACCTCTCTCCACCCCCAGCGATGACTCAGGGATTCCACACATTTTGAATTCCTGTCTTCCTTTGGGCAAGATACTTGACACTCTCCTGGGCTGTCTCTCCTGCCCCAGCAGTGAAATCAACCATCTCAGAGGCTCCTCTCTCCATGACTCCGGGGCAGACCCTGCTTTCCCCAGTGAGTCACAGCAACAGCAAAGGCCCTTCCTGCCTCAGCCCGGGGCCTCCTCCAGTCGCACTCGGGCTCCTGGCTTTGCAGGAGCGCCCCCCCTCTGCCCAGAACCCCCTTCCCAAAAGCAGCTTCTTCTCATCCACAGGGACCCGGTTTAGAGGGCAAGAGCCCAGGCGTAGTGGGCAACCCCTGAGCCAACTTAGGATGGACGAGGAAGATCCTGGGAGGGGGGATGTCTCGGGCGCTGCCCTCAGGGGGCCCCCGGCGAGCAGAGCTGTGGACCTCAGAAAAGGAAGCTCTGTGTGGTTTCTCGGAACCTCAGAGCAGGGCCTGGTCCACGCTCGCTACGATGGAGGGGCTCGGTAAATATTCGTAGGCAGAAGGGAAGGAGGGAGCAAGAGGGAAGGAAGGCATCTGCAGGCCCTCGGCTTCTCTTTGCGGGAGGTTCTCGGTTCAGGAGCTTCCGTCATGGTGAGTAGGACTGCTGGGGCCTTTCTCATCCTTGCCCCCCAGTACCAGGCACAGGACAGCACAGAGCAGTTCCTCGTGACAAAGGTGCAAGTCTGCATTGACCCAGAGGACCCTGAGCACCAAGGAGGCCAGGCAGCAGGCAGGCCCCAGGCCCAGGGGGAAAGCTGCCTCAGTCTCCAGACCCACAGTGAGTGCAACAAGAGCGGGGTGGGGAGAGAGGCTGCCGGGGGGCTGGGCGGAGGCCGAGGGCAGTGTGGGACACCGGCCTGGGGCTCACGGCTGGCCAGGACCCCATGGGGCCCCTGAAGCGAGAGGTGCAGGGGAAAACAGGCAAGGCTGAAGTCTGTCTCTCCAGTGGGATCAGAGTGCAGGGAGGAGGGAGATGCTTGGGGGGAGGAGGGGGGGCAGAGAAGCCCTCCGCCACTCCTGCAAGATGGAGCACAGACCACCCCCACCCGGCTACTGCCCGGCCGGGCACGAGAATGGCTGGTGACGGGTGAGGATCGCTGTCTCAGCAAGGCCCGGTGAGTTTCTGTGAGTGAATCTTTTCCATCTTCAAACCAAAACCCATCTCTCAAAAACCAGCCAGCAAAGCTGCCGCTTCCCCTCTCTGCAACATCAAAGACCTAGAAGTCGCTGTGGAGAGACCTGCCACGTAGCTCCCCTTCCTCCTTCAAGCCACTGCGAGGGGGGGCGGGGGTTGGGGGGGTGGCTGCTGTGTCCGAGGAGCAGGGCGAGACAGGCCAGGGTGAGAGACTCTCGTCTGCGCCCCCACTGGGCTCCATGCTCTGCTGTCAGAGCCCAGTGGTGCGGTGGGATTCAACACCAAGGACGGGGGCAGAAGTCAGAGCAACTCCTCCAGTCCATGCTGGGTAAGAGCTAATTGCCAGGGCAGGAGTAAGTGCTGAGGCGGGAAACTGGGAGGTAAGGGGTCAGTGAGCCGTTCATCCTTAGCTAGCCATCATTTAGGAAAGTGATGTATTTCGTTAACCAACACTTACACAGTGCAAGACAAAGCACAAGCCAGTTATGAATATTAACTAATTGAATGAACTGCTTGAATTCCCAGAACACACCTGTAAAGACAGCGCTATTACGATCCCCAGTTACAGATTGGGAAACTGAGGCTCAGAGAGGGTAAGGGACTTGCCCAACGTCACACAGCTGGAAAGTGGCTGAACTGGGGCTCAAGTCTAGGCATACCGCTGCCCCAACCCATCCCTGCTGCTACCAGGGTTTCGGGGGCCTGGCAGGGTCGAGGGCAGTCCAAAGTCATGAGGCCAGGTCAGGGAGGACATCTTTCCTCTTCTGGATGAGAAGGTCCTTTCAGGGAACGGGTCAGAGGCCTCTCCCAGAGAGCTGCTGATGGAACTGCTCCCTCTGCTGGGGTGGGGAGGGGGTGGAGCTGGCCGGGGCCCCGGGGGGTGTGGCTGCCGTGACAGGGGCCTGGCCAATGGCAGGGCCAGGGAGGAAAGGAACCTCTCCCGGATATTTCTATTATCTTGAGGAGAAAGGGAGGCGGGAAGAAAATTTGGCCGGAAAGCAGGCTGAACTTGCAACTCGGTTTAATAACCGAAACCCAGTTGTCTGTGGGCCGGAGCTCCCTTTCACTGTCCCCTCCAGGGAAATCCAGGCCAGGCTTGGGGCTGGGAACCGGGAAGCCTAACCTTTCAACTTCCCCACCCCCACCCCACCATCCTAGAGCCCCAGAAGTGGGCTCCAGCTTCCCTGAACCTCTGGCTGGCCAGGCGGGGAAGCTGCAGGGTCCTTCCCCAGGCCTAGAGAAGAAGGAGGCTCCCAGAGATGGGGGCTGCATCTTCTGCCCCGAATACAAGGTCGTGTGCGTAGGGAAAGTAGCCGGTTCACCCCCCTGCCCTCCAACCGCTCACACACATGCCCTCACACGCACTCACACACACATCCACACACTAACACAACATACAGACACTCACTCATCTGCCATCACGCACACTCACACACTCAGACACACACGCTCGTCCCTCGGCGGTTAGGACCAGGCTGGGTAGGAGAGGGGCCCTCTGGGAGAATGGCATGGCTCGTCGTAGCTGCCAAGGGGTGGGTGGGCAGAAGCCTGGGACCGGGCAGGGAGCCCAAGAGCCGGGGGTGGTGCTGAGAGCCGCCATGCCATGTGGGGCCAGGGATGTGAATGGACTGGACACAGCTCTCGCCCCCTCCCGGGGCCTGCCTCTGGCCAGGCCGGCCTCCATTCCCGGCATTGTCTCGGGTGCCTCGGGCAGGGTTCCCAGGCTGGCTGAACTGAGGGCTTGGCCGCAAGGCCCTCCTGTGCCCTCCCATTCCCCTCTCCCCTTGGAAGGGAGGGCCGTGCAGGGAAGTGGAGGAGAAGGAAGGTTCCTGAATCACTGGCACCCCCTCCCCCAGCCCACACAGGTGGCCTGCAGAGGATAGCCCCAGGTGCCCAGACTCCACAAACCCCCATCCTTCCCAGGGCAGGAAGCCTTAGAAGTCCAGCGCACCCCCACCTGTCCCCTTGACCACGACATCGATTTTCACCCTCACCCTGGGTGTTGAGGGCGGGATGGGAACCCCAACCTGGGGTTCCATCAGCCCTCTTCCCAAGCTGGGCTTAGTCTGGGGTAAGCTGTTCTCCCTCCCAGCATCCCCTCTCCCAACTAATGGGATCTTAGCTCTGATCCATGGGAACCACAGGGCTTTAGTCTTAAAGGCCAAATTAACCACCTGGGGGAGGGGGATGTCGGTGTGAGTGGATTAATGCAGAGCAGCTCCTTCTCGACAACTGGCTCTTTCCCGCCTCATCCGAGAGGCTTCCCGCCTGCTTCCAGCAGCCTTCGCCCAGAATGGGGCTCCTCATCTCTCCGTGATGGTGCCAGAGAGAGGGCCACCATCACCATGGCCGCACCTCCACCAGAGGAAGGGACCCCGTGAACAAGAAGACCAGCTATCACCCGGGACCCCACATGGCCTTATGGGACTCGGGCAACACTCCCCACTGCACTCTATGGGGTAATAACAAGAAGGCCGCCATCCTGCCTTTGTGGGGCCTGAGTCCAGGAAGCGCCCCTCCCCATTCCAGGGTGCCTCCTCTCCTTCCAGACCCCTCCCCCCAGCACTTATCAGTCCGCAGGTCTCTGCTTCTCCCCGTCCCCCAGCCAGGGTCTGAAACAGAAGCCCCCCTCTCTGCTTTCACGGGGCGCCCATCTCTTCCCTCCTGGCACTGATCAGTGGGTTGGGGTGGCCTGTTTGCTCATCAGCCTTCCCAGCTAAGCCAGGAGCTCCGGGAGGGAAGAGACCTATCAGTCCTGATGGGCATTAAGCCCTCAGCCCCAGGCACAGCTCCTGGCAGAGAGAAGGTACTAGGTAAATGCAAATGAAGACTAAATGAGTGAGAGAATAAACAGCCCGTAATTGCCAAGCCTTTAGGGCCATGATGCACACATCTTCCAGGGTTGGCCCGGGGCAAGGCAAGCGTGCCCGCACCCCTCTGCTCTTCCCCCTTAACCCATCGCTGTGTGCTCCCCTCAGGAAGGCCAGCTCCCCGCCCTCTGGGAAGATTCACCTGGATAGTCCCCTCCCCTCTCCAAACCCCATACCCTTTAAGGCTCAGCTCCAGTCAGGGACCCCACATCAGGAAGCCTCCACTCTTGCTCCATGACCTCACCTGCTCCAAACACCAGCAAAGCTCTCTGCTGCGGCTGCTCTTGAACTTCTGTTATGATGTAACTTTTCCAGCGCACCCATTTTTGGTCCCCCTCGGGCTCCTGGAATCCCCTGCAGAGGGGAGCCCTGGCTACCTAGGCTGTGCCAAGAGGTGCACCCTGGCCTGTATCCCCTAGAAAGGTCGATGAGCCTGGTCGGGGTGGGGGGGTTGGGTAGGGCTCAGGAAGCCAGGGCTCTGCCATTTCCTTCCCCACCCCCAGGCTCTGCTGGGGAACTCCGGGACCTGGAAAATGAACACAGGAGAAGGAGGCCCCCCACTGGGCAAGGAGAGGGGGTGTCAGCCAAGCAGGTGGGATCCTAGAGAGAAAAGAGCTAAGATCAGACATCAGAAGCCAGACTCGCAGCCCTGTGGCAGGAACGCAGAGGAAACAGGGAGGAGCCCATCAGGATAGGACCGCAGGTGGAGGCTTCTACCCATCCTGCTTGGCTGCTGCTTAGCTGGGCCTCTAGGGCAGTCAAGGGCGTCAGGGCGTAAGGGCAGAGCTATGAGTGCACCCACCCACCCCCCGGAGCCCCGCTCGCCCCACACACACACCTCCTGGCAGTGGCTCAGTCACCCCCACCCCCGCCCCCGCTCAAGTCACCGATGTTCTCAGCACCTATCTGCAGGGGTTTAGATGCCCACCTACTGGGTGCTCAGAGAGGGGCTCACCGGTCTGCCCCAGCCCTGCCCCAGTGAGTGGGCAGTGGAGCAAATTGGCCAGTGCTGGCCTGATGGGGGAGCAGGGATGGTGGGGGAGGCAGGGGCTCCTGGCACAGACGCTCTCATTGTCCCCCACAGCACACACGCACTCACAGGCCGGCCAACCCCTAAAGCCAGGGCAGCTGCTCTCAAAGGGAACTGAGATCCCTCCCACTGGCTGACTTCCGATGAGCCCCTTCCTCCTGTCTGTAGTGGGGCAGTGATAACCTCTGCTTTGCTCACCTGTCCACGTCGCCGTGATGGCCGGCCAAGGAGTGCCCACGAAAACACTCCCTGAGACCTTCATCATCTACAAAAAGAGAGGTTCCTCATTATCATTCTGGTCTCTGATACTATTCATCTAAGGAAACTAAGCCTGCTGTCTCAGTCAACTACACCAGCCTCAGCTCCCCCGTAGGATCCCCTCGCCCAACAACCCCCTTTGCCCATAGGATAAAGGCCACATTCTATGCTCCAGAACTTTCTCCACTTACGCTCACTGTCCAATTTTATCTCCCTTACACCATAGTCTCTCCGGGCTTTCCAGAGTTCCTCCAACAAGTTCCCCCTTCCTCCAAGTACCCGCCTGCCCTCCCCTAGGGCTACCTTTTATTTAACGCAATCCTTCAAAACCAAACCGTGGTACCAACTCTCGCGTGAGGCCTCCTTCCTCAGCTAAGCCAGCGCTGATCTCTCTCCTTCCCTGTAAGGGATTCGGTTTCCACCAAATGCCATGACAATTCCTGGCACAGAGTTGGTGCTCAGGAAATAAACGTTGTAACAGCCACACCCTGGGCCCCAAACAATTTGTATTCACTGACTCATTGAATCCTGACTTGTTGTTGTGCGACTTCAGCATTCCCATTTTCCAGATGAACAAACCAAGGCGTCTGCCAAGTCCCTTGCCCACGTCAGCATCAAACCAAGATCTGAACCTGGAGACGGACGCCAGAGCCCGCGTACGTGCCTCTAAACCCCATGAAGACGTGAGCCACGTCCTCCTGTCCATCTGTGTCATCCCCCGGCCCAGTCTAGGACCTGGTCCAGTGAATATTCGATGGGTCACGGCACTCACATGTCTCAAGCCTCCTCTATACGCCCAGCTCACTGTGCTGGGAGTTCCCTTAGGGGAAAGCCCAGAGGCTGGCTCAGGGTCCCAGGAAATACAGCCTCACTAGGCTGGATCCACACCGTCCTCAGGCATCGGAGTGCCAGACTAGGGCCGGAAAAAAATGGGGCGGCAGCCCTTTGGCCACAGCATAAGGCTGCCTGGTGGTCCGCTCAGTGATTGCATTGGCGGCGGGCCGAGGTGGTGACTATTGCACCCTCAGTCACCATGACAGGGTGTGGGGAGGGCCCAGGGTGGGGTCTGCAAGGAAGCAGGCCGGAGCATCAAATTCCAGGCGCCAGGGACTCTAAGGACCACGTAACCCAGTTGTTCACTGCCTCAGATGAGAAAACTGAGGCCCCGGAGTTGGAATGACTCGCCTGAAGCTGAAGAGAGCCCAGCCAAGGCTCGCAAAAGCACCTGCACTTGGCCACCTTTCCTCTTCGGCCTGCCTGCGGGCCTGGGCCCCACCCCGCCCCTGGAGAGCTTTATAATGACCTCTGCCCACCCAGTCACCAAGAGGCCCCAAGTCTTCGATGACCCCAGCAGGGGAAGGGGCGCCCTCAGACAGCTTCGCCAGGCGGCCGTGCCCAGCCAGCAGCAGGCCCTCCAACCAGAGCTGGGAGAGAAGCTGGGAGAAGGCCAGCCGCTCATTGTGGAAAATAAATCAGGGACATCTAAACCACGCGGTTGGAGAAAGGCCAGTTGCACGTAGACTTGTTTCCTTTTGTGCTCTTGCTCACCCACTTTAATTGTTAATTGAAAGCCGTGAGTTATATAAGTTACGTGGATACCAAAGAAGGAGTTGAATGAGCTCTTGAAAATAAACCACTTGCTGAGTGGTTTTCAGGATGCGGAGAGGTCGGTTGAGGAGGGCAGCTGACCCTGAGAGGGCAACCAGGACAAAACTGTCCCCTAGTGACCGCAGTCCGGATCTGCAGATGCGTCGGCCCTGGAGTTGCAGAGCACCAGGATATGTGTTCAAGTTGCTGATTCTTCACAAAATCTCAGTCAAAAGTTGTGCTACTATATTGACTTCTTAGTTTAATAAGGAGACAAAACCTCTCCCATCTCTGACCCTGAGCTAATTGAGGGCAGGGCTGTGTCTTCCTCTCAGACTGGGGCTCCCTGAGGACAGGGCTGTCTCCTCTCAGCCTGGAATTCCTGAGGCAGGTCTGTGTCTCCCCTCAGACTGGGGTCCCTGAGGGCAGGGTTGTATCTCCCCCTCAGACTGGGGCTCCCTGAGGGCAGGGCTGTGTCTCCCCCTCAGACTGGGGCTCCCTGAGGGCAGGACTGTGTCTCCCCATCAGACTGGGGTCCCTGAGGGCAAGGCTATTTCTCCCCCTCAAACTGGGGTCCCTGAGGGCAGGGCTGTGTCTCCCCCTCAGACTGAATTACTAGGTCTGAATTACTTTTTCCCTATAAGACTAAAGACTCCCAGAAAAACAGGAACTATGTTATTTCATTCCCTTCCCTGAGGCAGGGCCAGGGTCTCTCCATTAAATCAAGCCCACCCTACTCCAGCTGACCTGGGTTGAGGAACCAGGGACCGGGAGCCACCTGTCACCGCGGGAAAATCTCAGGACACACCCTGGTGACAGGAGTGGGAAGGGTTAAGAAACTGCAGCTCCAGGGACACCTTTCTCATTAGCTGCCCTCCCCCTGCTGCCTGCTGCCTGCTGCCAGGGCTTGCTTGGGCCTCTGATGGGTTCCAGCTGACAGCTGGGCCTCCTCCATTCTGACCCTGGGGCGGCGGTGTCCTGTAATGACCCCACCACCGGTACCCTTAGCCACCCAAGCCAGGGAGGGCTGGCGTCAAGATGCAGTGGGATGCAGGGAGGGAGGGGCAGCCCTGCCTTGGGGTGGGGGGGAGTGCAGAATACAAGGCGCCCGAAAGAGGCTGTTGTGCTTGGGGTTCCATTAACTCCCTCTGAGGCCCAGAGTGGAGTGACAGGGGCCACCCTACCCACAAGGGCTAGTTTCTTCCACAGCCACCACCCTTGGGGGAGAGGCCTTCACATAGCCTCCAGCCTGGGCAGGGGCCGGTGGCTCCCCCAGCTCCTCCTCCACCGTGAGTCATTCCCAGCAGTCTGTGCGCGCAGAGGCAGCAAACCCCATCCCGCAGTCTGAGGAGAGCAGGGGACAAGCTGCAGTACTGGCGAGACGCAGGTGCCAAGCTCGGGAACACCAGCCTGGTCTCGATGCGGAGCCGGAGACTCGCTCCTTGAGAAATCTCGGGTTTGGTTTCCCATACACCGTCCCCTGCTCCGCATCCCGTCATGCTCGGCTCTCTGAGATTCCGCTGTCTTTTGTGCCCTTGTCCCTTACTCACGCCTCCTCCCAGCATCCTTGGGCCTTTCAGGACTCATCTCAAATGTCACCTCTCCTGGGAAGCTCTCCTGTCTCCAGGACCTGTTCTCCTTTGCACACCCTCGGTGCCATGGGCATCTTTTTATCTGCTTTCCATATCTCGGGCTAGAAAAGGAGCCACAAGGGCAGTGGAGACCGTATTCCATTCCTCTCTGTATTCCCAACACCCCGCACAGTGCCCGGCACAGACTAGGAGCTCGTGATATTGTTTCCAAGGATGGATCCAGCCAGGAGTTAAATACAATCACTCAGACCCTAATAACCAATATTCGCTGGTCCCAGATGCTTCCCAAATTCCACCAACTATTCCTGGACAAGCCTAGGAGTTTTCTCATCTGATGTGATGACCTGGTGCCAAAACTCCCCCAGGACCACCCACGAAGGGCAGAGTTGATATGCCTGAGCCCTCCAGGGGCCAAAGCTGTTAGTGGTCTGTGGGAAGAGGGGAGAATGCATCTCGCTCTCCACTCCCCTTCGAGAGAATCCAAAAAACAGAGCTGCCTGTGCCTGGCATCTTACAGAAGTTTAGGAAACAGTGTACAGTGGATATAATGGGCTAGATAGATCTCAATACATTCTACCCTCTGCTAGGTGCCCTCCTAGGGCAGAACAAGGAGAAACAAGAAGAAACAAGAAGAAAAAAAACAAAATAAACAAAACGCTACGTTTGTCAGTGTCCCTTGCTCTTATGATTCAGGATGTAATTCAAGTTAGCCAATTAGATGCACTTGCATAAGAGTTAAAAGGCCGTGCTTCTGCAGCTCCTGCTGCATTCTGGGAAAGGGGCAGGGGTATTTTTTCTCCTTGCCATAGTTGCTTTGCTGCAGTCCTGGCAGAGAGGGTCAAGAAAGCAAGGCCCATACCTTAAGAAACCAGAAAAATCTCAGATAAACAACGTAATCTTACACCTAAAGGAGTTTTGAAAATAAGAACAAACAAAATCCAAAATCAAAAGAAAGGAGGAGATAACAGAGTGGAAATAAATGAGACAGAAACAACAAAAACACTAGAAAAGATCAATGAAGCCAGGAGCTGGTTCTTGGAAAAGATCAACAAAATTGATAAACCTCTAGCCAAACTTATAAAACAAAAACAGAGAGAGGGAGGACGAGTAAACAAAATCAGAAATCAAAGAGGAGAAATAACAGCCAACATCACGGAAATACAAAAGATCGTAAGAGAAAATTATGAAAAATGATATGCCAACAAATCGGGCAACCTGGAAAATATGGATAAATTCCTAGAGACATATAACCTTCCAAACTGAAGCAGGGGGAAACAGAAAATTTGAACAGACTGATTACCTAGCAATGAAATTGAATCAGTAATCAAAACACTCCCAACAAACAAAAGTCTAGGACCAGACAGCTTCACAGGTGAATTCTACCAAACATTTAAAGAAGAGTTAATACCTATTCTTCTCAAACTTTTCCAAAAAATAGGGAGGATATGTGCTGTGGTGAGTACTGTGAATTGTGTAAGACTGATGAATCACAGACATGTACCCTTGAAACAAATAATACGTTATATGTAGATTAAAAAATAAAAATAATAAACATAAAAAATAAACTTTTCCAAAAAATAGAAGAGGAAGAAAAACTTCTAAGTTCATTCTACAAAGCCAACATTACCCTGATACCTAAATGAGATAAAGACACCACAAAAATAGAGAACTACAGGCCACTATCTCTGATGAACATGGATGCAAAAATCCTCAACAAAATATTAGCAAACAGAATTCAACAATACATTTTAAAAAAAATCTTTCACACAACCAAGTGGGATTTATTCCTGTGATGCAAGGGTGGTTCGATGTTCACAAATCAACCAATGTGATACATCACATCAATGAGAGAAAGGATAAAAACCATATGATCATTTCAATAGATGCAAAAAAAGCACTTGACAACATCCATTCATGATAAGAACCCTCAACAAAGAAGGTTCAGAGGGAACATATTTGAACAGACTAAAAGCCATGTATGAAAAATCCACAGCTAACATCATCCTTAATGGGAAAAAACTGGGAGATTTTTCTCCTGAAGTCAGGAACAAGACAAGGATGTCCACTCTCACCACTTTCGTTCAACATAGTGCTGGAAGCCATAGCTATAGCAATCAGAAAAGAAAAAGAAAAAAAGGCATCCAAATTGGTAAGGAAGAAATAAAACTTTCACTATTTGCAGATGACATAATAATATGCATTGAAAAGCCTAACAACTCCACCAAAAAATTCCAAGAACTGATGAAGGAATTCAGTAGGATCACGGGATACAAAATCAATATACAGAAATCCATTGTATTTCTATAGACTAATAGTGAAGCAACAGAAAGAGAAATTAAAAAACAATCCCATTTACAATTGCACCAAAAATAATAAAATACCTAGGAATAAACTTAACCAAGGAAGTGAAAGGCCTATACTCAGATAACTGTAAAACACTGGTGAAAGAAATTGAAGACAAGGAACACCTGGGTGGCTCAGTCAGTTAAGCATCTCACTCTTGATTTCAGCTCAGGTCATGATCTCATGGTTGTGAAATCAGTCCTTGCACTGGGCAGGGAGCCTGCTTGAGATTCTCTCTCTTCCTCTCCCTCTGCCACTCCCACCCCTCACTCTCAAAAGAAAGAAAGAGAGAGAGAGGAAGGAAGGGAGGGAAGGAGGGAGGAAAAAAAAGAAAGGAAGGAAGGGAGGGAGGGAGGGAGGAAGAAAGGGAAAGAAGGAGAAAAAAGGAGAAAGAAAGAAACGGAAAGAGAGAGAGAAAGACATTAATTGAAGACAACAGAAACAAATGAGAAGACATTCCATGCTCATGGAATGGAAGAACAAATATTGTTAAAATGCTCAAACTACCCAAAGCAATCTACAGATTTAATGCAATCTCTATCAAAATACCAGCTGTATTTTTCACAGAGCTAGCATAAACAATCCTAAAATTTGTATGGAACCACAAAAGACCCTGAATAGCCAAAGCAATCTTTTTTTTTTAAAAGATTTTATTTACTTGAGAGAGAAAGAGTACAAGCACAAGCATATGAGTGAGCGGGAGGGCAGGAGGGGTGCCCCTCCCATAAGCAGATGGCCCCGCTGGGCAGGGAACCTGATGTGGGGCTCACTCCCAGGACCCCAGGATCATGACCTGAGCTGAAGGAAGATGCTTAACTTACCAAGCCACCCAAGCATTCCTAGCCAAAGCAATCTTGAAAAAGAAAAACAAGGGGCGGCTGGGTGGGTCTGTGGGTTAAAGCCTCTGCCTTCAGCTCAGATGTGATCTCGGGGTCCTGGGATCAAGCCCCACATCGGGCTCTCTGCTCAGGGGGGAGCTTGTTTCCCCCTCTCTCTCTGCCTGCCTCTCTGCCTACCTGTGATCTCTCTCTCTCTCTCTGTCAAGTAGGTAAATGGAATCCTTAAAAAAAAAAAAGCTGAAGGAATCACGATTGAACATTTCAAGTTATATTACAAAGCCGTAGTAATCCAAACAATATGGTACTGGCATAAAAAATAAACACATAGAACAATGGAACAGAGCCCAGAAATAAACCCACGATTATACGGTTAATTAATATTCAACAAAACAGGAAAGAATATGCAATGGGAAAAAGACAGTCTCTTCAACAAATGCTGCTGGGAAAACTGAACAGCAACATGCAAAAGAATGAAACTGGACCACTTTCTTACACCATACGCAAAAATAAACTCAAAATGGATTAAGGACCTAAATGTGAGACGTAAAACCATAAAAAATCCTAAAAGGGAGCACAGGTAGTAATTTCTCTAACGTTGGCCATAGCAACATCTTTCTATAGATATAAATATACAAAATACACACACACACACACACACACACACATAATACATAAAGAACTTATACAACTCAACACCAAAAAATCAAATAATCCAATCAAAAATAGGCAGAAGGGGTGCCTGGATGGCTCAGTGGGTTAAAGCCTCTGCCTTCAGCTCAGGTCATGATCTCAGGGTCCTGGGATCGAGCCCCACATCGGGCTCTCTGCTCAGCAGGGAGCCTGCTTCCCCCTCTCTCTCTGCCTGCCTCTCTGCCACTTGTGATTTCTCTCTCTGTCAAGTAAATAAATAAAATCTTAAAAAAAAAAAAAAAAGGAGGCAGAAGACATGAATAGATACTTCTCCAAAGAAGACATCCAGATGGCAAACAAACACATGAAAAGATGCTCAACATCACTCAGCATCAGGGAAATACCAATCAAAACTACAATGATCTTGGGCGCCTGGGTGGCTCAGTCGTTAAGCGTCTGCCTTCAGCCCAGGTCAGATCCCAGGGGCCTGGGATCGAGCCCCGCATCAGGCTCCTTGCTCGGCAGGAAGCCTGCTTCTCCCGCTACCATTCCCTCTGCTTATGTTTCCTCTCTCGCTGTGTTTCTCTCTGTCAAATAAATAAAATCTTTAAAAAAAAAAAAACTACAATGATCTATCACCTCACACCTGTCAGAATGGCTAAAACCAACAACACAGGAAACAACAGGTGTTGGTGAGATGCAGAGCAGCCACTGTCGGAAACAGTATGGAGTTTCCTCAAAAAATTAAAAATAGAATTATCTTATGACCCAGAAACCACACTACTATTTACCCAAAGAAGATAAAAAACACGAATTTGAAGAGGTTTATGCACCCCTATGTTTACTGTAGCATTATTGACAATAGCCAGATTATAGAAGCCACCCAGGCATCCATCAACTGATGAATGGATAAAGAAGATGTGATACATATACACAGTGGAATGTTACTGAGCTGTAAAAGAGAATGATTTGCAACAACATGGATGGAGCTCGAGAATATAATGCTAAGAAAAATAAGCCAGTCAGAGAAAGACAAATGCCTTGTGATTTCACTCATGTATGGAATTTAAGAAATAAAGCAAACGAACAGAGGGGGAAAAAGGGAGACAAAAACAAAACAAAACAAAAAAATAGACTCTTAATTATAGAGAACAAACAGATGGTTATCAGTGGAGGAATGGGTGAAACAGGTGAAGGGTATTAAGAGTGCACTTATCTTGATGAGCACTGAGTACTATATGGAAGTGCTGCATCGATATATTGTACACCGGAAACTAACATAACACAGTACGTCAGCGACACCCGAATTGGAGGCGTTAAAAAAAAAGCTGCTTCCTGATCGTGCCACTCCGTGTGGCTCTGGAGCGGGTGACCTCATGGTCACCAAAGACACAGTAGCCCCTTCAGTGGCCCAGTTCTGCAGCAGAGCACTGAGAATTATTCCTGAAAGCTCCTGAGTCTTTGTCTCTGGCCTTCCAGTAGTTCTGTAGAATTTCATACTCTGTAATAAATCCCTTCCATTTAAACCCACCAGAGTGGATTCCGGTCCCTGCAGAGTCCTGGTGCAACGGGCTTTGTATTCTACTCCCCGCTCCCTCTTCTGTTCTGTTTCGCAGACTCAGATGTAGGTCTACCAGAAAGTCAGACCCAAGACCATCGCCACCACCCACCCCCCACCCACTTAGAACCACCTCGCTTGCCCTTTGACCGTGATACACGGTCACTTGGCCACGATTCTCCCAATGTCTTTTCCCTTTAGAGGGTTTCCTTCTAGGAGTTTCCTTAGACCCTTGTGCGTGTCTGAATTCCAGCCCAGAATGGTAGATAGATGTCCATTTCATGTCAGTTCTGAGCCATGAGTAGTGATGGCCAGGACCACGGTGTGGTAAAGGGTCAGGCTGCTTCTGGACTCAAAAGGAGAGAGGGCTCTGACCAGCTAGCAAGCCTGCCATGGTGCAGAAGTGGATCCCGACAGTGTGCATGATTGCCTCTATATTTGAGGGAGAAGTGAATGAAGGTCCTTTCTGCTCAAGTCCGACTGGGGTCCATTCAGCCATATGCTCCCCGGGCAGCTACCCAGCCCAAATGCCACCCCACAGCTTTCTGACTGGACCTGCCAATTTCCCCATCTAAACATCTCTTCATTGACCCATTGCCGCAACTATTCCCGATGCTTCCTGATTCCCGTCTCCAACTTAGGTCCTCAACCCCTCACTCCAACATTCACTCTAACTCTCACACTCACTGGGTGCAGACCTGGGGAGCTGAACTCAGGAAAGAGCTGGAGCTGAAATGAGCTAATTCCTAAGTCCTCACCTCGTCCAGGAAGAACCTTGACCTCTAGGCTCCCCAGAGGCCCTTCTTCACATATCTCTGTGCCCAGTCCATGCTGGGCACTCGGGCAGTGCTCAATAAACCCATGGATCAATGAAAGAATATACAGATTGCTGGGGAGTGATCTCACGCACCACTGTCTTCTCTTTCCCACTCTTGCCTCCTGCCCTTTCCTGTACTCAAATACCTTTGTTGACACTGACATCTGGCCTCTCAAATCTCCAGGAAGCTTGCACACAGTGGGACCCCCTGAATCCCATCTGAGTCACCGATGAACCCAAATCCAGCCTACTGAGGAAGCCAGCTGAGGCGGGACAGAAATCGTGGCCTTCGGGGGCCCCCAGGCTCTCCTTTGAGAGAGAGGAGCCAACCTCTGGGTGCAGCAGAGATGGGGGCAGGGGGAGCAGTAAGTCATTTTCCCGGGACAAAAACAATCCCTGAGCCCACCCCACAGCATCCTCACTCTGGGCTCTAGCTCACCAGCCACAGTTTCCACTTAAAGGGAAACAGATGGTGTGGTTAATTGGGGTGTCTTCGTGGGCTCTGGCCCTCATTAAGGCCGACGGTGGGGACAATGAGTGATTTACCGGGTCATAAACAGCAGCTCAAGGGGGGGTAGGGCCCTCATGCCTGCCGCCCCTGAGGACGGGGAGAACAGTGGACAGTGGCCCCTGGTCTTGGTCCATGGGGTCAGGTTGGAGTTCAGACGGGAGGCTCCTCACCTCTCCCCGATCACTGGGCTCTGAGCCGAGGCAGGCGGGGGCAGGCAGAGTCCAGCGACGGCTCCTGGGGGGTCCAGATGCTAACAGCTGGACAAAGCGAACACTGAGCTGGGAGTGGTAGGGAGGAAGAGCTGGGTGGATGCGACAACCACAGAGCAGCAGGGACCCCCAGGCCAGGAAGGGCAGAAGCTGCTGGAGCCCGAGAGACCCCAGAGGTGCAACTGGGGCCTGCCTCTTCCCAGCGGGGCACAGCTCAGCCCCGCAACCCTCCACAGAAGCATGGGAAAGAAAGGCAAGTCCATCCCTCTCCCCAGGGAAGCCCTATGCCAGAGAGAGGAAGTAGCTAAGAGCCAGGCTGCCTGGGTTCAAGCTCCAGCCCTGCCCATCACAGGCCCTCATGACCTTGAGCAGCTTCCATGGCTCCTCCGTGCCTCGACTTCCCCATCTGTAAAATGGAATAACATTTCCTCGTGAGAATTGCCTCCTTAGTGGACTCAGAACGGTGCCTGGCACATAGTGCTATGTGTTTGGTTGGGGTGATTCTTTTTAAAGTGAGAGTCCCTACGTTGGTGAACTGGGGGAGCAGCGGGGGGCGGCGGGGGTTCTCACCCTCCCCTGTCACCAGCAGCAGCAGGCTTTGGGGAGTTTCTCATGGCACATCCACTATTCCCAAGCTCTAAGTCTCCTCTCTCACCCCCCACGATCTCCAACTGGTGGGAGGGACAAGGGGCCCAACCAAACCAGGAAGTGAATGAGCCAGCCACATCCCAAAGATGGCCTGGCTGACCATGGAGAGTGCACACTGTTTACTGGGCATCTGCTACACACCAGGCCTGAGGCTGGTGCTTTATCTGCACTTGGCCACTGAGTTCAAGGTAGGTATTGCGGTCCCGCTCTAGAGATGTGAATCCAAGGCCTCGAGAATAAGCATCCGAAATCGCCCCAAGGGCAAGAAGAGAGCTGCGGTCAGAATTCAAGACTTCCCGTCTCCAGAATTGGAACTCTTTCCTCAAAAGCAGAGTGGGATTCTGAGCCAGGGATATCACAAACACCGAGGGAGTTTTGGTGGTTGGTTTCTTTGTTTGTTTTGTTTTGAAAGAGAGAAAGCTCACGTGAGGGGCAGAAGGAGAAGGAAAGAGAGAATCTTAAGCAGGTTCCACACCCAGCACGGAGCCCAGTTTCATGACCCTGAGATTCTGACCTGAGCCAAAATCAAGAGTTGGAGGCTTCACTGACTGAGCCCCTTGGGCGCCACCTGAGGGACTTATAACTAAGATTCCTCCAGACCTAGAAAATTCCAGGATCTGGGAATAGGACCCAAGAGCCTATATTTAAATACAGTAGCTGCCCCAGCTTTGGACCTCCTTCCAACCCAGCACAGTCCCCATCTCAGATGGCAGGCCAACAGGCTGGGGCAAGAAGGGAGATGGAGCCCAGTCAACCTGTCCTGGTTATTTCTGGGGGATGGGAGCACCCCTGCCTCCATGCCCCCTTCATCCCCAGGATCCCTCACTCTCCCTCCCGGACCCTGGGCTTAAACAGGCAGAATGGGGCAAGAAAAGAGGGCGAGGTCCAAAGTATGAGGCTGAGAGGAGCAACAGGGTTAATGGGGTCACCTCCCCCATCCATTGTGAGGGTACAAGGGGGACGGAGAAGGGACCGACACATCGACAGTGCCAGGGGTCCCACCGGCTAGGGGTGGGACACTAGCTCTGAGGTGGGGAGCTCCTTTTAGACTGGCCCCTCTTCTCGTAGCACAAGGGGATCCCTTGCGCCACTCTGACATTTTCCCCATACACCCTTAGACAGGATGGGAAAGCCTCCCCAGCTCCCTGTGCTGCAGGGGCAGCAGACGCTGGTCTTCAGTAAGGAGCCGAGAGGGATCAGCACACATCACATCACGCTTGGCACGGCCCCCATTGGTGGGCAATGAGCCATCGAGTCGGCCAGCCATCTCCCTGCAGAACCTTTGTCAGCGGAGGAGGGGCTGCTGGGGGGGGAAATCAGCCACCCTCAGGAGCAACCCCTGACTGCCACCCCCCTGCCCCCAGATCCTGCCTTCCCTGGGCCCACCTTGCAATTCCTTATTATTTGTATGACTATTTGCTTTCAGTTTCTCCGCCTCCAGGCTCTGTGAAAGCAGGACTGAGTCTGGGGGATGGGGGAGAGGGGGTGGGGGGGGAGGTCAGCATCGGATCCTGAGCACCTGGTGCATTTGTTGAATGATGGATGACTTGAATGAAAGTGTCCCAGTCCTGTCCACCTCTTGCCCCTAGCACAGGACCTATAGGTGCTTGGTGCTCAGATCTGGCAGGATGGTCAAGTAAAAAGAAGCCCAAGGTCAACCCCAGAGCAATATACCAAATATCGGTATATTGGTATATACCAATTATACCAATATAATCAAGGAAGACTTCCTGGTGGAGGTGGACGGGGAGTGGAGGCAGCCAGTCTCTCATCTGTCTTTCCTGGTCAGCACCTGTTTCCGGCGGGAACTCCCAGGGGGCAGAGGTCATGTCTGGGTCTCAGGGCCATCCCCAGCACAACCCCCTTGGAGCTGCACATGCGGGCCTCACTGTCAACTGCCAACTGTGACTCATAGTTCATGAGCCTTCCTCTTACCTAGAGATCCGGGAGCAGTTATTACAGTAACATTAGTAACCACATGTCGCGGTTGTGACCACGCTTACGCTCAGTGTTCCTCCCCTCACACTGGGCCAGAGTAATGACCTCACCCTTGGGGGTCAGCAAGCAAGGACAGGACCAACCCTCAGAGACAGGGGGATGGCCTTGATGGCCCTGGTCTGCCCGGGAAGCCCAGAATCTGGCCCCTTTCTCTCCGAGCTGGTTGAACACCCTCCCACATCTACCCAGCGCAGCTGGCTGGGGTAGGGGCTAGTCCCTGCCGCAGCCTCCCCCAGGGTGGGCAGGAAGAAGCAACAGGAAATGATAGGGGGCGCCCTATCCCTGCCCTTCCTCGCCCCTGGGTTCACATGCTGCGGAAAGTTGCATCCAGGGACGTGGCCGTAGCGGCGGGCTCCTGGCACCAGCAGAAATCCCCACGCCTGTCAGTGGACCCTGTTCAGACACATCCCCTGACCACGGCACTGAGTAAGTGCTGAGGAGACACCTGCAGACTGAGGTCACACCCCTGCCTGCCCTCTCCTCCCAGACAGGCCCCTCCTGGGGCCCCGGACCATTCCAGTTCCTCCTGTCAGACCATGAGATGGCCCGGGGCATTCACTCCCACAGGAAACGCTCAACAGGAAGGAAAGGAACACACAGGAACTGGGCTGGGAGCCCAGCTGGGTGCTCTTAGGGAAGTTACCCAACTTCTCTGGGCTTCAATTTCTGAACCTATAAAACAGGACTAAGACCAGCTGCTTCTCGGGCCTGTGGTACAAATGAGTGCACTTGGAACTGCGCGCTACCATTAACGGTCCGGGCAGGAAACCCCACAGTCCCCGCTTCTCTGTGGGGGATACTTCCGACCCTCGGCGCACGCCACAGCCACGGATCCATGTATGCCACGTTGCTCCCGTACGTACGATGGTCAAGTTTAACTTGTCAATTAAGCACAGTGAGAGATTAACAATAATAACTAACAATAAAAGAGAACGATTAGAACAATGTAATGTACTACGAGTTATGCGAATGTGGTCTCTCTCTCAAAATATCTCAGGGTACTGCACTTACCCTTCTTGTGATGACGCGAGATGGTGACCTGTCCACGTGATGACAGGAAGTGAGGGCAATGACGAAGGCTCTGGGGTGTAGCGTAAGGCCGCTTTTGACCTCCTGGCCCTGTAGCAGAAGGAGGACCGTCTGCTTCCAGACTGCAGTTGACCGCGAGTAACTACAACCTCAGAGAGCGAAATTGCAGACAGATGGGAGGGGCGGGGGGGGGGTACCGCTGTAGGAGCATCGGGAAGAACTGCGACTTCAGGGAAGAGAGGGAATCGGAGTTGCTGAAGACGGGAGCTGGGAAGGCCCCCCTCTTCCGTGCCCATTGCAGACTAAGGGGAACCGGGGCCTGTGGCAGGCTCACCTCCAATATGCGCCATTCCCTGATCTTCCCTCCCTTGCAGCCA
The DNA here is from genome assembly GCA_028646535.1 of Procyon lotor. NCBI lineage: Eukaryota > Metazoa > Chordata > Mammalia > Carnivora > Procyonidae > Procyon > Procyon lotor. The sequence continues at coordinate 92,694,999 of CM053608.1, read as the reverse complement.
GACCCCCCAGGACAGAAAGATGCCACTGCTCAGCTTCCCTTGCAGCTAGGCGTGGCTAGGTGACCGCCTTCTGGCCAGGGTGGGTGCAAGAAAGGGGCATGGGCTGCTTCGGCCCTGTCTCCCTCCTTTCTCCTGGCTAGAGCTCCAACGAGCATCCTGAGCAATGAAGTGACCTTGGAAATGGAAACTACACCCAGCAGATCAATAAGAGAGAAGGGGCTGAGTCTTCAAGCGAGCCTATAGTCTTCAAGCGAGCCCAGGGAAGTTTACCTGCCAACCTCAAGCACAGGGGCAAAAAAAATGCCTCTATCTTATATAAACTGAATTTAACTCGGATACAGGCCTCTCCCTGGTGGAGTCACCGCCACACCCTTGTGTGGCTAGGGGGTGTAAAGAAGAGTTGTCTGGGATGTGCCATCCCCACAAGGAACATTCCCTTCTGTATGCCCTGCAAGGTCAGGCAGAGCCCTGATGGGAGCACTGAGCTCCAGGAGGACCTGGGGATGGATGGATGCGTGGACAGATGGGTGGACAAAGAGAAGAAAGGAAGGAAGGGAGAGAGGGAGGGAGGAGTCAGGCAAGTGGGTGAAATGAAGAAAGATATCCAGAAGGAAGGAAATACCCCAGGACAAATGCTTCAGGTGACAGCCAGCCAGGCTTCGCGGTGTGGGAAGAGCAGCATGGCCAACCTGACCCACCGACCATGTCCAACGCTGTCTTCCCATCTGTGCTTTGGGAAGGGGCCTTATTTCCTGTCTCACTATCTAAGGCAAATGTGAAGGGATTTTTTTAAACCCTCACAGAATCTGCATGGCATTCTGTCAATACGGTGCCCAGCCAGGAGCCCGTCTCTGGTGTTCCTGGGATGCCTCACCTGTAAAGCGTGGAGGACAGCAGAAGTCCCTTCAGCTGGCCGTCGTGAGGGTTCAGTGGGATGACTTCTGCAGGTGCCTCTCGCTGTGCCTGGGGTGCGGCAAGCACACAGGGAACTGACGGTGCTCCTTATTGCCGCCGTTGAAATCCTGCCCTGGTATGAGGAACGGAGAACTGCCGTGGCGTGAGCTCAGGGGAAGAGACCTGGGCTCCTCACTCCAGAACAGCAGCCCCGGCCCTTAGGGACCCTAAAGGCCTTGTAACGTTGATGGTAAATGTTGTGGGAGAGCCGCGCCTTCTACCCCATCAGGATCCTGCCTCGTCCTCTAGAAAGGCCCAGGGCTGCCTTCAGTGCAGCTAATACCCTAATTCCTAATTCCTAAAACTCCCCAGGAAAAAAAGGGGGAGGGGGACTAGATGAGCAAGACAGCTGTTAAGGCTAAGAAGGGACTTCATGAGGGGAACAGAGTGCTGGCATGTCTCCTTGGAGCAGCAAACGAGAAAAAAAATCACCTTCCCTGAAAGTCACTGTGATTCCGGGGGCCTCAGGGAGAATTCTGACTGCCCACGAGATGGATACTGAAGCGCAGGGGGCTGTGGACAGAGTCAGGAATGAAGAGGTCTTGCAATTCTAAGAGCAGCCTTGGAGCAGCCAGGGACTCTCTGTGCCTCGGCTCCCACCTCCACAGGCCTGGACAAGGTCAGGGGCGGGGGGGTTTAAGAAACCTACAGAGATGAGTTGGAAGCCATCTTGGCCGACGTTACTTAATTGCGCGCCTCCTTGTTTCTTCTTCTCTTTAAAATGGAATAAAACCAAGCACAAAACCCAGCTGGGCTCCGAGAGCCACTGGGATTAATTCAGGGGATGCCAGCCGAGAGCTTGGCACCCAGGACAAGCTCCATAAATATTCTCTAGTAGGCTGCTATTTTTCTCCTGTCTGGGCAGGAATAGGACGGAAAGGATCTCTTTGAGTTCTTTTCAAGTCTAGAATTCCTTGATTCCACACTCCTGTGGTGCCTCATGCTGATTCTGGGGTCTAGGGGTAGGTTAGGGAGGGACCGGACGGCTCTGCCATCGCAGCCCTGGCCCGGCTCCTGCCTGCATCTGCTTCCACGTGGGGGCTTCCCCCTGCTCGTCATGTGCCCCCCCCCAGCCCCGTGGCAGCCCCGTGGCCACAGGTGTGGCCCTGCCAGCCGTCTCTGTCCCCTGGGGCACGCCTTCATCTAAAGTCAGGGCAGCATGAGCCCCTCCGGCTGACTTCCTCACACCTACAGTCCCCTGACAATGTCACATATGCTGTGGCAGTTGGCAGGCCCACAGGGGCCACGGATGCCAACACAAACACCATTCCTGTGGAGGGAGAAGAGTCCACGGGGGTTATTTTTAACCTGTTGATCAGAGGCCGTATCTCCAGCCCTGGGAGGCCCTGGGCTGGAGGTTCTGAGGGGAAGGTGAATTGTCAGGCCTCACCTCAATGATTCCGAAGGACGCCGGGCTGCAGGCCAGGCACCCCGGGCCTCACCCCACTTCGACGGAGAAGAGAAAAGGGAGACGCAGATCACGACATGCCCCATATTGTCTCCACTAGTCTCAACCAGGAAGAACAAGGATGCCACAAATCACAGAACATTGAACCTACAGGTGGGTTCTCTCCAGTACCTTCGTTGTACAGCTTAGGAAACTGAGAGGGGAGAGAGGAGGCCTCGTCACACCGCCGGTTGGCCCAAGCACCCTTCTCCCTTGTCCAGCCACAAAACTGACATTTCCATAATCCCCCAAGGCTGCATCCAGGGGGGGTCCCCTTGCCCTACCACCTGCCGGTGGACCACCTTTTCTCTGCCCTCTTCTCAGTGTGTCCCGTCCTGGCGGACTGAGTCCCGGACAACCCGAGGATGAGGCCTCCACACCCTGCCTCCCCCTGCAAGGTTTTCCCAGGTGCCCAAGCTGTGCCCCCTGGAGGCCAGCAGCAGCAGTAGCCGGCGGGGCGGATAGCACCATGGTGGCTGGAGGCCCAGGCGAGGACGTGCAGGCCAGGGCGTGCCTGCGTGGGGGGAGCAGGACGGAGCTTCTGCCAAGAGCCCGCTGCCGGCTGCTGCTGAGCCTGTGCTCGCCAGAAGGGGGGGAGGCCAGACAATGGACCCCACAGCCCAGCCTCCCGGCCTTGGCCCCTTGAGCTGGGCAGGCAGCTGCCGCCTCCACTGGGCCCTCACGTAGCCCACGTCCTGCCTGCTGGGTGGCCCTTATCACCGGGTATGTGCCAGAGGCCCACGTGCCCACACTCCGCGGTGGGGAGGGGACCGGAGGCCAGGGATGGATGACACCAGTGGGAAGTAAGGCTTCCTGGCCCCCCCCACCATCCCCCGGTATCCGAAGGAGGGGTCCCAGCAGGCCCCGGGTACCCCTTGGGGAATATCCCCACCCCAGAGAAACCTTAGCCCCATCTTGCCAATTCCCAACCCTTAACTGCTCTTCTCCTCCTGGACTGCGAAGGTTGGGGTGGGGGCGGGGGGAGAAGGGGCCGAAATCTTCATATGAGTATTCTGGGTCACCGGCTCACAAATAGCAACTATACCTCAGTATAATAAGTACCATTACATTATACCCATTGAATAGATGGGGAAACAGAGGTACAGAGAGTTCTAGTAACTTACCACAACCACACAGCAGGTAGGGACAGAGTCAGAATTCAAGCCCAGGCAGGCTGAGTCTAAAGCGCAACCATTCTTCAACAGAATGCAGCAGGAGCAGGGATGGGACTGGGCAACGCTCAGCCTCCTACCCCAGGGGAGTTGATGGCTTTGGGGTCTGACCGACGTGGGCTCAAAGCCAGGAAGCGTGTGCTCTAGGCCAAGAGAAGCTTGTGTCTGGGTCATTGTTTCCTCCCCTCTACAATGTCCAAGGTGAGGTAGTGGGGGAGCTCTCCTGTGTGCCTCGCTCATGGAAGGGGCCGCTCCCCTTCACTAGCAGAGCTCAGCGTGACCAGAATGTCCTCTGGCTGGTTGAAGGCCACCACACCAGCCTGCGCTCCCTCGGGCCAAACCCACAGAGCAGCTCCGTTCCCCGGCACTCAGGCCCTGCTGAAAGCCACCAGCATGCTCTGCTGTGAGGCCCTCATCACAGCCCAAGCACTGTCATTTAACCATGGGCACTGGGGTCTCCCTGTTTTCTTCCCAGGGAGACCGAGAGCACCCGCAGTAGAGCTAAGGAGAATGGGCTGAGGGCGGGCCCGGTGTCTCCCCCATCAGATTAGCAGGTCTAGAGGAAGACAGGGAAGGTGCTTCTGTAGACACAGACCCTCCAAGCTGGGGCTCCCTGAGAGCAGAGGCTAAAGTAAACTATGTCATCCAGGCTGCCTGACGGAGCACACGTGCATAGTCAGGCCCTGCTCCCAGTTCCAGTCGGCCAGCAGGAGCTGGGGGGCCCTGAGTAGGTCCCTCGGCCTTCCTGAGCCCATTTCCTCACTTGTCAAATAGAGATCACATTCCCTATCTACATCCCAGGCTCGTGAAGACAAAACGAAGCCTCGTGTATGACATGCTCCCTTCTCATGATCTGATCTCTGCTAGTGGATTAGGACCATTGCATGTGTGGGCAGGGAGGGGGCCGTCCTGACTGGGAGGACACAGGAGACAGGCGTAGACGTCAGAGAAGGAGGGAAACAGGGGATTCCCCACTGTGATGTGAAGCCTAAGGCTGGTCAGGCAGGGGAAGAAAGGCTGAGCGGGCTGAGTCACCAGCCATGTTGAAGATGCTGGGAATCTGCCGGGAGATTCCTAGCCACTGGGAGTGAAGTGACCACAGGAGGGACCACAGGAGACATAGGGAAGCCTCAAGAAATGAGATGACTGAACAGCTCAAGGAAGGGAACTGCGGCAAACCTTAGCTCCAGGGACTCTGGAGGAAGCTGCCTGAGGGGAAAGACCCAGCCCTGCCCTCAGGGACCCCAGTCTGAGGGGAAAGACCCAGCCCTGCCCTCAGGGACCCCAGTCTGAGGGGAAAGACCCAGCCCTGCCCTCAGGGACCCCAGTCTGAGGGGAAAGACACAGCTCAGCCATCAAGGACCCTAGTCTGAGAGGGAGATACAGCCTTGTCCTCAGAGAGCCCCAGTCTGATAGGAGGGGACAAAGCCCTGCCTCAGGGACCCCAGTCTGAGGGAAGAGACACAGCGCTGCCCTCAGGGAGCCCCAGTCTGAGGGGGGAGACCCAGCCCTGCCCTCAGGGACCCCAGTCTGAGGGGAAAGACACAGCTCAGCCAACAAGGACCCTAGTCTGAGGGGGAGATGCAGCCTTGTCCTCAGAGAGCCCCAGTCTGAGGGGAGAGACACAGCCCTGCCCTCAGGGAGCCCCAATCTGAAGGGAGAGACACAGCCCTGCACTCAGGAAGCCCCAGTCTGAGGGGAGAGACACAGCCCCGCCCTCAGGGAGCCCCAGTCTGAGAGGGAGAGAAAGGAGATCTACCTTCAGGGAACTTCCAGTCTGATGAGGAAGTTAGATTGACGTCTGCTTAAGGGAAATTACAGTACGATGGGGAGACTCAGCCTCTGCTCGTAGGCAGCCCCGGCTTGGGAATCCACGTCTGCAAGAACACATGCTTGAGTGAGCATGTGCATTTGTGTGCAGGCACCTTTCCTGGCTTCCTTCAGACCCTCTAATCTGATGGCGGAGACATAGCCTCTGCCCTGGAAGAGCTCTCTGTCTGAGGGCGTCTGTGCTGGTGAACACTCAGGCTTAAATGAAGGGGGATGGGGTACATGTGACTACGTGGAGGCCCTGTTCTTGCCCCATTGGGATGCCTTCCTGATGGGGGGAGAATAACTCCTCACAGTAGGGAGAGAGAATCCTTAGTTGGGCCAAGGGTGGCGGATCCTCCCCAGAAACGCTCCAAGAGCCTGGAAGATAGAGGGTGGAGGGAGACAGAAGTGCTGCCACATCTGGTCTGGGGGTGGCTGGGCTCCTTGCCCCGAACAGCTGGGCCACATCTGGCTTCCAGACATCCACTTCTCACTCCATGATTCACTCCAGCCTCACATGTCTGCCGAGATGCAGAGGACATGGGGCTTCGAGACGTACATGCTCTCTAGCACGCATGCGTGGCCCCAGCACTCACAGGAGAGAAGAGAAGGGGCTGGGAGTCCACAGGCGCCCCTTCTTTTCCTCCCCTGGCTCTTGTATCACCTCTCACACAACCACTGCTCTCGTGCGGATGGGGGTTCGGGTCACCCTTGAGTCACCATGACTCAGTCTCCCTCCTGGAACCCTCACACTCAGTCTTCGTGGGCTTTACACAGGGAGGGTGAGCAGGCCTGGAGTCAGCAGGAAGGAGGGGGCAGAGCCAGACGGGAGCTTCTGATGCCCCCCACCCCATCTTTCCTGGGGAAGGAAACCTCCGTGAGAACAGAGGATGGGGCTAGGGAGAGAAAAGAACATGCCAAGGAGGGAAGGAATGAGGAGAACATGGCATTTCTCCATCAAGTGGGGGCTCCCTGAGGACAGGCCTGGGTCTCCCCCTCAGCCGTGTGGTCTCCCTGAAGGCAGAGGCTTATCTTTCCCATCAAACTGGATCTGAACCGGATCTCCTTAGCCTTAGAGCTAGGGATTCACGCACCATCTCTATTACTGGAGCTTTTCAGACTGGCTGGGGGTAGAGGGGGTCGACTCATTAACAAACCCCCATCCTGAAGGAGGACAATTATTCTCACTGACAGGGACTCCCTCAGTGAGCAACCTGTTCCCAGCCCAGCCCCTCACCCCTCTGAGCAGTCCTTCTTGCAGTCTAGCCCTAGTATCTCATGCTAAGTCATCTGCTGGGTAGGGTGACCCCCCCCAAGACACGTGTACAGGGCCCAGCTGAAAGTGGGAGCCCCAGAAAGAGCTGGACATCTCACATCTGGCTGTCCTTAGCTGCAGGGATGCTGGCCCAGTTTCCCCCCAGATCCAAAGCTAAGCGTGGGGAGGTGCAGACAAGCCCAGGCATCTGTGGCCTGAGAAGGCCAGGCTAGGCAGGCTCCTACTTCCGTGAGTCCAAATCAGCACGGGAGGAGGGTCCCAACCCTATCAGCTAGTCCTTTTCCAGCATGCTAGGCCTCCTACCTTAGTGGGTCCCTGCAAGAGGGAAGCCCCATCCTAGAGGGGATACATTTGGTAGTGAAGGAAGCAGGAAACACGATGGACGGGCCCGGAATTCCTCCTCATACCCTTAGTCCCATTTACATACCAGTAGCAAGGTTCTCCCCAGTCTCTGACCCCAGTGCTCCCTGTCTCCTCCCTGACCTCAGGCACCTCTTTCAGGGAGATGAACCACAGGCTCTGCAGTGCTGGGGTTGGCATGGCCCAGAGGAGGAAATAGCTCCGGGCCTTCCCTGTTCTACCGAAAATCCCACCTCCAGGCTGGCGGGATCAGAGAGTCTGTGCCTTCCCCCAGCACTGAGAATTGCGTATCGCCATGGCTGAGAGTGCCCCGAGATCCCAACCCCACTGCACAGGTGCCCTGCTGTCGCAGATCCACTGTCGCAGATCCAGCCCTGGGGTGAGCCGGCCAGGCTTGCAGTCGGCACCCACTCCGCCTGAGTTATGGTGACCTGGCTTCCAGTCGGGCTCAATTCCTTGAGGTCAGGGACTACTCTCCAGCTTCCTGAAAGGAGCTTGCTAAATGTAGGCTGGCCTGGGAATAGGGGTGAGAGGCTCAGGCAGGAAGCCTCCAACCTCAGTGTCATGGTCCCCTCATTGGTGTCTCTTGCCCTAGTCCTAGAGAACACGCAGAAGCTCATAAGAGTTTCCAGATCCTCTCCCTTTTCCCTTCATTTTCCACTGCCCTCTCAACCTGACCAGGCTGGCTGAAAGGCCTCCTTATCTCTGGGCCCCTCTTTGGCCACAAGCTCCCCTTCTCCATTCCTGGCAGCCGCAGATTCCTGGTGCCTGGCAAGGGAGGGTCTAGAGCATACAGATAGAATGAGCCTGCCAGAATGGGCCATCTCTGACATTCCAGAGCCTGATGAGGGAGCCTTCTCCCCCAAGCTGGCAGGAGGGCCAGAAGAAGCCCACATGCCATCCTCTGCCTCTGGGCTCCAGCCAGTTGGCTGTGCTAGGTCCAGCTTGGCCAGTGCCCCCTCCTCTCTCATCCCCTCCCCTAGCCTCATACCTATTTCAAGTCCAGGCCTTGTCCCAGCCAGATGTCTGAGCACAGACTTGTCCCCAAGAAACCCATGCCATGCCCTGCCAGTTTCTACTCATCCCCCCTCCTTCCCTCCCCACCCCCTACAAACCATCTCCCTCTGGGCCACAGGGCTCACCACACTCTCCGCAGAGCTCTGACCCATGTGGAGAGCCAGTCATGCCCCACCCGGCAGCCGACAGAAGGGTCTCAGCAGAAGGAAAGGGGCAATAGCCCAATACCTAGCAGGCCTCTCCACCTTCCACCCAACCCACTCTCCTCTCTGTACCTATCATCAGCCAATACCTTCTCTCGAGGCAGCAAGTTCGCTAGGTTTACTCCCCATTGTGTGGGCGAGAATACGGTCTCTCTCTTATCAAATGCCAAGACTTGCTACAACCCAGACTCTGCAGCAGAAAGAGTTGTCATTGAGCCCAACCCTCAAACTCACACTGTAATCTAGAGGGAGGCTCGCACAGAATCTTCTGGCTTCGGTTGCTATCCCTACTTTACACACCTTTTTGGTTGGTTAGCTTTTTTTAAATTTTTTTTTCAATTGTGGTAAAACACACAGAATATAAAATTCACCACCTTAACCGTTTTTAAGTGCACAGTTGAGCGGCATGAAGTGATTCACACTGTTGTGCAACCATTACCGCCATCCCTTTCCAGAAGTCTTTTTATCTTCCCCAAACGAACCTCTACCCAAGAAACTTCTCATTCTTCCTGCCGCCACCCCCGCCACGAGCCCCGACAACCACAATTCTACTTTCTGTTTCTGTGATTTCAATACCTCATCAAAGTGGTCATACAGCATTTGCCCTTTTGTGGCTGGCTGATTTCACTTAGCCTTGCGTCCTCAAGGTTTGCTCACATTGTAGCAGGGGGCAGAACTTTCTTCCTTTTTAAGGCTGAATAATATTCCTCTGTGTGTATAGACCAAATTCCGTGTCTCCATTTGGGTAGCTTGTTTATTAACTACTTTGTTAGAAAATCAAGGCAATATATTCTCAGGAGAAAATGTCTGAAGAGTTCAGAAGCAAGCAAAAAATGAAAAGTGAGAAGTTCACCTCAATTGAGTGAATCCCTGAGATTCTGAAGCAGAGGACAGATAGATTTATATCCCTTTTTACACAAAAAAAAATTCCACATATATATTCCTCTCTGGTTCTTCTCAAACTTGAGCAGGCATCAGAATGATGAGAACGTGGTAAAGTAGACTGCTAGGCCCCAGCCCCTGGGTTCCTGACCCAGATATTCTGAGGCCACCCAAGATTTGGGGTCTCTAATTGGCTTTTGCAAGATGCTGATACAGCCCAGGGGGTACTCTTTGCTGACTATCACCATCTAAGCAAAGTCTTGCCCCTTGCTTTTACACTTAGCGAATGTCGACACTTAAAGCTGGACCTCATTCCTTAGTTTTAAGACTTTTTTTTTTTTTTTAAGATTTTATTTATTTGACAGAGAGAAACACAGTGAGAGAGGGAACACAAGCAGAGGGAATGGTAGCGGGAGAAGCAGGCTTCCTGCAGAGCAGAGAGCCCGATGCAGGGCTCGATCCCAGGCCCCTGGGATCTGACCTAGTCTGAAGGCAGACGCTTAACGACTGAGCCATCCAGGCGCCCCTTAAGACTTTTTTTAAAGTAACCTCTACACCCAACATAGGGGCTTGCAATCACAACCCCGAGATCAAGAGTCACATGCTCTACCAACCAAGCTAGCCAGGTACCCCTGCACCTCATTTTAACCACTGCCTCTGACTCTGGTGTTTGAGTGCCCCATAACATAACTAATCAGTGCCTTACTGATGGGCTTGACATCGCTTCTGCTTTTTTAGATCTGGAAATAATATTGCAATGAACACAGTTGTACATATACTTGGAATACTTGTGATTTTTGTCACAATGTATCCGATAAATTCCTAACTCTAGAACCCCAGAGCCACGCCAACTGGGAGGATGTCTGGGTCCCCAGTCACATTGGGAAAAAGAGAATCTCACTGTTTCTTCATTTTGATTTTTTGTATTTTGACAGAGGGTGGACATTTTCACCTGTTTATTGGCCATCAGTCTTCCCTTTTCTGTTCATGTGCTTCGCCCATTTTCCTATTTGCTTTTCTTTTCCTTATTGACTATATGAACTCATCTGTCATATATATTGAAAACATTTTTTCCTGGTTTATTTGCCCATAGACTTTGAGAGCTTATATTTTTATGGAGCCATTTTTTTAGAGTCTTTCCCTTCGTGCCTCCTATATTTTGTGTCATACCTTCCTCAATCCAAAAATATATTTTTAAAAAGTTGTGTTAAGGGGCACCCAGATGGCTCAGTGGGTTAAAGCCTCTGCTTTCGGCTCGGGTCATGATCCCAGGGTCCTGGGATCGAGTCCCACATCGGGCTCTCTGCTCGGCAGGGAGCCCGCTTCCTCCTCTCTCTGCCTGCCTCTCTGCCTACTTGTGATCTCTCTCTGTCAAATAAATAAATAATCTTTTTTAAAAAAAAGTTGTGTTGAATATTTTCTTCTAGTAATTTTACGATTTCCTTTTTATATTGAAATATTTGGTCCATCTGGGACTTATTTCAGAATAATGAATAAAGTAGAGAACTGTTTGGGTTTTTTTTTTTTCCTAAACAGCTAGCCAGTTGTCCAATTTGATTATAATTCATCTTTTTTTCCTCTGATCTAAAATGTTCCTTTATCATATATTCAATTTCCACTTGTTCACGGGTGTGTGTCTGGACCCTATTTTGTTCCTTTGATCTGTAGGTCTGTTCTCGTGCCAGTACCCAACTGTTTTATTGCTGGAGCTTTATACAACATTTTATTTTACTTTATTTTTTATACAACATTTTAGTAACACTCATCACCCCTTATAATGTCTCTTTTTCAGAATTTTCCAAGCTCTTTTTGCATGTTTACTTTTCCAGATGAATTTTAATATAATTTGTCAAGTTCAAAAGATCATGTTGTTTTTCTCATCTTCCAACAGATGTGATTTTCTGATTTCTCAGCCCAGAGCAGAACAGAAACAAATTAAGAATGAGGTGGGGTGATGGTCGGCAGGCAGACAAAGTGATGGGAGTGGAAGTGACAGCTAATAGGAAAAGAGTTAATGAACTGACGAAGAATCTAAAAAGTAGACGCAAGAACTATGAAAAGTAGCCATCGTGGAAAGGGTCTTTAGTGTGGGGCCAAACAGGACCTTGGTTTTCACTGTATTATAGCCAGAATAGTGATGGACCCTTGTAACCACAACTTTGAGTCATAAAGACTCACATGTTCTGTAACCTCTGATTAAGAAGGCAGGAAAGTGTGTAATACCCACTAGTGATTTCCATCCCAAATATCTTTTTAAGGTCTCAGATACTAATGTTTGGAAAACTCATGTGAAATTGTTCATTCTTGAAAAAAAAAATTGTTCATTCTTGGATGATGACAGAAGGATGACATATTACTGGTTCCGCTATAGTTTTCTTTTCTTTTTTTTTTTATTTTTTTATTTTTTTTTTAAAGATTTTATTTATTTGACAGAGAGAAACACAGCGAGAGAGGGAACACAAGCAGAGGGAATGGTAGCGGGAGAAGCAGGCCTCCTGCAGAGCAGAGAGCCCGATGCGGGGCTCGATTCCAGGCCCCTGGGATCTGACCTGGGCCGAAGGCAGACGCTTAACGACTGAGCCACCCAGGTGCCCCTCTTTTTTTTTTTTTTTTTTTTTAATTGCTATAGTTTTTTGAAAACCCTAAATTCCAAAAAGCTGCCAGCTCTAGGATTTGAATTCACTCCATCCATGGAAACGCAGCTGAGGGAAACATCCCCAGCCTTTCAGCCAGTTTACACACAATAATAATAAAAAGATTTAGCTCTTACTGAGCATCTGTCTCTGACACATGAGGCATTTGGATGCAGACTATATTTTAATCCTCCACAGCCCTACTGGATAAATGCTGTATTCCCATTAGACAGGAAACTGTGGCTCAGAGAGATCAAACTTGGGCAAGTTCAAGTGAACATGTGTGACATAAAACCCTCAGCCGCCTTCACCCCCACAAGCCACTAACCAGTCCCCTTCTACTCATTCCCACCACAGCGACGGGAGGTCCAGAAGGGAACCAACCTTATTCAGACACCCCTTCACAAGACCTTGCACCTGCCTGGCCCGAAGCCTGCACAGCCCGGAGAGGCCTCACCCGGTGCCTCTGAGAGGCAGCAGGGAGGGTGGATTGAATACCTGGCAAAGAAAGGGCAGCCCCCAGGCTACCCACTTAGCAGCCCCTTGAGATCAGGAGCTCGGGGAGTGGGGAGGGTGCCCCCTGGGACTCAGCAGACACTTGGAGGATGAACACTGCCTGCCACAGCCTGGCAAGGCCTCCCTGCCCTCCCGGGTGATGTCAGGACACAGACTCTGTGTTCACCACACCACACCTTTGGGTGGGCTGAGCGAGGTCCCGTGCTCGGTCCCGTCCTGGACTCCCCAGGGAGTGGGAGTTGTGCAGGTGACATACAGTGGGAGGAGGTGACAGGGAAAGGCACACCCTTGGGAGTTCCCCATCTCAGAAAAAGAGAGGTCAAAGCATTCATTCGTTTTTCCTTGACAGCCGTTTTTGAAGGCCCTCTAGAGGCCTTAGGGGCCTGCCCTGGATTCAGGTAAGGAGTGGGAGAGTGACGGCCTCCAGGCTGAAAGCGACTGGGGCAAAGGCGGGGCTATAGGCTCACGAATCCAGTCCCCAAGGAACCAGTTTTCAGCCCTCTAGGAACCCGCCCCACCCCACCCCCAGCCCAGGACCCAGCTGACTATAGAGCCGTGACCCAGAGGATGAGAAGGGGGAGCAAATCAATTCGTTCGAGCACCCCGGCATCATGAAGCGCCTACTACGCGCAAAGGATCGTACTATTGGGGTGGAAGATGAAAACGGGCCTGGGTAAAGGTGGGGTTCCCTGGACTGGGGACAGAGTGTCCTGGGAGGACCTAGAGCGGCGGGGACCCCACCCGCGGAGCATCCCTAACCTCGGCGCGCAGAGCAGCCGCGCGCTCCAGAGCTCAGCGCGCGCGCTCAGGACCGGCGCCGCACGCGCACGCGCGCTCGCAGCCGCTCCCCCGCCCGCGCGGCTCCGGCCCCCGCGCGCGCGCGCACTTGAGGCCTCCCTTGTGCGTCTCCTCCATTCGCTACGTGCAGAATGGTCCGTCGGCAGCAGCTGCAGCGCCGGGTGGGAGGGGGAGGAGGAGGGGAGGGGGAGGCGGCGCCCAGGTCTGGAGGAGGGGCCTCGGCGGCCCGGGCTCGGGAGAGCTGGGGGAGAGGGGCTTGTGGGGAGCCCGGGTGGGCGCAAAGCTCCCCTTTCATCTCCCTACTTCGCCATCGTTCGCTCTTGCTAGACCATTACGGCCATCCCCCTGTTCCGTGCCCGGGTGTCCTGGAACCTAGCCGACCAGGTTTTTCTCCGTGTTGTCCTGTCCCCAAACCCCAAACCCAAGAAAGAACCGCTCGTGGTGTCCTGTCTCCCTTTTTCCCTTCCCAGTCCCATTCCCAGGCTTTTGTGTGAGATGACCTAACAGCAAGCCCTTCCCCACTCCACCTCTCGTGGCGCGGGGTACCTAAAAGATACTGGAGCCCCATTCCCCTTCTATTATGTCCCTGGAAGAAGTGGAATGTTCAGGATGGACACAGAGCCCATTTCCCAGTATTTCCAAAAAAAAGGGGAAGGCCAGCGTCTCACCATGCACACTCCGACAGGCTGGAAGAAAGGTCTGATGGCCCAGAAGAGCAGTCTGCTTCCCAGGGCCGTGAGGCCACATCCACAGGAAATGTCAGGAGGGCCCCTCCTAGACTGGCATGAATTCACCCATATTACCAGCTTGTGCCCTTTACACCTGTTTGTAAAGAACTCCCCAGAAATGTGATGGTGGAAGGACACCAAGGGGTGGATCTTAAACCCTGGGGGGATCCCAAACTGGCCCCCATCCTGCCAGAAATCCAAATGTGGCCCTGATATCCACAGCCGCCCTTCTATCTTCTACAGCCCCTCCCAAGCCTTCTCCCAGGGGGAGGGAAGGAAAGCTGACGATTTCCAGTGCCCCTTCCCCATTAGGGCTGCTGGGAGGGATCAGCTCCCTCATCCTCTCCTTCCTGCCCAAGGCCACCTCGGTTCATCTCCAAGGCAGCCACTGGGTTCGACCTGTAGTCTAACCTCTAGCACTCTGCTGACAGGTTAAGTCTAGATCCCAGCGAGGAAGGCATCCTGGGTCAGTTTCATTTTACACAAACCAAGCCTGGACTTTGCACAGTGCTGGGATCCGGGGAAGCAGATTGTTCCTTTCCGTTGGCCTCCAGCTTTTGGGGGCGCCCTCTGCTGGCCATTGGGAAGTGCAGGGAAGAACAGAGTCGTCCTGCAGATCCCCTGGAGGAGGTTTTGGAGAAGGGGACAAGAGTCATAGAAATGAGTGAAAACCAGAAGCCAGTTGAGAGCGGTATACTGGCCACAAATAAGGAAGGCATGCTGAAGCCTTTCTGGAGTTGAGGAGTTTTGAGCCGGCTTTCAGTAGAGAGCGGCGGGGAAGTCAAGCCGGCAGAAGGGGGCTCCGGAGACACCAGACGCAGCCTTTTCTGTGTGTGGAGCCATGCCGCTGCCCTGGATGGCTCACACACCCACTCACTCTGATGGCCTCAGGGTACTGCCAGGGCTGGGAGAGGTGACCCCAGAAAGAAGTCCACAATTGACAAATCTTGCCTCCACCCCCTCCCTACACAAGGATGGCCCAAGCCCAGATCCGTGGCGTGGTGGGGCTCAAGGTGGTGTAGGGGCCTGAGTCACAGCCTGGTGTGGTGCTGCCTGTGTCGGGAAAGGCCAGCTCCCCGAGAGGTGAGACCCAGGTCAGAAACCCATCTCTCTGCCTCTGGCTGCCAGGCCTCCTCCCCATCACGTCTCACACGTGGCGCAAGGGGGTGTGAGGCTGGTGCGGGCCATGTTAGCGCTAGGGCCCGGGCTTCCAGGCCACGAAGGGGCAGAAGGAAAAGGATCAAGGTGTGTTCTCACTACTGTAAGCCAGAGAGGAGAGACCGGATGGACCCCTGGCATCTGGAATCTCTCCAGGTGAGAGAAGCAAGAGGTGCCACCAAAAACAGGCAGCTCCTAGAACCTGGCCCTGAAGTTGCTTTTTCTGAGGAGGGCTACCCTCAGAGCCTCAGCATCTGCAAAGCCCAGGTCTTCCCTCCAGAGGCAACCCCTGCTCCCAACCTTCACAGGCCCCACAGGGGCCTACGTGCCCAGATCCCCAGGAAGGCAGAGGACCCTACTGCCTGGACCACTCCCAAAAAGTAAATGGCTCTGTGGGCTTCCCCTTCCTCCCCTCCCTTCCCCTGCTCTGCTCACTGATTCACTGCTTCCACCTTAATGGCCAGGCCCCCTTCCAGACCCTGCCGGGGTGAAGAGGACTCCCAGGGGCGGGGCTTGAATCCCAGGAGGGAACAGAGAGCATGGCATGGCGTTTTAATTGGAGGTAATTAGTTAATTTACTCTGAAAGCAGTGGGGGAGGGGATGGGTCTGTGGCCTAATGGGGCTCAAACTCTCCAACTCTGCTGAATCCCTTTCTGAATAGAGCTGACCACCCACCCAGGAGGCTCACTCTTTGGCCCCCAGGTCCGAGCAAGGCCCAGGGCAGACCTGAGGGGCACTGCTGAAACAGGCAGGTGCCCTGGGGTGGTGGGAGCAGACAAGAGGACCCGGGAGATGCAAGGGGTTCTGGAATTAGAACCGGTTCCTCCTCTCTTGCCTATACTGCGATCCCTCCCAAGGTCATTGCCCTCCCCAGTTAGGGGCACACCCCCCTCCTGTGGCCAGTGACCTCCCAGGGCCTCCCATCCTGAGGGAAACAGGGCCCGAAGGCTAACTTCACTGTCTCCTGCTTCAGGAAACCATTCCAATAACCGGGAAAAGGGGCGCCAGAGGAGAGAGTCCCCCCTCCCCTGCGCCGGGGCCCCAGGGGGCGTGTCGCCGGCCCGACGCGTCGCCGCCGGCGGGCCGGCGGCGTGGCGGGGACTCTGGCCGACAGCCTCTCGCGCCCCGTCTGAAGCAGCTGACCCGCTGGTGGCGGGCCAGGTCGCGGCGGGGCCGGGAGGCAGCAACGTGCGGCGCGGCATGTCGCGGCCGCTGCGGCAGGGAAATGTGGGGGCGGGCCGGCGCGCCGCCACCCCCACCCCACGCAGGCCCATTCATAAAACCCGCAGGCGCTGCCCGGGCCTGGCAGCCTCCTCTCCTAATTGCAAACTCATTAAGGAGTTTGCATCTCATTTGCATGGAAATCATTTCCTGGGCCCTAAACACAGCAACTCCCCCTTCTTGCAGGCCCCTCTACCCTGCTCTACGCATCCAGTCTGGGAGAGGGGAGGGGGCCTGTCTCTGCCCTGCGCCCCCTCCCTTGCCTCACTAACCCTCCCCCCTCCCGCACCCCTTCCCCGCCGCTGTCCTCCTGGCCGGGATCCGGGGAGGGGTGTTGGCAGAGCACCCATCTAGCTGGGAGTCCTGCCTGTGCCCTAGGTGAGCCCGCCCTGCACCAGTGGGTCCAAGCGAGGGGAGGCACCCGCCAAGTCATTTGCCCCCCGGCTTGGCCATGCCCAGGGAAGGGAGGAGGCAGACAGCGGGCAGCCGCAGTGGCTGGTTGTACCTGGCAGGAGTAAGGTTGGTAGGTGAGGCTGTTCGTGCCCTGCGTCACGTACGTGCCCCCACCCCCACACCCCTCTCCCCGCAGAACAAGCGCCCAGTGACTGCAGAAGCAGACACCCAGCGGCTGCTCACAAAGGCACCCACGCCAGACCGGCCATAATGGCTGCCCTCCCGGCAGCCACCCTCAGGGGCAGACAGATGTCTTCACTGGCCCTCTGGGTCTTCTCCCAGCACCGGGGAGGTGGGGGGGGAGCTCCTCTTAAGACTTCTGTGAGGAAAGGGGCCTCCTAGAGGGGCTCCCTTCTGTACCCCAAATGCAGCCTCTTGCCCCTCTTCTCCTGCAACTGGTATTCATGGGGGTCCCCAAGTGGTGGGGCCCCACATGAGGATCTATCCAGGCAAGGGGGACAGGGGAGCCTCCAACCCAGGAGAGGCAGTGGAGGATAAAGCCTCTGAGAAAGCGGCCCCTAAGTGCCTCCCCAGATGGGCTCTCTCCTTCCTGTCCCAAGTATGTGTAGTAGGTGGAATGCTCCCCAACCTCCGGGAAGTGGGGTCGGGGGGTGGGGTTGGTGGTTTAAACTGTTGGAAATGGAACAGAACTACCTAAAGTACATGAAATCAAATACCACCTGGGACACAGTGTCCTGGCTCTGTATGTCCTGCGACAGTGTAAAAAGCAATACAAAGGTGACTCAGCTGTTAAGCGGCTGCCTTCAGTCATGATTCCAGAGTCCTGGGATCGAGCCCCGCATCGGGCTCCTTGCTCAGCAGGAAGCCTGCTTCTCCCTCTCCCACTCCCCCTGCTTGTGTTCCCTCTTTTGCTGTTCGCTGTGTCTCTCTGTCAAATAAATAAATAAAATCTTTAAAAAAAAAAAAAAGCAATACGAAATTATCAGCATTAGGATTGAAAATAAAAACTTGTTTCTTGACTGGATTTATCCAGATCCCTCCCCAGACGTGGCTTCCTGTCCGCCCACACTCCCACCTGCTGTCTCCGAAGTTTCTCCCGTCCCTTGCTGGGGCATGAAGGGGTGGGCAAGGATGTTCTGGAACACTGACCACAAATTCACACTGAGCGGGGTTGGGCCAACTCTATGCTCTCATCTCCTGAACAGTTGGTTATGAAGTGCCGTGTGGTGTGTCTGTGTGCGTGTGTGTGCACGTGTGTGTGTGGGTTCAGAGATACAAGAGGAAAATAAGAGGACATCTGTTTTTTTAAATCTCAACTTTTCACTTAGTGGGAGTGTGATTTATAAGGTAAACCATATAAAATGTGCTTATATTACTAGTGCATACTCAGTAATTTTTTTTAATTGCTAGGGGGCATGATCACAAACTCTTTGGAGACCACTGGTCTAGGCTTCAGGTGGAGGATGACTTGTCTTGTCCCTCTTAGGATCTGTCCTGAGAAGTGGTCTGTACGGAGCCCAGCAGGGGCAGGGGGCAGGGACAGGATGTTGGATGAACTAAGTGTGCCCCTGGACTTGACAGGGAAGAGAACTGAAATAGGAGCTTCTGGGGGGTTCGGTTAAGCCTCCAACTCTTGGTTTCGGCTCAGGTCACAATCTCGAGTTCGTGGGATCGAGCCCCACGTCAGGCTTTGTGCTCAGCACAGAGGCCACTTCAGAGTCTCTGTCCCTCTCTGCCCCTCCCCCCAGCTTGCCCTTGCTCTTTCTCTCTCTAAAATATATAAATCAAATTTTTTAAAAAGAAAAGGCAAACTGAAATAACTCTAGGGTGGGGAGTTTGCTCAGAGAAGCACATGGGCGGACAGAGACTACGGCTCACGGCTGCTTTGTCTGCAGCCTGCCCGTGCCCAGCACCAAGAACGAATGAATCCCAGCCCCACGTCGGCCACCCCAGCGAGCGTGGCTCCTTCCTCTGCCTCCTGGCGGAGTGGTCTGTCTGCGCTCCTCGCGGGATCCCGATCGGCAGACCCAGATATCGAGTCCACCTGCCACATCCTCGCCCAACCCGACGGGAAGCCTGCTGCGGGTTTCCTACTCTAGAACTCTCTGCAAGTTAACCCAGGTAGGATAAACAATTTAGGCTCCAGACAGGCCTCGGTCCTTGTCCAGCTGGGTGACCTTGGGCCCAACACATAACCAGTGTTTCCTCATCTGTAACATGGGACTAATAATCGGGCTAACAATAAACGTTATTGTGAAAATTGAAAGGCCAACCGAGGGTACACAGTCTGCACATAGTAGGTGTTCAGTAAAATTCTTACTCTATGTGCACAGCAGGTGCCCCGTGAAGAACCTGTTGAATTAGGATTTGCTGTCAGCATGTCTGAAGGCAGGCAGATGAGCCTTTACACAACACCTTTCTGCAGAAATTAACAGCCATCCCACCCTCCGGGGCCCTTTCCAAGCTCACCCACTCCCTGGAGTTGGGGGGGGCGGGGGTCCTCCCTCCCTTCTCCACCCAGTTCTTTTTCCTTTCTGTGGCACCTTCACTTAAAGCATGAGCTGAGGGTGACACCTGGCGGCCATTCCCGTAGCTGCCGGCCCCACACAGTGACACTCTCCAGTAGGAAGGGCATGAGGTCTGGTGGGTGAGGGAGCCATTCTTTCCAGCACTTTCCCTCTACCTCACACCCCCCTTTCAGGGCCCAGGGAACCTCCAGACAGCCACTTCCCACTCCCCATGAGAGAGCTCTGACACTTGTACCTGCCTGATGGGCGGGATGATCAAAGAGGCCTCTGCCCAGATCCTCCCCTGGCTGCGGGCGGAAGGCAAAAGGGTGACAGTTACTCTCCCCTCAAGCACTGCTGGGCCCTTGCAGACCCCATCTCATTCCACTCTTATCACTAGGGCCCGTGACCGCAGCCAGAAGCCAGGCCCAGCAAAGTTAAGCAACTTGCTCAGGGTCACACAACTCATAAGGACCTGAATGATGAAATGAACGGGGCAGCCCGTAAGCCTCCAGGCGACAGAGGAGGCCGGGAGGAAGTGGCCCGCCAGAGGGTTAGAAATGCCAAGTTCCAAACCAACCTTGCCCAACGAGTGGAGTGACCTACCTCAAGGACCTTCTCAAACTGGCTCTACAAGAGAATCACCCGGGAAGAATTTTTAAAATATCAATGCTTGCTGATGAAATCAATGTCAGGAGGAGTGGGGCTGAGGCATGGGTATTTTAAAAAAAATCCAGGTGATTCTAAACGAAGCCAGAGTTGAGAATGGGGCCTCTGGGAGGCCCCTTCAGACTCCCCCGCTCTCCAGACCAGCTCCCCAGCGCTACCGCCCCCCCCCCCCATCCTGAGGGCTCTCCGGAGAAACCATGCCTTCCTTCCCCAGCATTCTCGGAACATCTTAGCTTGTCCACCCAGACCCCCAGGACAAGCCGCCAACTCACCCTCTGAGGCCCCCAGGGAGAAGACTGGCCACCAGCTCTTCCCAGAGGGGGCCCACCAGGCTTGAGCCTCCTGAATCTCTGACCCCAGGCCTCGCCTCTGTGGTGGGGGCAGTGAAGGCCACTGGGAGCTTAACCCCAACAGGATGAAGGCGCCATAATTAGGGTCAGGCGGTTGGCTCAGCCTGCGGAAATCCCCGGCTTAGGAGGGATAGGGGGGCTTCAGCCTGGGAAGGGGGGTCAGGGCAGAAGTGAGGGGGCAGGGAAGCCCAGGCATGTGGAGACCCCCAGGACCTAGCCCCTAGCCACCCTCCTGGGAGCTCGACCCAGTTCACCCCCAGCCTGGATCGCTGACCCCCAGGGAGGGAGGAAAAGACCAACTGGCCCCCTAACTGCTCCTTCAGGCTGGGGTGTGCCGGGATCAACCCCCAACCCCAGCCTCCGGTCGGGGGAGGAGGGTACCTGTGGGAAAGGGCTACGTGAGTGTTCCCAGGGCAACACGGGCCGCTCTCTGGCCCATAATCCTTAGGCCTTGAGTGCAGGATCACTTTCCTCTGTGGAACGTAACACGGGGGCACTTGTGGCAGGGGGATGTGGCGGGGGCAAAATGTGGCAGGAGGATGGAGGGTGGCGGGGGCAGATGCCAGGTACTGAACTTTGCTGGGGGCACTTCCCAGCCCCCAAACGGCCCTCCAGGAGGTGGCAGTTACAAAGGGAGGTCTCCCCCACCCCCAGCTCACTCCAGGGCACAAGGTCTTGGGTTGGGCTGGCTGGGTCACTCCCAACAGACCCCCACCCAGAGTCCCTGGGGGCCTGGGTGATCACCTCTGCTAACCACACATGTGCAGGAGAGGAGATGAGAACGGGCCAAGTCGCATAGCATCAGAACCATACCTAGAAGCTCCAGTTTCCCAAGAGTCTACCCACGTGAGCCAGCAAGAACGGCAGAAACTGCTCCCATGCTCAGCCCCCACTGCTGGGCACCCCTCCCGCCTGCCCTCCAGAGTCCTGGGCTGGACATGGCTGGGCAAGCAGGGGGCAGGTGCATACTGGTCCACAAGCCAGTGATGGCTGGGACCAGGGGCCAGCCCACTGGCTCCCACATTGAGATTCAAAACTGATTCCTCCAGGAAGCCTTCCAGGCTGCTCCACAAGGGGCTGGTAGTGCCAACATACACATCCAGCCATGACCTCCCAAAGGATGTTTGCCCCTCTCCTGCCTCCCCACGGCCCATCACAGAGGCCCTACACATGCCCCTGTTCTGCCAGCTGTAGGCTCTCCCAAGAGCCGCTGAGAGCAAGAGTGGGCGGGCACAAGGTACTGTGCCCAGCCCTGCACCAGCCACCGGGAGGTTCGGGAGCGAGAGTTCTTAGAGCTCAAACTCAGCTCTAGTCACAGTACTGGAGGGGACCTGAGTGGAAAGTCACCTCCAAAGCCATCTGGTGCAGCCCCTCATACCTTGCCGATGTGGGGTAACGTCTGTCTCAACACCTGCAGAGATGCTGTCCCTTCGTGTATGCATTCACCCATTCCCTCCCCCGTTGCTCCAAGCCAACCAGCTTCCATGGCTCAGAGGCCAAGACACAACCCAAACCATTCTCCAGGATCTGGGCTAGGGCCTTAACAGATGGGGGGGTGGGGCGGGGGGGAGTGTCTGCCAATCTCCCTTCCTGGGCCCAGCACAGTGCTAAGTGGAAGTGAAGATCCCGGCCAGCAGCACCACCCCACATTTATGCCGTGGCACTTACACACCGCGGACACACCCCGGTGTTCGGTTCATGCTCCGAGCCACTGTCCCAGGGGCCGCTGGCCCTGCTCATCCGAGGCAGCTGAGGCCCAGGGGCGGAATGCCTCTGCGGCTGGGAGAGGGGGGCTTCAGGACACAGCCTGGGTAGCCACGCTTTCAGCCCAGCACTTACCTCACGCCCTCACTCCCAGCCCTCCCCACACTGGCATTCAAATGTGGGAGACAGGCTTTGCCCGGGGAAAAGAAAATGTGATTTAGGCTCCTAGCTATAAAAATGATAGAACAGATGAGTCTGAGGCCTGCTGGGCCCCCAGACACTCTGCTGAATTTGTTAGACGCAGAGGAGGCAAGAATTGGACCCAGAACTCCTAGCAGCCCTCCTCAGGGGCCGGGCTTGCAGCGGGAGGGCGGGGAGGAGGAGCGAGCACAGCCAGCACGTGCGCGCGTGCACACACATGCACCCAGGTGGCGTGAGTCCGTGCACGTCCTAGGAGACGGGGTGTCCCAGTCCATTCACTCCCCTCTGATAACCCCGCGGCTTCCAGCAGGACAAGCACGCACCTTCAGGCTGGCCACCTCGGGCACGTGCCAGGCCGGCTGCCAGGGCCCAGATCTCCAGCCCTGCTGGGCCCTCGAGCGTGACCTCCTCCATGGCTCAGCCTATTCAGCCTCAGGGAAGTGAGTGACCCCGAGGGATGTGAGGCCCAGAGCCCCTCCCCCAAGCCCCTCCTAGGGGCTAGCGTGTGCCGCGGGGCTGGAGCCTAATGGGGAGCCTCAGGGACCCCCGTGCCTCAGTGCAGGCACCCAGCCCCCCGGGCGTGCTCCAGAGACATGCAGAGTAAGAAAGACAGGCCTGGAATGGCTAACAAGGCTCTAACAGGAAAGGGGACAGGGGGTGAGGGATGGCGGAGGGGAAAGCAGGGGTGAGTGTGGAAAGGGGGAGGTGTCTGTGTGAGATCAAGGTTTGGAATCCAGGAGAAGTATAGAGAGTGCTTGGGCAGGGAATGGTAACAGGGCAGCTGGAATTTAGGGAAGGGAGGACCTGTGGGGGCATCGGCAGAGGAAAGGAACTCTGGAGCAGGCACGGAGCTGGGTTGGCCTCCTTGTCCTGCCGTTTATAAGCTGGGCGACCTTGGGCAGGTGTCCTCGTCTCTCTGAGCCCCTTGGTATAATAGTACCCATCCCACGGACTTGTGAGAAGTCAATGAAGTAAAACACCAAGCCTAGAGCCTAACACACGGGACCTGTCCAATTCATAGGCTCTGTCGCAAGGAAAATCCAAAAGGCTGAGAGCAGACCCTGAAAAAGAAACCAAGCCTGCTCTGGGCCTGGTGGAAAGGCGGGTTACAGAGCACAGAGACCGGGGAGGTCCTGGGGCTTTGGACTCCGGGCAGACTCCCCTCAGTGCCTTTGTCCATGGGGGATTCTGAAGGGTCCTGGGAGAGTCCTCTCCACCCCGGACCCTCCTCATTCACATGAGGGGGCCTAGGTCCAGAGAGAAGGAACTTGTCCAAGGTCACTCCAAGAAGGCAGATCTGCTAAGCCCTAAGCCCGCCTCCTTTCCCTTGTGAGTCACCCTGGCTCCTGTTCAGAAGAAGCGGCCAGGGGCAAAGAGCCCTCAACTCCATGAAAAGGAAAGACCTAGAAATCATAATCCCTGGAAATAAAGACAAAAAGCTCCACGCCCATTCCCACTCAGGGCTTTAACTGAGACCTTGCTGAGGCCTGCAGAATGCTCACGCTTCCTCAGAAGCCCAGACCAAAGGCACCTCCTCTGGGAAGCCCTCCCTGACCAGCTGTGGCAGCAGTCCAAGTTGTGTTCCTGAGTGCCCTCTTTCTGAGGCTTCCACCGAGCCACCTCTGTGGTCAGTGGGTGTGTTTTTTTCTCTCCACTGAGCTATAGTCTTTGAGGCCAGGGGCAGGGTCTCAGTCAAGTTGGAGGGCCGAGGGCCGATGTCATGTCCCAGCCTAGTGCTGGGAAGTGTAGATGAAGGAACCAGTTGGACCCAGACCTGTCAGGGGCAAGGGCACCCGAGAAGTAGGGACAGGGCTCTGGGGCAGCTGCTGTCCTGTTCTGGCCAGTCCCTCCCTCCCCCGTGCCTGAGCCCCATGCTAAGAGCGAGTTCCTGGTGCAGGATGTACCCTGTCCCGGATGCCTGGCATTTACCGAAAGGGCAGAGACAGTGAGAAGGGCCTCACCTGTGCCATCCACTCAGCAAGGAGCCGGGCGGCCAGCAGGAGGGAGAGGAGTTAGGTTTCAAAGTGGCCGAAGATGACAGAGTGATGGCGGACGCTGGCCATGTCAGAACCCGCAAAGGCTTAGTTTCTAGACGAGACAATACGAGGGGCTTCTGCAGAACAAGAGGACAGCAAGCCTTCCCCCAAAATGGCCACGAGCCCTGGAAGGGCAGTGGAAGGAGACAAGACCCCCAAAAGCAAACACGAATGAAGGGAGGTGCTGAAAATCACCAGGCATCGCTTACCTCCCATGGATGGCCAAAAATGATAGCGCTGGAGAAAGCCCGGCCCCGGGCGGGGACGTGGGGACTCCAGAGCCCATCACACGGGCGGGTGTCAGCTCGGCAACTCGCTATGGACTCGGGTTGGCCGTGCTCCGTCAGATGAAAGACAAGGTGCCCTGTGACCCAGCAGCGCCACTCACAACTGCATCCCGGGAGTCTCAGCCAGGTCCCCATGCGCCAGGCCGGGGGAGCCCCGCAGCTCGCTCGCAGGGGTGCGGGTGGGGGCAGAACATGGTGGGACTGCACATCACGGGATATGGAACAGCAGTTTGGAGCACCAAGGCTAGATTTTTTTAAAACGGTGCTGAGTGAAAATTATAACACAAGGAACACAATGACATTCACCAAAGTTATGTATTTATTTATTTTTCAAAACAGCAGTGCCCGTGGGCAGGAAAGGTATAAATGGAAAGAGCCGCATCCAATACTACGAGAGGAGGAAAGGTATAAACACACAAGACAGCCCACGGATGTCTGCTAACTGCGGCTGAGGGCCACAGAGGGGGACAGTCCCGAAGTCCTCCACGCAGGCCGCAGGCGGGCCAGGAGCCCCATGCACGGGGATCGGAGCCGGGCTGCCCGCAGAGGTTGTCCCTGCCCTCTGTTGGCAGACAAGGGTCTTGGCCAAGGTCAATCCACGGCACACTCAGAGCCCACCCAGCCTGGGCATCTTTCGTGCCCTGGGCGTGGAAGCAGAAGGAACCTCAAACCCTGGGCCGTGGGGCTCCCCTGAGCCGGCCACAAGGAGGAAACAAGAGACGAGTCCTTGCCTTCACGATGTCTCCGTAATTAAGGGATTTTTGTCCTTTTCCCAAAGGAGAGTCTTCACCTTTAGGCACACATTCAGAAAAATCTGTAAAACGATATGTAGCCCGAGGTGTGCTTCACAATCATCCCAGGGTGTGGGCAGGGGGAGTGGGAGGGGGGTTGGGGAAACAAGAGACTGGGTGTGAGTTGATTTGCTGCCGGGTCTGGGGACGGGGGTGTACGCTAGTTCATTATGCTTTGTTCTCCACTACCGCGTGTGTTTGCAAGTCTCTCTAACAGAAATTTAAAAAGGACAACATTGGGCGCCTGGGTGGCTCAGCGGGTTAAAGCCTCTGCCTTCGGCTCAGGTCATGGTCTCAAGGTCCTGGGATCGAGCCCCGCATCGGGCTCTCTGCTCAGTGGGGAGCTTGCTTCCCCCTCTCTCTCTGCCTGCCTCTCTTCCTGCTTGTGATCTCTCTCTCTGTGTCAAATAAATAAATAAAATCTTAAAAAAATAAAAATAAAAAGGACAGTGTTGCCAGACATTGGATTAGAGAGTCTATCATTTATTTAGGGACACTAGCCCCCGACCTCAGGGAGCCCCCAGTCTGATAGGGGAGACACAGCGCCGTGCCCTCTGAGTGACCAAGGCCTTCCTGCGTCTTCTCAGCCTGCCTGTCTGGCCAGGGGCCACATGTGGGACAGAGGCCTGGTCCGGGCACCGAGGGCTGAGCCCTAGGACCTGGCCCTCGTCCCTGAGGCCCAAGGGTCAGGCTCAGGTACCACATCCAAGCAGACTTGGTTTTGGAGCTGGCTCTACCTGCTTGTGGCCCAGGGTCCTCTCCTTAGCAGCACCTGCCTAGAACAGAGGAGACGCCCCATGAGTCCAGTTATCATGGGAGGGGGGTCTCGGCTGGCCCAGCCCCTCACTGACCACATCTCTCTGTCCTTACTGTGGTCACTCACTCTTGCTGCCTCTGACTCCAGGCCTGTCCGATGAGGACGAGAATCCCCCTCGAGTTTGAGGATTAAACGTGGTAATGGTTCATAAACACTCATTCCATCACCAGGACCAGGGCAAGGGGCCGGCTATGGTCACACAGTCGGGCAGTGGCACAGCTGCCTGAGTCACAGGGGCGGGACCCGGAGCCAGTTGCTCCCTCGCTCACTATGAGGTGTGTAGGCTGATAGAAAGAGTTGCCTTGTCCAGAGTTAGGGTGGTGTCCCTGGGACCTTCGATTTCGGCCCCCAGTCCCATTGCTCGGGTCTCCGCCGCAGGATCACCAGAAGCCCCGCCTGGGTGTGATGCAAGCCAGAGAGGGGAGGGCTGGGGAAAGAGGGAGGCCCCTGCCCATCCCCAGGAACACAGAGGGGTCCAGGGACATCTGTCTAGGAGAGCATGTCCAGATTCAGGGGCTCTGCCAGGCGGTCGGGAGTCTTAACCAGGTCTGGACAATCCTCTCGTGACAGCAGCGACGGCAGCCAACACTTGTGTAGCTCCTGCTGTGTGCAAGGCAGGGTTCTGCCTGCCTTATATGTATTATCTCAACTGATTCTCACAACAATCCTAAGAGGCCAGTGTGGTTATTATCCCCACTTCACAGACGGGAAAACTGAGGCATCCAGCGATTACGTAACTCTCCCAAAGTCACTCAGCTTATAAACAGCAGAGTTGGGCTTTGATCCCAGGCAATCTGCGTTGAGTCTGTGCTCTTAAGCACACCGCACACTCCCCGAGAGCCACAGCCTGCCTCCACCTGGGAGAGCACTGATTTCCCAAGGGTCTGGTTACTGAAGGAAGGGGGGTAGGGGGGGTGGGTCTCTATCACAAAAGGGCTGGCCACACCTCCTTCCCCCACGAGAGCCTGAGGCCCTGGCCGCCAGGAGCCCAGACAGTGTGGAGGCCAGGCAAGGCCGCAGCCTGTCTATACCACTGTCTACACTGGGTCTATACCACCACCCATGGGATGGGGTCTCTGCCTCCAACAGCCTGCACTGCCGCGGGGCAGGACCTCCATCCATCTCTTGCTCTGGAAAGCGCAGTAGAAGGAAAGTGAGCAGGGAGTGACTGTATCAGAGAGATGGGCTTGAATCTACTTGTTTTTTTCTTCTTAATTAAAACCAGTCACAGAGGGGTGCCTGGGTGGCTCCCTCAGTGAAGTGTTTGCGTTTGGCTCAGGTCATGATCCCCAGGTCCCGGGGTCGAACCCTGTGTGGAGCCCCGTGTCAGGCTTCCCTACTCAGGGGGGAACTTGCTTCTCCCTTGCCCACTGCCCCTCCCCCCACTTGTGGGCACTCTCTCTCAAATACATAAATAAAATCTTAAAAAAAAACAAAAACCAGTTACAGAAAGTTAATCAAGATCAGTAACATATTGGGGTGCCTGGGTGGCTCAGTGGGTTAGAGCCTCTGCCTTGGACTCAGGTCATGACCTCAGGGTCCTGGGATCAAGCCCCACATAGGGCTCTCTGCTCAGCGGGGAGCCTGCATCCCCCTCTCCCTCTGCCTGCCTCTCTGCCTACTTGTGAGCTCTCTCTCTCTCTCTCTGTCAGATACATAAATAAAATCTTTAAAAAAAAAAAAAAAGATCAGTAACATTATGGACCCTCCCCACCAGTCACAGTGCGGCCCAGCAGCAGCTCTGTCCTCTACTGAATGGGAGCAGCTGGCGCATCCCCTCCCCCCACCCCAGGCTTGGCCCCCTGTGGAGAAACGGCACATGGTGTGGGTTCGGTCAGGAGCACGGGCTTTCCAGGGCCCACACGCCCGGGCTCTGGGTGAATGCCGCAACTTCCGAGCCGTGCAATGCCAGACCACGTATTAGTAAACCTCTGGGCCTCACTCAGCTGTAAAGTGGTGATGATAATACCATCCCCCGCACAGAGGGTTACAGGGTTTTTTGGTTTTGTTTTTGTTTTACCTCTTTAGAAAGAGAGAGCGTGAGCAGGGAGAGGGGCACAGAGAGAGGGGGAGAGAGAAGCCCAATCAGACTCCGTGCTGAGCACAGGGCCTGATGCAGGGCTCGATCCCACGACCCTGAGATCATGACCTGAGTCAGACACTTAACCAGCCGAGCCCCGCACGTGCCCCAACAGGGTTTGCATGAAGGAAGGCACGTGTGGCGGTCAGCCTGGGCTCTGGCACACAGCAGGTATGTCACACGGGCCGTTAGCATTACAACTGTTGTCAGGACCGGCCCCGACCAAGCTGTGAGCTCTTCGGAGGAAGGAACCACATCTCGTTTATCACTGGCCATCTCAGCATTTTGCACAGGGCTTGGAACACAGGAGGTGCTCCTGGTTTTAGGTCACGCTCCCCAGAAGCTGATCCTGAGGTGGGGATTCCCAGCCCAGTGGTTTTGTAAGGCAGGGCACGCTGAAGAGGGCCTAGGGGGCAGCAGGGTGGGCAGCCAGGGTGAGAGGGGGCTCTGGGGTACACGTTACACCCCAGGGCTCTCCCCATGCCAGGGAAGGAGCTGAGCCCTCGCTAACCTGCAGCCCCGTTGTTGGCTAAGGGCCACTTTGGGCGGAAGGGTGCAAACTTCCAGGCACTTCCAAGTGTGTTCCAGTAGCTGAGTGCAGTCTGGAGAGAGAGAGCCCACAGAAGGGAAAGCACATGGAGGCCAAGGAGGGGGCACAGAAATGGAAAAAGGGCCTCAGGGGATCTGCTCCACTCCAGAAATATCTTCTTGGTTCACTGGAAACCAGTCCCAGCCCAGCCTCTGAAGGATCGCAGATCCCTGAGGGCTGTGGGGTGGTGGAGGCAGAGAGGGCCAAACGGCCGGGCAGAGTGCCCGCGGGCCAGAGCCAGGAGGGCCCCCCGAGCGGCAGCCTCTCCCCTACCCGAGCAAGGGCGGGACTGGGGCTGCCTGACGACGGTCTCGAGAGTCCCCGGGGCACGACTGGCACAGGGGCTAAGTTCTTCACATCGAGTCACTCATTTCACAACAACCCCAGATGGTATCCCCCTTTAGACACGAGGAAACCGAGGCATGCAGGGGGGCAAGCGGCCTGCTGGGGGCCTCCCAAAGAGTTAAGGGCAAAGATGATTCATGTCATTAGTCATTAGGAAAATGCAATCAAAACCCACAATGAGATGCCATTTCACACCCACAAGGATGGCTATAAAAAGGAAAACAACCAGGGTTGGCAAGGCGGCGGGGAAATCGGAACCCTTCACACGCTGCTGGGAGCAGGGAAAGATACAGCTGCTGTGGAAACCATCTGGCTGTCCCTCGGTCAGTTAAACATAGCCTCGCCATACGATCCCCACGAGCCCACTCCTCGTGCGAACCGAAAGAAGTGAGAACAGGTGTTCAGACGACGCTTGCGCGAGAACGTCCTAGCGGCACAATCCACGGTGGCTAAAAGGTGCGAGCCACCTAAACGTCCATCAACCAACGGACGAAGGAACAGAAGGCGGTACATCCACGTGGCGGAATACTATTGAGCCGTAAACAGGAAGGATGTCCTGATGCACGGACGAACCTCGCAAACACCATTCCGAACCAAAGCAGCCGCGCACAGAAGGCCGCGTGCTGTAGATGCCCCTCGCAAGAAATGTGGCGACAGGCAAATTCATAGAGACAGAGAGTAAATGGGCGATCGCCAGGGGTTGGGGCGGGAGGGACCGGGGGTGTAAGAGCAGGGCCTGGCCACGCCGGTACTTGACCAACTTCCCTCCAAGTTGGCCGCAGTGTTTTCAGGACAGAAAGAACAAAGGAACACGCGTCTGTCGGACGCTACGCTGATAAATTTGGGACCTGAGTTGATTTGAAACATTTCTGTCCGTCGGCCCACTAGAGAAACTCTAGCCTTGAGTTCAGGCAGCCCTGAATATAAATACCGACGCCACCACAGGGTCTGTGATCCTGGACATCCATGGTGCCTTCCCGGGCCTTAGTTTTCTCATTTGGAAAATGGAGATATGAAGAAGCAGCTCTCAGGGCGCCCGGGTGGCTCAGTAGGCGGAGCGTACAGCCCTCAGTTTCAGCTCAGGTCACGAGCTCAGGGTCACGGGATCGAGCCCCGCGTCGGGCTCTGCGCTGAGCGTGGAGTCTGCTTGGGATTCTCTCTCCCTCTGCTCCCTACCCCCGTTCTCTCTCTTTCTCTAAAATAAATACATAAATCTTTAAAAAAAAATAATGACAATAATTTTTTTAAAAAGCAGCAGCAGCTCTCCATGTTGCTGGGAGAATTCAGCGAGTTCGCACAGGTGGAAAAGCCCCAAGCATCGTATGTGACACACGAGGAGAGCTCAGGAAAGGCAGCACCCTCTCCTCCCTCGCCTTCCTCACCCACAGCCCTCAGTGTGGATCCCAGCCGGATGTCATCTGGACAAGCACCTTCCCAGAGGTTGCGCGCGCCGCACGCGCACGCACACACACACACACACAGCCACACTTATCCCGGGTTTCTTTGTTCCCTGGCAAACCCTGCCCCAGGGATATTTACAAACACCAAATAGGAAACTATAAAAAGTTAATCTAAAGAAAGTGGATATAGGTAAGTAAATATTCCCTAAGCAATATAGGGAAGTAAACAATTTCTGGATTTATCCAAGAAATATTTGGGATGGGGGAGGACTCCCTTTTCCTCCAAACACACCACTTGGGCAGCTACCTGTTTCCAGAACATTTTTCCTAAACACACACACACACACACACACACACACACACACACATCCAAACACCTAAGGCAACAATTCCCAAGAACTGGTTCCTAACCATGGTTTCAGCTGTCCACAGCCCAAAATGTCAGTGTAAGAATGCCTATAAACCAGGACGCCTGCGTGGCTCAGTTGGTTAAGCCGCTGCCTTCAGCTCAGGTCATGATCCCAGGGTCCTGGGATTGAGTCTTGCATTGGGCTCCTTGCTCAGTGGGGAGCCTGCTTCTCCCTCTGCCTCTGCCTGCTTGTGTTCTCTCTCTCTCTCTGACAAATAAATAAATAAAATATTAAAAAAAAAAAAAAAGAATGCCTATAAACCTTTCCAGAGAAAGATCATTCTTTCTTTCTTTGTATTAAAATTTTCATTTTTTTAAAGACTATTTATTTGAAAGAATGAGAGGAGGAGGAGCAGAGGGAGAGGGACAAGCAGACTCTAACGCTGAGCGCAGAGCCCGACCAGGGGCTCGATCCCACGACTCTGAGATCACAACCTGAGAGGAAACCAAGAGTCAGACGCTTAATCAGCTGAGCCACCCAGGTGCCCCAATGTTCATTTTTTAGGTGTAGTCATAAGAAATTAATTTTTTAAATTATCCTGTGTCCTTATTTGACAAAATAAGATGCCAGCAACCCTGACGTCAGTTCGCAAAACAATTTTTAAATTCTCTCGGTAAGTCTTTAGATCTGAGGAGACAGCCCTGCCCGAACTGTCCCTCAAGTCTCCCTCTTTTGGGCAGAGGGTGAATCCTGCCTCACTTGCTCAGTGGGTGGGAGGATGGTGGGGCCCCTGGGGTCCATCCCTGCCTGTGGGGGTCTCTCTCCAGCCCCTGATCCCCACAGCAGCAGGCTGATCCCAGGCTGAACACTGCATCCTCACAGACCAGCCTCTGCTTAGCAAGCGAGTGTTCCCAGCAGTGAAGGGGGTGATATGGGGCCATGACACCTCCCATTTACCAGACCTCTAGTTTGGCTTAAGGAGGGACAAGCCATGTTCAGGGACCAGTTTTCTTGGGAACCAAGTGAGGCTTCATTAGATTATGTGGAGCCCATTCATCCGGAGCAATCCACAGCCCGAGCTCTTCTACCTGGGAGGGGCCCGGGGTCAGCACCGGGCCCTCTAGGCCCTCTCCCAGGCTCTCAGGTCAGACCAGCCCATTCTAGGGCACTGTCCCACCACCTGGAGTGACCCCGAGGCTACAGCCAAGGCCTCCGGTGCCACAGGCAGAGTGTACCCCAGACTCCTCACTGAATATCCTGGTTTGGGCTTGGAAGCAAAGTAAGAGGGCCGCCTGGAAGGCACGCCTACGGCTACAGGAAGCTCAGCCTGGCCCAGCCCACACTGCAAACGGTCAGGAGCCCATGAGGAGCAGTGAAGAGAAAAGTAGGGAGGAGATCGAGGATGGGCAAACGGACAAATGTGGACTGAGGGCCTACTCTGAATAGGCCAGGCCTAGTGCTCTGTGCTAATACAATCATGACAGAGACACACTCCCTGCCCTGAGGGGCTCCCCCAGGAGCCAGGGGCAGAGTTGAGGCCAGGGGCTAACGGCTGGAGTCTGGTCCTCGGCCATAATCCCAGAGACAAAAGCTCCATCCTCAAGAGTTTAAGAGCTGACAACCGGGGGCACCTGGGTGGCTCAGTGGCTTTTCTGTTTTCTGTGCCCCCTCCCTCCCTCAGTGGGTTAAAGTCTCTGCCTTCGGCTCAGGTCATGATCTCAGGGTCCTGGGATCGAGCCCCGAATTGCGTCGGCAGGGCTCGGCAGGGAGCCTGCTTCCTCCTCTCTCCCTCTGCCTGCCTCTCTGCCTACTTGTGATCTCTCTTTCTGTCAAATAAATAAAACCTTAAAAAAAAAAATAGCTGACAACTAAGTCCAAAAGTGGGAAAATTCATTAAACAATTTTTTAACGATTTTATTTATTTAAGAGAGAGAGAGAGAGACAGAGATAACAAGAGAGAATAACAGCGGTAGGGGGAAGAAGGGAGGAGGTGGGGAGGAAGAAGCAGGAGCCCAACACGGGGGCTCAATCCCAGAACTCTGGGATCATGACCTGAGCAGAAGGCAAGTGCTTAAGGGACTGAGCCACCCAGGTGCCCCCCCAAGAAGTAGGAAAGTTCTAAACTGGGGGAAATACATAGAAGGTGGGACAGCATGGAGCCAGCGATTTAGGGGGTGGTCGCAGAGGTCCTCTCTGAGGAGGTGACCTGGAAATGAGGTGGAGGAGAAGGAAGAGTATTCCAGGTGGGGAACGGCAGGTACAGAGGCTAGGAGGCAAGAAAGGACTTAGTATGTTCAAGAGTGAAGAGTTGGGAGGCGGAGCGCCCCTGTGGCTGGAGCATGGTGAGCCCCTGGGACAGAGGCTGGAGACGGGTCAGACCAGGCCTTGCAGACTGGGGTGAGGAATCTGGGTTGTGTAATGAGAGCTTCACCGGCATTTAGCCAATAAGAATACTAAGGCTCAGAGAGGTGAATTACCTTGCCCGTGGTCACACAGCTAGTGAGTGGCCACATGACATTCCTCCACACAGCCTGTGGTCAGAACGCATACTTCTTTCCCCTACCCGCTGGACAGGAACAGAGCTGACTGTTCCAAAATGTGGTCCCTGGAAAGGGATTAATGACAGCTGATTTAATGACGGGGCAGGAGAGTGGCCAGTTCTCCAGGGAAGTCTCTGCGGAGTTGTCAACAGCTGAACTGAGCCTTTAAGGATGAGGAGGACTTTAGGAGGCAGAGACGTGGGGAGGAAGGGTATTCAAAACAGCTTGAGCAGGGGCTGGAGGCTGGGAGCGCAGAGTCTGTTTGGGGGATGAGAAACAATGCAGCTGCAGAGCGTGGAAGCCAGGTGTGAGGGGGCAGGTCGGGCCACATTATAAGGGATGTGAGTGCCCAGCAAGGATGTCGGCATTGACTCCCCATCCATGAGAAGCTGAGTTGTTCTGTGCCTTAGGAAGAGAACTCTGGTGCAGGGGCAGGAGAGGCTGGGGATGGGTGGAAGGGGACAGCTAACACAGAGGAGGGGACAGAGTCTGATGGAGAAGAGAGGAAGAAGAAGGAGGGGAGTGGTGAGTAGTGAATTGCAGAGGGAGGTGGAGCAGTGTAGGGCCCCTAAAACTCCAGAGGTCACTGGCCCTGCTGGTAACCACCCCTCCCCCTACTCCCAGGTTACCCTGATGGCGCATGACCTCCGCAACCTGTCTGGTGGGTATTTAGGAGAGCAGAGGAGCTCAGGCAGTAGATAAGGAGGGATTTTTGTAGGACCTCACCCAGCTTCACTCCACACCCCCACCCCACCCCACCCCACCCCCCGCCTGGCCCGGGGCCATGGTCCATTCCTAGCCAATGGCCCCAGGCCCTGCTGCCAGTGACCCCATCCATCCAGAACTTTCTGTTCACGTCCACAGACCCCAGGCCCATCTTCTTCCCTCTTTGCTTTCTTGAAGACCCTGCCGGATGATTCCTGCCAGGACTGAGGTAGGCATGCCGGGATTTAGCATCTGGGCCTCGGCCTCCGCCCCTTCTGCCACAGTGGGTGGTGAGGAGCTCAGCCTGTCTGAAGCTTCCCCCACCCCTGCATCACTGGAGAGCAACCCCATCCCTGGACCTGCCCTTAGCAAACCTCAGCCAGCCTGTCCCTGCCCCACTGCCAAGGGCCACCCCCAGGCAA
>CM053608.1:92617520-92653266 GCA_028646535.1 Procyon lotor | reverse complement strand
TCTGCCCAGCCTGAAGGGATTGCTGTCCACTGAGCCCCTGTACACACGACTGCCCATAAGCCACCCTAGAATTCTCTTTTATGTTGTTGCCTAAACATTTGAGGGGACTAAAATTTTCCTATGAATGAAACCAAGTTTAGGAGGGGGAGAGTATTTTATTATTCGGAAAAGCAAGCAAGCAAGTTCCAGTAAAGGGCTTTTCCATCCCGGCTAGTCCTGGCAAAACCTATCAAAGGTATGGCCAAAAGCCACACTCATCATGGGTTCTCTCCAAGAAAGCACATACTGACACTTTGGACATGAACGTGAACTCTGGTTTCACAAGGCTACCAGTCTAGACCCAGCACGGGCAGACGTCCCATGAGCAGGAACACCGGGCATCTGACCCATGTGGGTGAAGTCCACGGGTAAGGATCTGCACAGAGATATGCAACCCTGTCCAGCACTGGTCCTTGAAGATACTCTGTAAATGTTTTAATTTTGCCCACTCCTATGCTAAATATCTAAACAAAGACTCCTAAATTAAGAATCCAAATTTGGGGGTGCCTGGGAGCTCCGTCAGCTAAGAGTCCGACTCTTGATTTCAGCTCGGGTCATGATCTCAGGGTCCTGAGATTGAGCCCCACGTAAGGCTCCCCACTCAGTGCCAAGTCTGCTTTAGATTCTCTCCCTCTGCCCCTTCCACCCCACTCGCTCTCCCTCCCTCTAAATAAATAAAATCTTAAAATTAAAAAAAAAAAAATCCAAACTTCAATCTTGGAGCTGTCAAAATTTTTATGTACCTACTGAGCACCAGGGAGACCGCAGAGAACAGGCGGACACTCCTGAGGGCCAGGGGCCTGCCCAAGGACAAAATGGTGTGAAAAGTGCCATGGTAAGGGCATACAAAGCACAGCAGAGGTCTCAGAGCATAAAAAGAACACTGGGCCCAACTCCACTGCGTGTTCACTCAGTTTTACTATCTATGAAATAAAGACACCAACCTGACCTACCACCCAGAGTTGTCACCAAGGCAGGACGACACCTGAGCAGTAGGCAGGGGGTAAGGCCACTAAGGTGAGAGCACTCTGCAAAGTCAAAGTGCTCCGGAGAGGCAGAGGTTGGCCAGAGGTGGTGTCAGCAACTCAGACGGACCCCCAGGAAGAAGTGCCCTGCTGCTCAGAGGAAGGAAGAGAAGACAGTGAGGGGGCCCTGAAGCCCTGGGGCCCTGGGGAGGCAGGGTCCAGAGGGACGGCTTCGGCCCACAGCAGCACAGGCACCCTCCTTCCTCCCCAAGCAGCCCCGAGGCACCCCTACTCCCACACGGCCCAGCCCAGTCACAGAGGGCTCTCCCAGCTCTTCACTCCAACGCCACTTGCTGCCCGGCAAGCAGGGCCCCTTCCAAAAGCAGTTTTCAGAAAATTCATGCTTTTTCTAAGCTCAGTGCCAAAAGGAGGTGCTCAGTGATACTGAGGTGCAGGGAAGAGAACTGGACTGGGAACCAGAAATCTGAGTTCTCATCCTGAATCTGCTTCTTTCAGCTGTGAAATGTGGGGAGCTCCTCAGCCTCCATGTCCAACCATACTCAACCCACAGGTGGGTCACATCTGACATGCCCCGTGAGAAAGGTACCCTATGCTCCCAGCCGTATGCCACAGAAGGGAAAACTCAAAGTACCCACCGAACGAACAGCAGTTACTTAGGGAACACAAAGTCCTCCTGTCCTTTACACACTCACCATGACACAGACCTGTACCCCTGAAGCAAATAACATGTTATATGTTGATTTTTAAAAATTAATTTAAAAAAAAACCCATGAAGTTATAAATAGAAGTAATTTATTAATTCAACACTTACTGCATGCATACCTAGTATGTGCCAAATGGTAGAAAAGAGCTAGAAACAGTACTGCCACATTCCTGGAGAAAGGAAAGAATACAAACCAAGCCCAGGCTACGGGGACAGGGGAGGGGCAGTGAGAAAGGCCCGGCTAAAAGCTAGAGGGTGGGCAGCAGTGAGTGGAGCGAACATGTCCGGCTCCTGCTGTCTGGACCATCCGGTCCCCATCAGCCAGGGCTGAGCCGCAGGGGCCCAGGCTGGGCACGGATCAGTGGGAGCATGTTTCCAACACAGGTCTGATCATCAGAATTTAAAAAAAAAAAAAGAAAGAAAGAAAAGAAGAAGGAAAAAAGGCAATAATTCCTTTTTATTTCTTTTATCCCTACCGTTATTTGAAAATGTCAAACCTAAAATAAATTAAAAGAGGGGCACCTGGGTGGCTCAGCTGGTTAAGCATCTGCCTTCAGCTCAGGTCCTGGGATCAAGTCCTGCATCAGGCTCTCTGCTCAGCAGGGAGTCTGCTTCTCTCTCTCCCTCTCTGCTCTCTCGTTCTCTCTCAAATAAATAAAATCTTTAAAAAAAAAAAAAAAAAGAAAAGAATTGCCGTATACTCATTTAGATTCATCAATTAATAATCTTTTGCAAATATCACGATGCTTCATTCCTAAGTACTTTGGCATCAGGCTTTTTAAAAACATAAACACAGGGGCGCCTGGGTGGCTCAGTGGGTTAAAGCCTCTGCCTTCGGTTCAGGTCGTGATCCCAGGGTCCTGAGATCAGGCCCCGCATCAGGCTCTGCTCAGCGGGGAGCCTGCTTCCTCACTCTGTGCCTGCCTCTCTGCCTACTTGTGATCTCTGTCAAATAAATAAATAAAATCTTTAAAAAAAAAAGTTT
The DNA here is from genome assembly GCA_028646535.1 of Procyon lotor. NCBI lineage: Eukaryota > Metazoa > Chordata > Mammalia > Carnivora > Procyonidae > Procyon > Procyon lotor. Next base: position 92,650,553 of record CM053608.1, on the reverse strand, counting down.
AAAAACACAAACACAATCTTATAAATAAAGGGAGTAGTCAAACTAAAATTAACTTTTACGTGGAACAAAAGGGAGAAAAAACACATATATATCTACCATCTCTGCAAGAAGTCACCTACCAAAAACCAACTTAAGTAAGTACAAAGGGAAGCCTGTGGGACAGGACATCTGTGGCAAAGTCTGAGGACTGAGTAACTAATTCTCAATTGTTCTAATATTTTGGGGATGAGCCTGGAGATACAAAATCCCCAGACAACCCTGAAACCTTATTTCAAGCGAGGGTTTCATTCCCCTTCACCAGTAAACCTTTAAGCAGAGCTGGCGGCAAACCAGGGCATTACCAAAGCTGAGGACAGGGCCAATGGGGGATGGGGAAGGCACCGCGTTGGCCTGTGGGTGTGGGCTGGCACAGGCCTGCAGCAGCATCCCTGAAGAGGACTAGCGTGGGGGAGAGGTCTGTATCTCCTGTTCCTGTGCTGCCTTCAGGAGTTGCTACAAACCTCCAGGGAGCCCAGAGCAGGAGTGGGAAGCAGGGAGGACGGCTCTGATCCCACGCGGGATCATCAGTCCCAGCTGGCCAAACAGCTGCCTTAAAATCGATTGCTGATCAAGATTTCATAATATCCAAGGGTATCCTGATTATTTAAGAGCTCTTGTGAAATTCCCAAGATGTTTAAGGTCACTTTTATATTAAAAAAAAAAAAAGGCTTGTGGTCTGTCTTCTGAGATAGCCTGTCATAATATCAAGCAAATGACAACAGGCATCGCTGTTCCTGAATCTGGCTGGAAACCACTGCCTTTAAAAAATCATAAAGATAAAAAAAAAAAGAAAACGTCATAAAGACATTCGCTTGATTCTGAAAACTGAGAAGCAAATTCATGACCCCTGTGAACCCGGGAAGTCCAAATAATTTGGAACATGACTAACATCTGGGAAAACACTTGGGCAACTGTCCAAAATGTGAGGGGAACTGAACTGTGGTCTATACCCATTCTCCAGGTGGGAGAATAAAACAGAGCCCCAAAACTTGCTGTTATAGACTGAATCCCAAAATCAGAGGAAAGAAAGAAGTACAGCTGCCAGGACAGATTTGAATTTCAGTTCATTATTTGATTCCAGTATCATGCAATTTTCATCAAAACCAAGAACTCCCAGCAGCTGAGAAAGAACATGAGAGAGCATGAGAAGAGGCCATGGAAGGCAACGAGGGGACAGAGCAGGGAGGCTAAGGAGGCCACGCCCAGGTGAGGCCTGAGCCTGTGGGCCCCACAGGAGGGGCTCCTCTCGGCCCCTCGGACACAGGAGGCAGGCCTCAGAGGAATTCTGCCTCCCCGTGGACTCCTACTGCCCACCCTTGCTAGAGCCAGGCTGGGCTCGAGTCTCGGGAGGGACCTGCCTGTCACCTAGGAAGAGGCCGCCCTGCCACAGGGGCTTGGCCTCTGTCTTCCAGGAACGTTGGTGGTGATAGGATGATCTCTGCACATTCCTTGGCCAGGTCCCCACCGGCGGCCAAGGGCATGTCCTTTAGAGGGGCCGGGGCGAGGGCGACACCCAGAAGCATGCCTGCACTACTCTGGAGGCGCCCCCACCGGCCGGGCCAACTGAGCACACAGCCCCCATCCAACCCCCTGACGCTGCAGCTTGCCCAACACAACTAGGCAGCAGCCTACCTGGCGCCTACCAGGCACCCAGGCCTCCCAGCCAAAACACGGACCAACAGCCCCTTGTCTGTCGGCGGTGTCTGCGGCGACACATGTCTGCGGCAGTGCCGCAGCAGGGGCAGTAAAACTACGGGTAGAGCCGGACACCACAGGAGACATGGCGGTAGAGCCTAGGAACCCTAGGAATTGAGAGACACGAGGTTCCCCGACCTGTCAGGGGCAGCTTCCTAAGGGCGAGGAAGGGAAAAAAAACAAAAGCCAGCTTAGACTGGTAGGGAAACTTAATCTGTGATTATAAATATTTCATGAGCAAAGAAAGTGGTACTGGTTGAGACACTGGGGTGGGGAGGGAGGACAGCAAATTAGATCCCAGTTTGCAAAGTGATAGGGCAGCTGGAAAAGCAGCAGAGCTGGGGCTATTCTGGGCTGTGCGCTGGGACGGCCTGCGTCACAGACGGAGAGCAGGCTCCGGCCACTCGGCTTTGTGGAAACCACAGCCTTCCAGTGGTCAGCAGAGAACACCTTGGGAGGGCTGCTCAAGGCCATGGAAGACAGAGGAGGGGACAGTGAGGACAGTTATTTGAAAGACTTGGGTAAGCCTCAGCAGCAGTGAGTGGCTCAGAAAATGCAGCAGAGCGGCAGGACCCTGCACACCCGTGAAAGGATCCACATGCTGTCTGCTGACTAAGGGCACAGGAGGGAGTGAGCCTGACCCCAGTAGACAAGTGACCTGCGATGCAAGGGGGCAGCTCCGGGAAGAGCAAAGGCCCCGCCCCTGAGCAGGTGGTGCCTGGCTGAAAATCCTAGTTCTGCCTTTCTTTCCAGGACAAGGGTCTCTTCCCCCTGAACCTTCAGGAAGCAGCCTGGAAAGCAGAGAAACGAGGCACTTGCTAAGTACCAGCCACTGCAGCTGGATAGACACTCACCACTGACAAGGGACGTCCTGGTGTGGGTGGGAGTCATCCTCCTCGGCCAGTCAGCCGCTGCAGCAGAGCGGGCCAGCCACAGACTTGAGCAGCCCTTCTACAGGGCTGGATGGAAAGCGACGTTAGCTCCTAAAGCACCCAGGGTCCCGACTCAAGCTTAGTCAGAGGAACCTGGGGTGGGGGAAGCGGTGCCCGCCTCAATGGGGAAAACTACCAACCCTTGCTTCCTTGTACCCAGGATCTAGCAGGCAACAGGTTCTGGGGGGTACCCAATGACTTCAGGAAACTCAAATTCTCCTCTAGGATCACAGCTAGACAATCAATTCAAGGTGGAGAGGACTCATCAACCCCAAAAGACAGACCCCATAATGTTGTGGGGAGACCCCTGTTTTAAGTCCCAGGATCTGACTTCAAGGCCAGCTTTACCACCTATTAGTTTGAAGACCCCGTGAAATTACGTTACCTCAGAAATTCAGCTCCTCATCTAAAACACGGACCAGTCCGTGCCAAACCTAAGGGCTAGGAGGGACCCAAGAAGAGACAGATACTTTCAAAACAGATACTAAGTGCTACTCCAATTATGAGATCATTTGCAGCCAACTACCTGATACCTCTTGGAAGTCTCAAAGACACCCCCATCCAGAGGCCCCCAACTGCTCCCTGCCCCACCTAGACCTCTCCTGCCCCCTCAATGCTTGGTAGGACCAACCATCCAGGCATGGAAGCCAGAAACTTGGGACCCATTCCTGGCCTTCCCCACCATCTAAACGTACCGCCAAGCCTAGGGAACCACGCCTCCTAAAGGCTTCGACTCCCCTCCTTCATCCCCATCCAACTCGTCCTCATCTTCACAGGGTCTGCTGCAAAGCCTATGCTACCCATCCTGCCCTCCCTTGGCCTCTGCTTAGCAAATCTAAGCAGATCTCCTCTCCCACCACCCCTACCCCACATGCCAAATACCCCACAATAGGATGCTGACGCCCTCAGGAATAGGAAAGCTGTCTGGGGCTTACGAGGCCCGAGGCCCTGCGAGGCCCTGCGCGGCCTGGCCCTGCTCCTCTCCTCCCCTCATCCCACACCACGCTCCAGCTCACTCACCCTGCTCCAGCCACACTGGCTTCTTCAAGTCCCTAGTACGTATCCCATTCACTGCTGCCACAGGGTTTTTGCACATGTCTTCCCTCTGCCTGGAATATTTTCCCCTCCTCTCTCGCCTAACTAATGCCTATCCCTTTATTTTGGCTAAGGTATAAAGTACATAGAGTGCACTTTGTGTGCGTACAGCTCAGTAATTCTTAACAGATGGACACACTCCCATAACTCCTCCTAGATCTAGATTGAGAACATCTCCAACACCCTTACTGACATTTTCCCTCTTCCCCTTTCTGGTCTGCACTCCTCCCCAGCCCCAGGTAACCAGTATGCTTCTATCACTCCTATTCATTCCTCAGAAAGCAGCTGATGCAACCCTTTCTCAGGAAAGTTGCCTCCAATCCCTCAGAAGAAAGTCTAATCCTGCTATCACAGGCACTTTCTCACTTGAGGATGTGCATCTGAGTACTCAGGCGATCTGAGTCGATTTTCCCTGGGAACACTGTAAGCTCTGGGAGGGCAAGGACCTCACCTACTTACATTCTCCATTGTTCTTCGAGGCTGGCGCATGCAGAGTAGTAACAACAGAAATTAGCTAATACCTCCTGAGTGCTCATTACTGCCAGGCACTGAGAGGTCCTACCCATCATTCCTACCAGGTAGGTGCCATTATTATATCCCCATATCCCCATTTTACAGAGGAGGAAACAGAGGTACAGACAAGTTAAAAAAACTTGCCCAAAGTCAGTAAGCGGTAAGTGGTGGAGTTAGGATTCAAACCCAGGCAGTCTGGCTGCAGAGCCTGTGTTCTTCTTCTTCTTCTTCTTCTTTTTTTTTTTTTTTTTAAGATTTTTTTATTTATTTGACAGAGAGAAACACAGCGAGAGAGGGAACACAAGCAGAGGGAATGGTAGCGGGAGAAGCAGGCTCCCCGCTGAGCAGGGAGACCGATGCGGGGCTCGATCCCAGGACCCCGGGATCATGACCTGAGCCGAAGGCAGAGGCTTTAACCCACTGAGCCACCCAGGTGCCCCAAGAGCCTGTGTTCTTAATGATTATGCTACACTGCCTCTCAGAAGCCCCTGAAATATACAGTGAGTGTGTGCACAGGACATTCTGAATGAATAAAGGATTTAAAAATGAGTTGATGAGATCTCATTAAAGGAACTATGGAAGCCCCCAAGTCTCCCCCAGATCAACAGATAAATGGACTTACCTGCACAGGCCCAAGATCAGGTCATCTGCAAAAGAGAAAGGCTAATCCATTCCCCCAACAGTCCAGGGAAGAGCTTTCCACTATGAATACACAGGAGTGTTCTGTTCCCTAGCAGAGGGGACTCCACAGCAGAGAAAGGATCGCTGCCTGGGCTCCAGAGAAGCCTGAAGGCAATGTTCCACTAGATGGAACAAATCCCTCTGTCCTTATTCATGCTAACCTGTAATCTTCATACCCATTTAATATCTCAAGCCCTCTGACACAGAAAGAGGTTACTCTGAATGGCAGAAAATAAAAAATAAAAAAGCATGCATGGTTAGAAAGTGACAGAGTCCAACTGTACATTTATGAACTGGCATTTGGTTTGTACCTCCATTTTCCAGAGCGTGACAATCCTGGATGAACTCATAGGCTACCTCATGCCATCCGTGTGACGAGACAAGGGTAGGCCGCCTTTTAACTGCTCCAGTGCCATTTACCTCATGACCACATCCCAAAAAGCTCAGGAGGAAACATACATGAAAAGGTTTATTTTTTCACTGGACACTTTTCCGCAGCCATGGGGCCCTGAGTTCCCTCCCATGAGTCCCACCACAGCCAGAGGCCTGAGCCCTGCTCACACAAAGGTCTGAGCAATGGCCAGCACCTTAGAAAATTCACCTTCCCTCTGGCGTAGGCTGGTGGGGATGGGTATCTTAATTCGGGTCCCCACAGGGTTCCCATTGTCCTCAATGAGGACCACATTGTTGGAGTCAAACCTGGGGGTCATCCGGGGACCGGGCATGCGATGCCCCACAATGAGTGCCTTTTTCTTCTGTCCCTTGATGGCCAGCAGTATCTGGTCGCCCACCTTGCCCACCCCATTCTTGTTATAGACGTGGATGCAACGAGGAGGACGATGGTACGGGGTATTCCCCAGGGCACTATTGTCCACCACACGGACCCGCGTCATCTTCTGAATGGCACTGAGGCTTCTGGTGGTGCTGGGGAAAGAGAAAACAAGTCTGAGCTCTGTATCTCTCCCTGTCAGGGTGTAGGGGCTTGCGAGGGCAAGGCCTGGGAGAGGTCACGCATTAGCACGAAGCACTGAACAGAGCCAAGCCAAGGGCCCTGACAGAAAGTCAGGGGCTCGGGAAGACTGCTCTGTGCCCGGGACAGTTCCCTTACAGTCAAAAGCTTCTGCTGCTGGGTCAACATCTCGATTTGGAGGGATTTTAAACAGAACCCAATTTTCTGTTACAACGAACTTCATGGCAGCCTAACTGAAAGCTTTTGGTTTCCAAAAGAAGTCTGAAGATTAAGACACTATTTTATGGGCCAGGCCTCACCCATTGCCTAGCCGGTAAAACCTGCTCCCCCAGAATACACTGATTCCCAAATTTCCCATCTATGTGTTGCTGGGAACCAGACGATATATGAGTGGATAGGTTTGCTAAGGGAGTCCACTGACATAAAAGAAGAAACCAGAAATAAGTCAAAGTAACGATCTTTTGTTTCAATGCATTTTTCCCCACCAGAATGGACTTTTTTTTTTTTTAAGTGTACCTATTAGGGTGCCTGGGTGGCTCAGTTGGTTAGCGACTCCCTTCTGCTCAGGTCATGATCCTGGAAGCCCAGGATCGAGTCCTGCATCGGGCGCCCTGCTCAGCAGGGAGTCTGCTTCTGCCTCTGACCCTCCCCCTCTCATACTCATGCGCACACTCACTCTCCCAAATAAATAAAATCTTTAAAAATAAAAATAAAAAAATAAAGTATACCTATTAAAGGCAGATAAGCTATTACTAAGCATCTGATAAGAGGGGTTTCTATTTTCCTGATGCCAGCACCTTAAGGGTAACCCTAGGCTCTCCCCGCGCATTCCACCAGGCCTGCTCTGGGGCAGTTTTATTGATTCTCTTTCCTTCCAACTCGTAAATTCCATCTGCAACCTCATTTCTCTCCTCTATTCTAGCCCTGCACTTCCACTCTAAGCTCCCCACAACATGTCCCACTGATGCTGCACACTCGCTAGATCCCACACTGACCTCACCATTTCCCTTTGCAGACCTCCCCGTGCTGCTGCATTTCTTATTTAGCTAATGGCTTCTCCAGCTCCCAAGCCATAAGCCTCTCTCTCCATCAATATCCTGGCTGCCAAGTCCTACTGATACTACCTGTGAGGCCCCTCTGTCCTCTCCTCTGCCCCCACCAACACTTCTGCAGTTTGGCAGCTTTCTCTCTTACACCAAGACTGTTACATCAGTGTCCAAACTGGTTCCGTGTGCCTCACGTTGCCAGCTAAGAGCTCTCTTTTAGAACATAAAACCGAGAGGTGCCTGGGTGGCTTAGTCATCCAGCGTCCCCCTTCAGCTCAGGTCATGATCCCGGGGTCCTGGGATGGGCCCTGCATCGGCCTCCCTGCTCGGCCGGAAGCCTGCTTCTCCCTCCCCCACTCCCCCTGACTGTGTTCTCTCTCACTCTCTCTCTCTCTCTGTCAAATAAATAAATAAGAACATAAAACTGAGACCACCCCCCTTAGAACCGTTCAGTGGTCTACCATGACTACACTGTCGACAACCTCGCCTCCACTTACCTGCCGTATGAGGGCCACATCTTACCACTGACCACAGAGTGGTCAGAGTGGTCTGTGCCCTCCAGGCACGCCACGCCTCTCGGCCCTCCCTGGAGGCCTGGACGGGGCCTGCTCCCACTTCCCTTCTGGGAAGGCTGCCTCTGCTCTCCCTTCCTCCTCCTCCATTAGCAGCTCCTGTCTCAGGCCATCCAAAGCACCGTACAAACCTCTATTATTATACTGGTCACATTTCCTCAGAGTTATTTGTTTCCAAGTTTGCTCCTGTAGCCAACTGTGAAGACTCTTTGAGGACAGGAAGCAATTCTTATTCATCTATGACCAACCCTAGGCGCAGTGCTCAGTAAATGCCGGGGAGTGAGTGCCCGAATGGGGCCAGGAAGCATGTTTGCCAACAATAAGGCACCGGTGCTCTGTGTCCTGGCTTAGCATCTAAAAGCAAGGGAGGCTGTCACACTTCTATCATGCCTGAGTTTTGGTAATATACATGTAACATTTTAAAAAAATAATTATTTTTAAAAGAGAAGGTTTTCATGCACTGGGAAATGACAAGGTCGAGAGATATTGGAGTCACTGCAAGAATCCAGCCAGGACTAAAGTTTCCTCTACTGTAGGTCAGTCCCTACCCTACCTCCAACAGCAAGGTCACGTCCTTACCAATCCTCCTACCCACCATGACCAAACCCCAGCTGTTCTGGCCCATTTAGCTTTCCCAGACGCCGAGCCCACCCTTCTGAGTTCCCACTCCCTTTCTAGTCACATAACACCTAGCCCTGATAGGAGGCTTGCTCAGAGACACAGCTTTAGGAACTGAATGGGAAAGTTACCTGAAACTGCGCTGGCTGAGCGCTCTGCTTGCATGGGTGAAGGGGCCCCAGAGCCCAGCACAGAAAGCCATGGCAAATCCTGCAGGAAAAGAGGGGGAAAGGGTTTATTTCTAAGTCAGTGTCCTTACTCAGAGCCAGCCTGCCGGAGACTTGTGTGGGAGATGGTACTTCTAGCATAAGATCATTAGTCACTAAATATAAATCTTAGTGGTTAAAAGATACGCAGATGATTAGATGGAACTCCAGCTACAGTTTTGCTGATTCATATTCTAACCGGGGTCAGAGCACTGGAATGGCCCACAGCAGTTCTTGCTATAATACAATAGCACGGAGGATGCCTTCCTGGTTACATCACTTCCACAGGCAGGAAGAAAGCAGGAACCCTCCGGTACACACCCCGACAGCGACCCCTCCCCAAGTCACCCACAGAGGAAAGCCTGCAAGCTAGTGCTGCTGCTGACCCTCCTGTGCCTCCTGAAACCAGAGCTTTTACTCCCACCCCGCCCCCCGCAGGTAGACTACCTGAGCAACAGCCGCGTCGTCGCGTCACCATGTCACCTTTCCCCAAATGTAAGAGCCAGAACACCTGGGTAGCTCAGGGCTAGCCAAGGAGAGCCCAAGGATACTCCCGCCGAGTCACTGACCAAAGCCTCCATTTGGGTCAGTCTCCCACACAACAATATAACACGGAAAAACTACGTGCCCCACACTGCAGCTGAAAGCAGAATTTGGGAGCGCAAGTTGGAGCTAAAAGAATAACCACCAAACCAACACCTGGGCCTCCAACTTGCAGAACCCCAACCCTGTGGCTCCTTAGCACCAACACATCCAGCAAGCCCAAGGGCCTCCAACACCCAGGACTCAGGGGCAGGTTGAAGAAAACCTTACAGCCAGCTGGCAATTCCAGCTGCAAGACATGCCTGTTCTACCCAAATACTCAGCTGCCGAGGGCCTCATGGAGAAACCCGCTGAGAAAGGCCTCTACCACTGCAGATTTGCACGCAGTCCTCCATCGAGTAAGTGCAAAGCACCTCAGATAAGATTTTGCTTAATAAGAGTGGGAGGGGGAGCCACTCCCGAAATGCTTATTAACTCCAATTTGGACTCAAATCACAAGCGTAGTCTCCAGTCTTTTCCTTAAAACAACCCAGGAAGCACTGGCCAAAATTAATCAGAGAGTTAAATGCAAAAGAAGGCAACGAACTTACAGAACTGTTAACATCTGACACGCCAAATCAAAGACCGTCAGAGGAGGCCAGCTTTACCCTCAGAGCTAGCTCGGCGACCCCGGACCAAGAACTCGGAGCTTCGGTTTCCCCATCTGCAACACCCGCTCACAGCTGGTCACAGGATACGCCGAGCAAAGCACGGAGCACAGTGCCCGGCACGCAGTACCTACTGGCTGTCTCCGTTGCCATCACTTCGCCCATCCCGTCACGTCCCGTCTCACAGATGAGGAGATGGAGATACAGAGAGACGACGTGACTTGTGTGAAGCCCCATGACTAGCGGCCACGGGCAGACCCAGACCCAGAACCGGGCCTGGCCTCGGCCCAAGGGTCTTCCCCCGCACCTTACAGCTTCACCCCAGAGTACAAAGCTCACATCGAGCAGGGGAGCTGAGGGCAAGAAGCAGCTTTATGGGCCACCTGGTCTGCTTCTGTTTTCTTTATGAAAAGTTAGCCCAACAGACATAACACATCAGGCACGAGACTAAGTACCTGACGTTACCATCTCATTTAAGCCTCACGAAAACCTCTAGGAAACAGGCATTATTAGTATTAGCATTAGCATTTTACACATGAGGAGTCATTCTCTAACCCACAAGGTTAGAGAATTCACCCACGGTCACACAGCCGGGAGTGACAAAGTTGAAATCTGCACCCCAGTACTCAGCTTCCTGAACCCATGCTCTTACTCGACAGCTAACATGGTTTAACTTCAAATATTAATATTTTTCCAACTGTAACATCACCCTTGTTCCCTCACTGACAATCACAGGCATGTTTTCCTCATGCCCAACTCAATATTTGCTGAGTCAACCAAAACGTATAAACACCAGGTGAAAATTACTCACTTTAATCCGATTTAAGTTTTGAGGACAATGTGTAGTGTAGGTGGCAAGAAGAGCTCCACACTCTGAGCAATAACTAAAGATTGGCCTTAAAAAGAAAAAAAAAAGGTTCTGAAAAGCAGTCTGTCTCGCCCGGGCTGCAGTGACCTCCGATCTCAGCCAAGCTTTCCCATCTGACGTTGGTGGGCCCTTGTTCTCATTCCCGGGGAGAAAAGAGGCTCCTCAGCTCCTCCACAGAACCCTCAAGATTAGCCCAGCACCACCCACCCACATTCCCTCTCCCGAGAACTGCAACACCCTGCCTCTCCACGCTGCACCTCTTCCTCAATAACACTTATGTTAGCCAAAGACTGCCAAAGTGCTGGGGGCTTCCCAGAACTTTCCCGACTTGGGTACAACAAACCCACGACTCAAGGCCCCTCTCTAAAATCTGCTGGGCAGCCTGGGCACAGACCCAAACCCAGACCTCCTCTCCGTGCCTCGTTCACAAGCCACCCCCACAACCTATGCCTGTCTCCGCCTGACTAAATCTGAGGGAGCGCCCCACGTGTCTCCCCCAGGAAGCCTCGTGTAAAACTACCATTACCCCACCTGCACACTGCGGACATCTGGGGATCCCCGGCCAGAGGCCCTCTCATAGCTGCAGCATTCACCATCCAAACTCAGTCAACTGCACACATCTGGACCCTTAACATCCTAGTTCTTGCTACGCATTCGCCAAAACTCAGGAGCCAGAGGTCTTGGTAACCTGGCACCCGAACTCACACCAGAATTCAGAGATCAGAGACTCAGATCATGAGGATTCTGTGTATTGCCCTCAGACACAGGAGCAATACATTCACATCTCCAGGGGTTAGTTCCACTTTCACAAGACAAGGTCCAATCCAGACTTTTTACTAGCTCCTTAGTGGGTCTGATAGTGACCTCCACACCCAAAGGACTTAAGACATCAAATGGACAGCAATAAGCGTTCCCATGAACATGAAAGCACAGAAGAACCAAATATACCCACTTACTGTATACATGTCCATTCTTTTTTTAGAGATTTTACTTATTTATTTGATATAAAGAGAGGGCACAAGCACAAGCAGGGGGAGCCAGCAGGCAGTGGGAGAGGAGAAGCAGGCTCCCCGCAGAGCAAGAAGCCTGATGCGGGCTCCATCCCAGGATCCTGGGATCATAACCTGAGCCAAAGGCAGACACTTAAGCAACTAAGCCACCCAGGTACCTCATGTCCCTTATTCGTAAAACAAAACAAAACAAAACTGTGGTTCCCCTCCACTCCCACACCAGCAGGTCTTGAGAGAGTAGGAATGCAAAGAATATTTGTTGAATAAAATAAATGAGGCAGCCAACAGAAAAATAGATTCCCCTCAGTCATGACTCTACACAGAAGGAAAGCCAGACCCTGCAGAGCTCTGATCTCTGTATCAGGAACCAGGACGCCACACGCAAACATGCTTTAGGAGAATCACGGTCCCAGTCATGGGAGGATTAGCCCATGCCATGTTTACAAGCCCCTGGAATCATCTCCTGGGCCTGGTGCATACAATGCCCACTGTGGAAAAGCACCTCATCCCACCACGAAATAAATGGTTTGCATTGGGCCAGAGGAATGGAGGCAGCAATTTACTTCAAAGCAATCCAAGTGACCTCGATGTTATTTCCCAGCATAAATCCATCGGCAGACACAGGCCCTGATTCACTTCGGAGCAGTCTATCCACAATGCTTGGTTTCACAAGCACTGTCATTCCGAGTCTTGTGTTTGCACAGGAAACTAATCCCAGTGATATTTCCTCCTCCACAACACTCTCACTCAGAGGCCAGGTATTCTGGGGACTCCAGGGCCAGAGACGGCTTTTCATGTCACTTCCTGGTCAGCACCGAGTACTGCCCTCCAGGTTTAGAGTATGAATCACAACCTCTCCGGAGAGGGGGAAGGGGAAGCAAGAGAAGGAAGGGAGGGAATGAAAGAGAGAGATTACTTAATACAATCCAAGAATTGTGCTCACTTTCCAACCTGGTTTTAGCTTTAAGATGTCCCTTCCGTTTTGGCCAGAGAGGATTCTAAGTTTCAGGGACACACAGATGAGTTTTTTTACTTGACAGCACCTTATGAGTCCCACTGAAAATACCCTAGGTGACAGCAGGGACCAGGCCTGCACCGCTCAGAGCCGCACACTTAGAGGACTCAGTACAATGCACACGAATGGAGTTTACTAAGTATCTGTTAAGTGAATACAATACAATTTGCAATTGCAATTCATGCTCCAGTTCCACAGAGGCTCCATGCTGGGGGGCTGGTGGTCTTTCAGGCTCCTAGCAACTTGGGGAAGCCTCCTAGATACAGGGAACTTGTGTTTAATGAATTTTAATACACAGAGACTGAGCTGGAAAAGCAGAGTCTATACCTCTGGTGCTTTGTAGAAAGCAGAAATGTACCACTACTTGAGCAAGGATCAGCAAAATAGTATACTTAGTATGTATATTCATTGTTTCCACCTAAACAATCTCCATCTTTAAGTGCCTGACATGTTATGTACATTTTTAAAGGCCTCTCAAGAGGATGGGCTCCAAAGAAACCAAAACATAATATATAAATATTATATAAATATAAACTTAATATATAAATATAAATATAAAACCAAAACATAAATAAAATAAAAATAAATAAATAAAAAGCGGAGCACAATCACAAAGGCATGTTCAAAGGACATTGTCAGCAACTGAAAAGAAACACCATACAAATGCAGGGCCAAGTCACAAAAAGAAAAACACCTAGAGTAAGAATATAAGTGTCCTTAATTAAAGCAGGGAAAAGCAGAAGCCAACAGCTTCCAGGAATCAAAGAAGTCACTCCCTGACCCTCTGCCCTATCATAGCACCTCCCATCTCCTGCAGGTGTTGCCCCAATCTTTCTGTACCAATAAGTACTCTGATTTGCTGCTTAACAACTCATGACTGTTCTGTTGTACAATTAGTCTTTTAGGAAGTTTTGTGGCATTTTTTTTAACCTCACACAAGTAGAACATGTTACAATTCTCAAAGTACATTCATAGATCGTTTTGTTGAATGACTCTTTTTTTTTTTAAGATTTTATTTATTTTTTAAGATTTTCTTTATTTATCTGACAAAGAGACACAGCAAGAGAGGGAACCTAAGCAAGCAGGGGGAGTGGGAGAAGGAGAAACAGGCTCCCCATTGAGCAGGGAGCCAATGTGGGGCTCGATCCCAGGACCCTGGGATCATGACCTGAGCCGAAGGCAGACACTTAGCTGAATGAACCACTCAGGTGCCCCAAGATTTTATTTTTAAGTAATCTCTACACCCAACGTAGGTCTCAAGCTCACAACCACGAGATCAAGAGTTGCATGCTCTACTGACTGAGCCAACCAGGCATCCCTGGATGACTCTTTTCATAAGTATCCAACAGAAACCTACAGAAAAATAACAAAGAGCAATAGTCTACAAGGGGTTGAATCTGCTAAGGGTTTTAAACAGTTCTGGGGGCTCAAGAAAGCACAGTTTTGTTTTGTTAAGATTTTATTTATTTATTTGACAGGGAAAGAGAGATCACAAGTAGGCAGAGAGGCAGGCAGAGAGAGGGGGAAGTAGGCTCCCTACTGGGCAGAGAGCCGGATGCGGGGCTCCATCCCAGGACCGTGAGATCATGACCTGAGCCGAAGGCAGAGGCTTAACCCACTGAGCAACCCAGGCGCCCCAAGAAAGCACAGTTTTGCAGATGAAGTCCAAATGTTAAGCAATTGTCCAAGATCAGAAGTCTGTTTCTAATGCACCCTACACAGCTAAGATGGCTGCTTTAATCACTAATAAACTTCACAGAAACAAACACTCCACACTAAGGGTAAGCTCTCTTTCTCCTGTTAAATCTTTTAAAACTCACGAATTAAAAAGCTGTCTTTAAATTTTACTTAGTTAACATACAGTGCGATATAGATTTCTGGAGTAGAATTCAGTGATTCATCACTTACATGCAACACCCGGTGCTCATCACAAGTGCCTTCTCTAATACCCATCTAGCCAATACCCCACCCAGGTAGAAAGTGGTGTTTTTCTATTTTTTTATTTTTTTTAGATTTTTAGAGAGAGATTGTGCATGTGTGAGTGAGGGGAGGGGGCAGAGGGAGAGAATCTCAAGCCGGGACCTCCCTCCACTGTTGAGCTGGGAGCCCCATATGGGGCTCAATCCCAGGACCCTGAGATCATGACCTAGAGCCAAAACCTAGAGGCCAACGCTTAACTGACTGAGCCACCCAGGTGCCCCTGTCTTTCCAATAAATATCTGCACTACACCCAGCGCAGCCTAGGAACAAAGCTGAAACCAATCTGATTCACTTGCCAAGGTGTCACTTTTCAGAGCATCACTATCAATAAGCAAAGCATCCAAACACAGCACAGTGGGCTCTTTTCACCAAGGCCACCAGTGAGGACCCCATTTCTCAATTTGATTCACAAAGATAAAATATTTCCAGGGTCCTTGTCCCATACTTGTTTATTTACTTACCTTATGTCCCACCTTGTTACAAAAGTATTTAAAATAGTCATTCATTAATATGCACGCCAATTCTCAATTATTCAAATTGGTTTTTCAATGTGTGGATTTTATCTATTCTAGCTTTGCTCCCCCTCCATCCCTACCTCACAGGTGTGCAAACACCAACAGTGCCAGAAATAAGTCTGTAACAATCTTGGTATGGTCAAACTCAGAAAAACTGTACAAGGCAAAGTTCACTTCTACTTAATCACATACACATTTTCTTCCCATTAATACCTCTACTGGGCCACTGGCAAGGAGCCAAGTTTATGGAGCTGTCAGTTGGGCAGGTGGGCAGTAGAGAAAAGGAAAATCCTAGGGGAGCCCCTGGAGTCAAAGACAGGATGCTGCTGATGAAAAGCATCTCTCTTCCATCCCCATTCTCTAGGACCTCAGCAACTCTCTGTCAAGCAGGGGTCCAAGGGAAGAGCAAAGAGGCATGCAAATGAAAATGCTTTGGCTTCCCTCATGAAAGGGGCTGTCTTCAAGTGGGGAATCCCTCCCTGAACTAACCACTAGGGACTAGGTCTGCAGCATAAGCAGTTTGTTTCCCAGATGTTGATCAGGGAGAAAAGCCTCACCCTCTGATTTTCAGGGTAGCCCCACGTGCGTCTTTAAAGATCCCTCACTCCTGGGGCACCTGCGTGACTGTCAGTTAAGCTCTGCCTTCGGTTCAGGACATGATCAGGAAGATCCAAGTTCCCTCCAACCCCCCTACATCCATTTCAAGCTCCCTGCTCAGCCGGGAGTCTGCTTCTCCCTCCCTCTCTGCCCCTCCCCCTGCTCGTACTCTCACTCACTCTCTCTCAAATAAATACATAAAATCCTTAAAAATAAACAAATAAAAATAAAGACCTCTCACTCCTAAAAGTGTTTTTCACATGTTAAAGTACACATGGCGAAATGCTCCTTCCCTTTTCTAAAGACACAAATGATTTTTAGAAAGTTTTTCTTTTTTTTTTTTTTTAAAGATTTTATTTATTTGACAGTGAGAAACACAGTGAGAGAGGGAGCACAAGCAGAGGGAATGGTAGCGGGAGAAGCAGGCTTCCTGTCGAGCAGGGAGCCCGATGCGGGGCTCGATGCGGGGCAAGATCCCAGGACCCTGGGATCATGACCCGAGCCGAAGGCAGACGCTTAATGACTGAGCCACCCAGGCGCCCCTTTAGAAAGTTTTTGACAAGGGGACTTTCCCCCTCTGAGTTGTGTTTCACTAATAAATAAGCTACTTGGTGCCTTTCTTAACAAGAAAGTGTATTATCTGACCCAAAGCAACACTGCTGGACTCTGTATCAGTCCTCTCTTACGAACTTGCTGTCATTGCTAATACACATGTACAATTGCACCAGGGTGAGCTACAACCCAAAACAAACCATCAGCCTCTAAAATAAAGGCTAACTTGGAACCTGATTTTTTTGAGACCCTCAAAAAGAGAACTTTGGGGCTCCGAGTCCCCGCATAGCCATAAGAACTACCCTAGTAACAAAAACAGTAGGAAAACCCATTTTATGTGGGTCCCCCAACACAAAAATGAGACAAGATAAGCTTAAAAGGGCTCTTATGTCATCTAAGACTCTAAATGTTGAGGCGAGTCTAAATAATCTCACTCAGTGCCCAAGAGTGCCACCTGAAAAATGGACTCCATGCCAAGGTTTTTACCCCTGATATTCAGGAGCAATAATAAAATATTTTGGCCACTGTTTCTTCATGGATTTCAGTGCATTTGATTCAATTATCATTTCAGGCTTTTTGAAAAGTTCCCTCTTCTTTCTGTCTGTTAATATGTGGTAATCGTAATCAGACACAGGCAGAAATAGACCAGGAATCTCCCACATGTTCAGATTAAAAAATAGTTATTACATAAGAAATATCTTGTAGTGATCCTCAGAGACCCACATCCATCGTAAATGCTATTGGCAGTGGATCACACCAGCTTTACAACCACAAAACCAACACAATATGCAAAAGTTCCACAGGAAATACACATCCAAGAAGCTCTAAGGGCTGAATGGACAATTCCATCTAAGAAAAATACAAACAAAATATCAGGGCAGATCACTGTTCATCTCAACTGCTCGCTTCTACCCAAAATAACTCCCAGAATCCACATCTACTGAGACTCTTCCCACCAGGGAGTCTACCAAAGACAATTTTACCCCATCCTCCTTTCTATCCTTTCTAAGTAAGCCAACCCACTTCCTACTCCAACAAAATGCTTGTTCTTCAATTCCCTGTATTTTCATGAGTGAAGAGTAAACTGTCTTTCTTCTTGACACACCTTGTTCTTTACTGTATGTTCCCAGTCTGCTGAGTGCCTGTATACATTTTTAAATGACTGAACACTCAGACTGTGGAAAGCAAGAAGGCAAATAGGAGGATATGGAAGACCAATGTATTTCAAAGTTTTCTGTGACACACAAAAAACACACATGGTATGTATACCTGAAGCAAGCATGAAGAAACAATACTCAGTCTTACTATGTACAATGCCCTCTGATACCTTTTTTTTTTTTTTTTTAAATGACGGCTGTGATCCGCTAAACTGGATTCCAGGTATCCAATGGGACTCAGTCTGAATGGGAGTTCAGTGTGAACTGCAATAAATCAAACCTCACAGTTGCATTCCACAAACTACTAATAAACCCTTTAAGAAGCCAGCAGACAGCAGAGACAATGACCAATCACAAGAACCACACACAACCAGGTAGGTAGTGCCCTTCCT
This sequence comes from Procyon lotor, assembly GCA_028646535.1. Classification (NCBI taxonomy): domain Eukaryota; kingdom Metazoa; phylum Chordata; class Mammalia; order Carnivora; family Procyonidae; genus Procyon; species Procyon lotor. The sequence goes on along the minus strand of CM053608.1, from coordinate 92,632,910 downwards.
CTGTCCAGCAGCCAGGGTTTAAGTAGCTCCCAATATCCCAGCTTTTCCTAAGTAACCCAAAGGTTCTCCATCCATATGCCCTTTTGTTACCCTGTTTATAAATTCAGTCCATTCAATCTCTTAGGATGGCAAAGTTCATTTAGGGCCCACTATGTAAAGCAATACTTCCTTTTTGTCCCCAGACCAACCCCCTTCAAGCCTGAAGGAAGAGAGCCTTCCAGGCATCCAAAATTCAATGAACAATTTGTTACTCCGCGTGCCTTTGTGATCCGTGTGGGTGCTATTCAGGAGTATGCACACACATACTCTGTCCCTCTCTCTCTTCCCCTCTCTCTTCATCTTTCCAGTCTTAGTCCCCGGCTGTTGCAACCTCTGGTGAAATGAGAAACCTGGGAACCCCCTGGAGCCGGAGGAGCCACTCAGAGGCATGACAGTGAAAGCAGTGGACTCACTCTCCACACCACAGAAGCGCCTGGCAAACGAGTCACAAAGTCATCTGAAGACCCAGGCCGGGGAAACGGAAGGGAAGACGAGAGAAGTAGACAGACTCGAGGAGCCGCGGCAGGGTGACTGGCTGAGGCCACCTCGCCAAGGCTGGACCGCAGCCCACCCTTCCCCAGGCCGGCCCCACATCCCTGGGAAGGCAGGTGAGCGCAGGCGGGAGTCGTGGGGCGCACCGCCGCCTTTGGGGGCTGGGAGGGGAGGGTCGAGGTCAGGGGCCGCCCGTCTGCCCCAAGGGCTCCAAGAACCTCCCACTCCAGCTTCTCCCCACCCGCCCCGGGGACTGAAACTTCCCTACTGCAAGGAAGGAAGAGAGCGAAGAAAAAGTTGGGAGCGTGACGCCCATTCCCCCCCAGCCATCCTGCCATACCACTCTCGCCGCCCGGAATATCCCGCCGCGGGCCCTCTGGCCCAGCGCCGCCTTCTCCCCCTACGCGGCCTCTCCACTGCGCCTGCGCGCCCGACCCAGCCGGGATCTGAGAGTGCGCGCGCGCCTTGCGTGCGCTGGCGTGGGGGGTGGGACCTGCGCGGCCCCGCCCCCTCCTCATTCCCCCTCCCTCCTCCCATTCCCCCTCCCCCAGACACTGCCGCGGCCGCCGCAGGAGCCCGGAGCTCGAGCCGCCCAGCGACTCCCCCTCCCCCTCCCCCAGCCCCGCCCCGCCCCAACCCGGGGCTCCCAGCCGGAGCCGAGTCTGCGCCTGGGGGTGAGTACGCGACCCTTCCCCAGCCCCTTCTCTTTTCTTTGAGGATCCTACCACCACCCAAAGAAAACCCCGGACTCAGCTGCGTGTCCCCTCCCTTCAACCTCCTGCGGGACCCAAAGGTGCCCGGGCCCGCGGGACCCAGTGGTGCCGCGCGCTGCCCCCAACCCCGCGCCACCCTGAGCCAAATGCGAGTCCTCTAAACCCTGCCCGAAGGTCCAGATGTTCACCGCCGTTTGTCCCCACCCCTGGGGAGATCCCGAGGGGTGGGACCCCCCGCCCCTGGCCCCCTAGCGCCACTCTTCTCCCACCTGCTCGGTCCAGGTGCGCGTCCCCCGCGCGCCCCTCCAGGGTTCCAGCTGCGCCCCCATCAGCCCGCCGCCGCTATGGGGAACCTGCCGCCCCCGCCCCCGAGTTTTGGATTCCAGGGTCGCCAAGTCCGGTGCCCTCGGTCTCTTTTATCTTTTCTCCTGTTTCCGGGGCTGAGTACCCTAGAAGCCGACCCGGGGCAGGGGTTTGGGCTCGGACAAGGGCAGGGTTCGCGGGTCCTGGCATGAGGCCGGCCGCTGCCCCCGGCCCGTCTGGGGACTGGTCGCGGGCTGAGGAGGCGACTGGCCCCGGGAGCGTGTCCTCTCCTTGCGCCCCACACAGTGCAGTTCATTCATGAGCCGCCCGGGCCTGCGTTGGAGGGTGCGGTGGGGAGAGGATTCAGACACGGAACCGGGAGCGGGGCAAAGGCCCTGTTGGGGGGAGGGGGCGCGCTTTGTCCCTCCTGGCCTTCTTGACCGTCTAGGGAGGACAGTCGCAAAGATTTGGCGCCTTGTTCTTCAGAAGAGAAGGTCGCTTGGGAAGTGGTGAGGAGAGGTCAGAGGGGCCCGCTGCCCTTGGGGCTCTGTGCTGCCACCTGCCTGGGTCCCCTGGGGGGAGGTCTGGCCCCTCAGCCCTCCACTTCCCTGGGGGTCAGGAGAGTCCCAGCTTCTCTACCCAGTACCACTCTCTAGCCTTTTCCTGGGTTGGTCCAGGAAAAATGTGGCTGTGCCCAGCCCCTCTTGAGGATGGACCCTCAGTCTTGCCTCCCAGGCGCATGTGAGGAGAGGAGTGGGAGTGTCTTCCAGGCTTCCAGCCCTGGTATGCTGGCAGCATGACTGTCCTCCAGGGCACCAGAGGCTCCAGGCCCTGGCTTGCTCCAGGTGGCACATGCTGGGGCCTGCTGTTGGCTCACCCAGCTCAGTCTTGGCCTATGGGGTGGGTGGGTGGGGATGTGGCAAGGCAGAAGGCAGGTGGTGGGTAGCTAAAGGTAGTTAGGCTGGCTGATCCCTTTTTGGACATCCTACGAGTTCTCTCCAATGATAACGGCTTCTTAGAGACCTCAGTTCAAATTCCATCTCTGCCATTCTTTAGCTGTGTGACCTTGACAAGTTACTTAACCTGTCTGAACCTTAGTTTTAATTTAAAAGTGTGTTTACTACCACCTTCTTACATGATTTACCATGGGGATCAACTAGATAACACAGGCAAAGAGCCTGGCACCCTGCCTGGTTGTTGATCAATAACAGGTTCTCTTCTCTGAACTTCCGACCTGTCCTGGCATAGCATTGCCCTCCCATACCCCCACCTTTCTGGCCTGCTACAAATGGATTCAGTATGTTTGAAGAGTTTGGGGCCACTCCCTGCCACTTAGTGGCAGAGTCCTGAATGGCCATCTAAGCTCTTGGGTCTAAATAAGAAGCCCATCCTGACTGAGGGGCTCTATCATTAAAATCTGTTTTCCTTTATTTTGATTTTTACCAGTTTCCTCCACTAAACCAACCCTTTTATGCCCCTCTTTATTAATAACAGTAGCTGATTTTTTTAGTCTATCACATGCCTTGAACTGTTTTAAGAGCTTTTACATAAGTCATCTTGTTTAGTTCTCAAAACAGCCACACAACTGAATTATTATTCCCATTTTCAGATGAAGAAACTGAGGCCCAGGGTGGTGAAATGTATTTTCCCAGGTCAGTAGCCAGATCTGTCTCATCCTAGACCCTGAGCTCTTAGCCCCCAGGCTCTGCCGCCTGTCCACTACACCTATCTCAGAACCTGAATCCCAAACGCAAGGTCTGAGTGGAGGGTCTCGCTACAGGCAAGAAGGAGGGCAAACAGAAATAGGATGTGGCATTTTCCAGAGCCGTAGCAGGCAGCCCCCAGCCCCCAATTCCCAAGCCCCTGGTGGAGGCTGCTCTGTCAGCCAGGGCAGCAAAATGTCGTGGTCAAGAGCATATACTTAAACCAGGCTATCTGGGTCCGTATCTGGATCTACGACAGACTGGCTGTGTGACATTGGGCAAGTTATGTACCCTCTCTGCACCTCAGTGTCTTCTCTGGGTCCTGATGGCCAGGAAGTGAGTTAACATGTATAAAGCGCTTAGAATGGTGCCTGGCACAAAATCAAAGTAAAATAAATATTTGAGAATGCATCCTTTTCCTACTGCTTTTAACCGCACTCAGGGATACTTTTTTGCGCTTCCCTGTGAAGTTGGGGGGCGGGGTGAGGCAAGGATATTAATACCTCTTTGCAACAGTTTGGAAGACTGAGGCCCAGGTTACATAGTAGCAGAGCAGGCCTCCATGGTCCTCTCCTCCCTTCAGACCACATGGTCTTCCTAGGAGCCCAGGCCCTAAACGAAATCTTCCCAAATAAATCTGGAAGAAAAAAACTTTTAACTTATAACCCCCCCACCCCCACCACACACACACACACTTCTCAGGTGTAAAGAAAGGTAAAATAAGAACCTTTCGATAGCTGGAAATAAAGTCCTCCACCACCCTCTACACACTCACTGCCAGCTAAAGCCTCAGTGTCAGACTAGAGAAATTCCAGGATACAGCTGGCTGAGTGGGTGAACTGCCCCCCCCCACGACCACCACCACCAACCCCTCTGCCCAGATATTGGGCCTCAGTCTCTTCCCTCCAACCAGCTGCTCTCACTAAACGCTTTGAGTAGCTGCCCTAGGTGAAGTTCAACCCTATAACCCCACCCCCACAGCCCCCACAGTTCGGAGCTCAGAGGAACCCAGTCCACCTGAAGAACCACCAGCCTTGGCTCCACCCTTTACCTGCCCTGTGACCTCTTGTGAGTTGCTTCTGCTCCCTGGGTCCCTGCTTCCTCCTCTGTAAAGTGGTAATAGTGATCTGACCCAGCAAGCGCCCTGCCTTGGGTTTGGGGGACCAGTGTAAGATCAGTGCATTTGTGGAGAGGAGAGGGCTTTGTGACTCTAAAGAGGGAGGCAGGAGATGGACATAGCAATTTCAGTTACTAAGCATCTGCCTGGACCTTCACCCACCCTCTGGGGTCCCCTTAAAAGCTCCTGGAATGTTCCACCTTCCTTCGGTGTGGAGAGGATAGGACAGGGCGGGGCTCTAGGAATTTGTACCCGTCACATTCTGGTCTGTTGGAGCCTTGAAGTTAGGGAGAGAGACAAGCTGTCTTGATTGCTGGAGTGCCCTGGGGTTGGGAGTTAGGGAGGGGAGCTGCTCCTGCAGAAGGCCCCCAACTAGCAAAGACCCAAGCTACCTCTGCCTACCTTTAACCTTGTCTTTAACCCTGGTCTCCCAGGGTTCTGTGCACCTTCTGTTTACATACCCTGGCTCCTAGACACACTCCCACCCACACCGCAACTTAGAGACCAGTCAGCTACCCCCCTACACACACACACACACACACACACACACACACACACACACACACATAGACACATCAACACACATGTACACACCTGAATGTACACATTCTCTCAGTGCTCCAGTGTTTTCTAGCCAGAGAACATTTAATGGGCATGTACAAAGCTTTCGTATTCTTCAGAGCCCTGTTCTAGGCACATCAGAAGAGCATGGTGCCCTGAACAGTGTTCTAGCTTAAGAAAGAGGTTGATGTAGGTTTGAACCCCATCTTTTTTTTTTTTTTTTTAAGATTTTATTTATTTATTTGCCACAGAGAAAGCAAGCACAATAAGGGAGAATGGCAGGCATGGGAGAAGCAGGCTCCCCACTGAGCAAGGAGCCCCATGTGGGGCTGGGTCCCAGGACCCCGGGATCATGACCTGAGCCAAAGGCAGCTGCTTAACCAACTCAGCCACCTAGGTGCCCCAACCCCATAGTTTTATTAGCAGTGTGACTTAGAGAAAGTTACTTAACCTCTCTAAGCTTCCGTGCCCTTATTTTAAAATGGCAATAATATCCAACACAGGATTGTTAAGGATTAAATAAAATCACGTATGTATTATTCTTGAAACAGTGGGCACTTGGTAAATGGAGCCTGTTGCAATCACTAAATTAATGGGGGTTTGGGTTTTTTTGGTTTGGGGTTTTTTTAAGACAACTTGTGCTGTAAAGGAAGAGGGAGGCATAACACACCAGACAGTACTACCTTAGTCTTCCTAACATAGGCTTTTCAGAGAATTCCTGGGACCAAGTGAAACATATAAACAACCACAGCTTCCCCCTCCATCTGAGAGCTGGTGACTCTTGCCCTGTAATTGAAATGTTAGAAAGAGGCTGGGGAAAACCAGGAATCAGTGGGCAAGAGAAACCCTCTGAGTCCCCCCAGGGGGCTGGAGAATACTTGCTCCCAGAGTTATTGTCACTGATTCTAGATTTGTTGTTCTCTCTCTTTGTCTGGTTTCCACCCTCCCTGGGGAGCCCCCCCTCAAGGCAGAGTTTCAGTGTTGTCAGCAGAAGGGGTCCCCAGGGGCCCCCCAGTAGGACGCGGGTGGGGCAGCAGTGCCTCGGCCACACTTCTCCTCCACCCTTGGAACCTCCCCAGAGCCCTGCTAGGCTTTGTCCCCAGGCACTCCTAGAACCCAGGTATCCGAGCTGGCTGCGCCTTCCCTCCTCCTCCCCAGCCACCCAGATCACAGAAGGCTGGACAGCCCCACAGCGATGGGGATCGGGGCTGGAGGGTAGTACCCCGGCTGCAGAGAGCCTGGGCGGCTGAAGAGGCCCCCGCCCACTCTCTCTCTCTCTTTGCCAATGTAAAAGCTCGATGGAGGGCACGGCATTCCCAGCCTGCCCTACTCCAGAGGCAGGAGCAGGGCACTCTGGGAGTTGTAGTCCTCACACCACTCAGGTGACCCCAGTGCTGAGATAATTGAAGAGGTGAGGAAGCTGGAGGGGAGGAGGGTGTAGCTGCTTCCAAGGCAGGTGAAATGGAATGAGAGTAAGCAGGAGTGACCGGGACCAGGCAGATCACACAAACCCAGAAGTCCTACTCTTTCACTGCCTTTCCACTCTGACCCCATCCTTAGGTCCCTACTCTGAGCACAGAGGACCAGCTCGGAAGCTGAACTTTTCTTTTCTTTTCTTTTTTTCTTTTCAGCCAGTTGTATTGAGAAAGTGATTAACAGACTTGAAAACTCTAAGCAAATGAAACCATGCTCTTTTTCTAAAAGTAGGAAGAGAAGATCGGGATGCACTAGCTAGCTCCTGAATCCTCAGGCCTAAGACCTCCCCATCTTCCCTCATATGCAGTTTCCAGGCACAGAGACAGAGGGAGAGGGAGAGAAAGAGAAAGCAAGCATGTGAGTGTGAGCGTGTGTGTGTGTGTGTGTGTGTGTGTGTGTGTGTTTGTGTGTGTAGAGTATGTGTGTATATGGAGGTGGTGGGAGGCAGACATTAGAGATTCACAACTTCCAGCTTAGAAAAACCAGTCTCCCCAGTCCAGATCTGGGCCAAGTTCCCCAGACCCAGGGTGGGGTCGCAGCCTTACAGCCAAATCCATGTGACTCAACCCTCCCCTCCCCAAGCCCTTATCTCTGGAAGCCAGCACTTCCACCCACCCAGGCTGCTGGCGGATCTGCCCTTACTCCCTGTCCCCGTGCTCCTACGGGGAGCCATGAGGGGGATCGGGGACAAGCCCAGCTGACCCCTGTGCTCTCCGCCCAGGAGGACCATGCGGCAGTAGCAGCCATGCTGCCCTTCCTTCTGGCCACTCTGGGCACCACGGCCCTCAACAACAGCAACCCCAAGGACTACTGCTACAGTGCCCGAATCCGCAGCACCGTCCTGCAGGGCCTGCCCTTTGGGGGCGTCCCCACCGTGCTGGCTCTTGACTTCATGTGCTTCCTTGTGAGTGCCCACACACTGTCCCCCCCACCCCACACTCGGCATCCACACCCTGTACATAGCTTGCTAACACCTGCAACCCCAACCACTCCTCCACCTGACTCTGACTCCCCAGGCTTAACTGCGGTAGGGGTCCGCATCACCCAGCCCAAGCCTAGCCCCTGACTGTTCACCCAAGCCAAGGTCATCCCTTTCTAAGACATGATCCCGGCCCCTCTGCCCCTGCTCGCCTGGCCAGTCCAGTGGATGGGCAGTCTGTCTACCTGCCAACCATTTCCTCTGCCCTCAGGCACTGCTGTTCTTGTTCTCCATCCTCCGGAAGGTGGCTTGGGACTATGGGCGGCTGGCCTTGGTGACAGATGCAGACAGGTAAGGCTTTGGGACTCTCCCTCACCCCCCCCCCCACACACACACACTCACACACTCATACACTCATACAGTCATACACACTCCTCAGGGATAAGAGACAGCCCTCTCTTATCCCCCTTTGTTGGGAGGATGAAGAGGGACCAGTCCCAGAGTGGATATGGGGGATGTGAGGGCTTGAGCCTCTCTGTCCTTTGCCAGTCCCCAGGGACCCTCCCCACCCCCACCCCTCGGGCCCGTTAACCCTGTCTATTCTCTGTCCCCAGGCGTCGGCGGTGGCAGGAGAGAGAGCGAGTGGAACAGGAATAGTATGTGGGGCACCTGCCCCCTCATCCCCACTAAACCAGCTTTCTCTTTTCTTCTCTCTTGCTTCTCTTCTCTTCCTGCCAAGTTACTGGTTTCTCTTTGCAGTTTTCTCCTCTGCAGGCTCGTGTTTCGGGTTAACCCAGGCGGTGTGCTTTGCAGAGCAGGGGGCTCCCTAACTTGTCTCTGCCTCACTCCCCCATCTCCCCGTCTGGCTTTCAGCCTGAGAGAAGCCCCTCCCTGTGTGCCCTGCTCTCTTGGTGGCTGGGCTGGAGGGGCCATCCTCCTGGGAACTTACAGTACCCTCACCTGTTGGTCACAGAGACAAGAGTGGGTGTCCCCAGTGGCTTGCCATTCCCTAACAACTAGTTATTCATATTTCAGGGTTCCCTGTTCACCCTTTCTGGAGGCCTGGGCGAGGGGGCTTCCCATGGAGCCCCAAGTCTGGCCTTTCGAATCACATCATTGTCTCTGCCTATAGGACTGGCGTTGGAGTTGCCGCAGCTGCTGGGGTCAGGAAAAGGGGAGGGGAGAGGCCCACTGGGGCACAGCCCCCAGCCCTTGTGGGGCTCTCTGAGTGGATCCTTTACTTCAGCTCCCCGTGCGTGCCCTGTGCATAATATTGGCTCTCTTGCCCCCATCCCGCCCCCTGCTGGTCAGTTCCAGAACTGCAGGGTCTTATCCGTTCTTACTTAGGCCTCCAGGGAGTGATCTGAAGACACCGTCCTCCCTGCTCACTGCCTTGCGCTGGTGCCCCCCAGGCCTCCTGAAGGAAAGAGGCGGATTTCAGGGAGGCAGGGAGAAGGCAGTCACTCCTCCCCCGCTTCAGCCTCTGCGCTTTCTGTGCCTTGTCTAGCTCCTGGAGACCTGGAGTGGGAGCCCCCCACTTCAGCCCTGCTCCCCAGGAGCTCAGACTCACCGGGCTCTCTGATCTCTCACCTCCCCAACCCCCAGTGTGGCCTCAGCTATGCACGGGGACAGTCATGACCGGTATGAGCGTCTCACGTCTGTCTCCAGCTCCGTCGACTTTGACCAAAGAGACAATGTGAGTGCCCTCCCCAAGACCTCTTAGCCACCTGCTCCTCCTCCGGGGGGGGGGGGCTCAGCACCCTTGGCCTCCAGTGGTACGGGGTCAAGGACCTATGGAATGTGACCTTCTCCTCAGCAAGGACAACGTTTGTCTAAGAGCCACAGGAAACCCACACAGACTTGGAACTCCTGGCTTTGTGCCCCATGCTAACTCCCAAGCTAGCACCAGCTGAGCATCACGAATCCCAAATTTTGTCCCACATGGAACTCTGTTCCTGTCTCCACCGATGAATCCCGAGGACCCTTTTTCCTTAGACAGGTTTTAGAAGTAACAACAGGCCTTGCTGGCCCATTGAGCAAACACAAAATTCGTTGCATTGCTCAGAGATGGCAGGCTGGTGGCCCTCGGCGGCGTGGGGCCGGTTGTGGGTCGGAGCCTAGTGGTAGAGGCCCCTGTGGACAAGGTATGTACCTAGTGACTCTCAGCAGTCCCCAGACCCTCATTCACATCAGGCGCAGCGCTCGGGCATTACCTGCCTGGCCCTTGGCACTCGGCCGGCGTGGGGGTCCTGGACAGAACTCTAATCTTTAGGCCCCGGGTCGGCCCTGGTCAGTCCAGCTTGGGCTGGGGGCCCTGGGGACAGCAGCTCTTATAGCAGCCACAGTAGAAGAAGCCAGTCAGCTTCCTGAGTTGGACTCCTGCTGGTGAGTGACAAAGCAAAGGTATCACCCCTGCCCACTCGGAAGTGTCCGGATGGTTCCCAGTCTCAGGTGATGTTGGCTACAGGTAGCAGTCCTGCGTCTTAGCTAAAAGGCGCCTCGCTCCCTGATCCTGGGTTAAGCCTGGCCCTTCTACTAGGAGGAAGGTGGGGGAGGGTTCTGTCCATCTCACCCTCCCCCGTGTGTCCCCAGCCTGCTGTCAGCAGGGTGAGTCTCTGGCTGAAGACAGGCCTGGGGGCTTGAGGGTGGGAGACTGCAGCCCCCAGGGACCCAGGGTCCCGTCCCCCTGGGGTGTGCTGGAAGACAGGGGGCAGGAACTCGGGCAGCTTGGCCCGGCCCTCTGCTGTTGGCAGCTGTGTCGCAAAGGCTTGTTAGCCACAGGTCTGGAGGTCCCCACTGCCCTTGCTGGGACCCTGAGTCCCAGCCGTCCCTCCCCTGACCCGCACAGCTTCAGGCCTTCCTCTGGTGGCGCTGCTGCATCGGCTCTTTGCAGGGACGTACAGCTCTGGGCACGAGCATCCACAGATAGCCCAGTTTGGCCTTAGTCCTTTTCTCCTTTGAGGGCCGGCACCTTCCCTCTTCCCCTCTGGGATGCGCTGCTTTTAGGGGGTCGGGGGCATTGTGGAAGTTGTGCCATGAGGTGGTCACGAGAATGGGGTGGCTGGGGCTTGAGGGGGAGGGGAGGCTCAGGTTGGAGGGGTGAGGGACTCCAGCTGATAGCCTTCTGTCCCCCCAGGGTTTCTGTTCCTGGCTGACAGCCATCTTCAGGATAAAGTAAGTGAAACAGTCTTCAGACTCTAAGGAAAGAGAGAAACAGAGAAACTTCAGAACCTGTCACTTCCCCCCCAAAGTCCAGAGGCCAGCGGCTCTGAGGGCCTTTGCGCTCCCAGCCAGCCCGACAGCCTCCTCCCCACTCCAGGAGGCCAGGGCCCCAGGTCCCGGCCTCTGTCGTCCCCTGAGCTGGCCTCACCTTACCCCCCAGTCTCCCGTGTGCCCCCCCGCCTGGGGGGCCCACTTTGCCTGCAGCTGTCTGAGCCCCTGCCGCCCCCCCAAGGGCGGAGGCTGGAGCCCCCCCACCTCAGAGCATCGTGCAGCCAGCGGGTAGGGGCAGCAGGCGGGCTGGGAGCCGCCAGCGACAGGCAGGAGCCAGTAGCCAGCAGGCAGAAGTCAGGAGATGGAGCCAGAGCGCGGCAGGCAGGCAGTGAGCCCTGAGAGAGGCAGGAGGCCCGGACAGGTCAGCACCGCCACCGCCCACGGCCCGGGCCCCCAGGGCCCCTGCCCCGGCGCCCCACGCCTGCACTTCTCCAGCACCCATAAGGCGCCACTGCGGCCCCCACCCGGGTCCTCCCTCCCGCTTCTACCTCTCCATTAGCCTGCCTCTCCCTCCTCACCTGCTCTTTCCATATCCCATCTGCTCCACCACTCTCACTCTGGCTTCCTCTCTCTGCAGCCTTCCCCTCCCCCCCTCTATTCCCTGCCTCTCTCTGTCCTCTTCTTTCCCCCCCCCCGCCCCCTCCCAAAAACCAGGGGGCCCAGAGACCCCACTTCACCGCCATAGTGCCGCCAGACCGGCAGGGGCTGGGGGGACGTGGGGGTGGGGGTGGGCAAGGCAGGCGAGCGGTGACCCCTCAGCTGCCCCGGGCCTCACCTGAGTCGTCCGCTGCCCTCGCCTGCAGGGATGACGAGATCCGGGACAAATGTGGGGGTGATGCCGTGCACTACCTGTCCTTCCAGCGGCACATCATCGGGCTGCTGGTCGTCGTGGGCGTCCTCTCTGTGGGCATCGTGCTGCCTGTCAACTTCTCAGGGGACCTGCTGGGTCAGTGAGGGCCGGGATGAGGGGCGCGGGGAGCGGAGGATCGGGGGCAGGAGGACCCATGCCCTGACCCCGGCATCATCCTGTCCCTCTTCCTACCCCACCCCCAGAGAACAATGCCTACAGCTTCGGGAGAACCACTATCGCCAACCTGAAATCAGGGTAAGGTGGGGAAGCCAGTCCGGGAGGTCAGGATCCGTGCCAGAGTCTGGCTGTGACAGGGAGGGGCGCAAGGGGGTGCTCTGGGGGAGAGGTGGCCGAGGCTGCAGGCGAGGCTGTGGGGCCTCGGAGACAGAGGGCTGGAGACGGAGGAGGTGGAGGTCTGCCCAGGGAGCCCCTGGGATGACCAGACCCAGAAGCAGCGGTGTGACCTCAGGCCAAGGAAAGGTGGAAGCGGGCAGTTTGGGGGCAGTGTAGCCTGTGGGCAGGACAGGAAGAGATGACCTCTTGGGGCCATTTCAGCCGCAGCAGAATAATCTGGGGGCCTGGACAACGTGGAGTGTGGGGCCTACCCCAGGAGGGGGTCCGTGCCCGAAGACCCGGGGCAGGAGGGGGGGCCCTGTACCAGGGCTGAATTCACGGTGGGAGGCTGGGGGCTGAGTGCATTGCCATCCCCAGAGGCTCAGTGTCCCCCTCTGCCCCCCCCCAGGAACAACCTGCTGTGGCTGCACACCTCCTTCGCCTTCCTGTACCTGCTGCTCACCGTCTACAGCATGCGGAGACACACCTCCAAGATGCGCTACAAGGAGGACGACCTGGTGAGTGGAGCAGAGCCCCGGCCTGCCCCGCCCTCAGCCTCTTGTCTTCCCTCCTGGCCTCGCTCGCTTCGGCCCTGAGGGGTGTCTGCGCCGGGGGGAGGCCACCTGGGTTCCCACCCTGGCCCGGCAGCTCAAGCCCCTAGCCGCATTAAGTGACCTCCCTAAGCCTCAGCTTCCCCGTCTGTAAAATGGGACAGCAGAGCCTTTCTGAGGTCGGAGGGAAGGCGAAGTGACGGACCCACAGAGAGCGGCCGTGCCGTGCCTGGCCCTCGGGAAATAGCCGTGGGGAGGCTGGGGTGGTGACACGCACTGTCTGCCTTCGTCACCAGGCCAGCCACAGGGCCAGACCCTGACGGCCTGAGGGTCAAGGGAGTCGGCCCCCCTTTTCTCTCCCTCGATGACCCTCTCGGGAGCAAAAGGGGCCAGATGGCTCTTGCATTAAGCTCGCTTCCTAATTTCAATTAGATATACTCCATCGGCTTGCCCTGGGACCTGGCTTATCCCTAAGGCCTCCCCCCACCCTTCAACTCCCTGTCCCCCACACCGTCCTGGCACATTCTCGAGCCTCCTCCTGAAGGCAGACCCACTCCCCTCTCACCCCAGGTGAAGCGGACTCTTTTCATCAATGGAATCTCCAAATATGCAGAGTCCGAAAAGATCAAGAAGCATTTCGAGTAAGTGGCCACTCCTACCCCCAGCCCCAGGTCCAGCGGGCCCTTCTTTGCCATTCAGCCCCTCAGACTTCTCCGCCTTCCCACTGAGGTCTGGGGCTGATGCGGGCGTGGAAGTGAGACCACGGGAAAATAACGTGAGTCCAGTGTGTTCCAGCACTTGGGCTGGGTGAGAGGCCCCCGCCAGAACAGGGGAAATACAAGAATTACTTGAAAAGTGAGAAAAGGGGGGTCCTATCCCCTCCCTACCACCCCCACCCAGCTTGAACTGGGTCACGGGTTGTCGCCTCGGGGTCCATGGGCCCTTTGATGTGTGTAGCTTCAGACTTCAATGTGACATTGTGGGGTTCGTGTGCAGACCAGCAGGGAGGAGCCCCTTGGCCTTCCGTGGATACTGAGGGAGCCCAGGCGGGCATGTGCACCGAGGCTCTTGCCGGCTCTGGAGTTCTGTCCTGTGGGAAGGGGAGTACAGCTCCAGGAACGCCATGTGGCCGGGACAGTGTGTGGACTGGTCTGAGCTCGGTCTGTGGCTGGAATTAGGAGTTGGCCAGTGGCCTCGATGAGGGACTTGGTGGTCAGGGTCAGGACTCTGAGAGGTCCTAGATCCACTGGATCAGAAATCAGTTGTTCTGGATTGGAACAGGACCGGCGACAGTGTCCAGGCAGGGTCAGATTGCAGACCCCTTTGTGGCAGGCCGATGAGTGGTTTGCGATCAGCAATAACGGACGGCTCCTCATTCATCCAACACGCGTGTCTTGTGACCTTCCACACCTCACGCATAAACAAATCAGAAATGGGCCCTGCCCTCCCCAAAGTTACAGAACAGCGGTCAAAATTAGATCATCCTCTGTCAGTACGAGAGCGACTTGGGATCCTGTCTAGAGTCCAAGCCGTGATCGGCATGAGGGGGCAGTCTGGGTCAGGATTAAGGACAGTGTGAGCTCAGAATTAGGCGACATCTGAATATTACCGTCCTGTTGGAATCAGCTGTCAGCTTGGACTGGTAAGCCTTTAATAACCTGCTGTGTACCTGCGCTGGAATGAGAGCCAGGGTTTCTGCAGTAAACAAAAAAAAAGGCAGCGGCCTCTACCCTCACCCCCCACCCTGGTGGGCGAGGCAGGTAATAAACAAATGCTCTAGGAACAGACACTGTGTCAAGCGGGGGTAGGCGCCGAGAAAAAAACCAAAGCAGGGAGAGGGACAGAGTGAAGGAGTCACGAAGGGGTGCTGTTTCCAGAGGGGTGGGCCAGGGGGACTCTGACATGGCCCTGCCTGCAGTGAGGAAGCGAACCCCGAGAACCAGGCATCCATTCAGCACACGTCTGATGGACACGGACTATGTGCCTCATGCCAGACCTGATGGGTGTCTGTGGGGAGCTCGGGGTCCGGCTTGTCAGTTTCAGAAGTCAGCTTGTGGTTTTGTTTAGGAAGCAGACTGTGATTAAAACTGGTGGTCAGCTTTTAAGCAGGAGTGGGGGAGACTATGGTCCTAATTGGGGTTTGGGGGACCCAGGGAGTGAGCATCAGGGAACGACCGTCTCATTGATCATTCAGCATGTGTTTGCTGAGCAGGAACTACATCTATGCTGTTGACCCAGGCCTGGTGCACGGTGAGGAGTAGGGTTCGTGATCCAAGTCCGGGGTCTGTCTGCATTAGGGGACTACCCCAGCAGAATTAGGGAATTTCCTGTGTGTAAGATCAGAGAGCCTGTGAGGTGGGGACGAGGGGGGTCAGAGATGAGTCGGGTGAGAACAAGGGCTGCACCTGCCGCAAGGCTGAAGGCCCTTCCAAGGAGGAGCCCTAAAGTAGCTGGAGCAACACGGTGTCAAGGGAAAGGTCTGCAGTGCATTTCAAGGACCCCATCCCAGATTTAAGTTTCCAAATTCTCGTGGATTTGCATGGTCCATCTTGTTACTTTAGGACAAGATCTTATGCATCTTTAACACCTGGTGGTTCTTCATTAAAGAGGTTTTTTGTTTTTTTTTAAAGATGGGACTCAGTCTAGAGCAGGGAGCAGTGTGTAATGAGAAGTAAGAAGGAACTGCTTCTTAACCATCAGCAAGCGCCCCTTGAGGCCCCCGGTACCAGGACTGAGAGTCACAGACAGTCTCTCTCTGCTCAGTTCCGAGGCAGGGTTAGAGTCAGTCCCAGAGCAGGGTTAGAAAGTCGGTCTGGGTTATGGGTGAGTTTGCCTCTGAGTAAAGGGTCAGTTTCAGGTCAGGGTTCAGGATCACATCTCTGGTCAGTCTTGGGGCGGGGAACCGTTCTGTAGACTGGGCTGTGGGTTGGCTGGGGTTGGTTCATGGTCAAGGCTAAGTGTCGAACTGGAACCAGGTATTCTGGAAACAGGGTTAAGAGAACAGCCCATGAGTAGAAACAGTTTGTCTCAGCTGCAAGTTCAGAGCTCTGGGTATGCATC
>CM053608.1:92590916-92611246 GCA_028646535.1 Procyon lotor | reverse complement strand
CTAAAAAAAAAAAAAAACGCTAATAATTTA
This sequence comes from Procyon lotor, assembly GCA_028646535.1. Classification (NCBI taxonomy): domain Eukaryota; kingdom Metazoa; phylum Chordata; class Mammalia; order Carnivora; family Procyonidae; genus Procyon; species Procyon lotor. Next base: position 92,611,216 of record CM053608.1, on the reverse strand, counting down.
TTAGATCTAAAGCCCCTTCCTCCCCTGTCCCCTGCTTTCATTAAGGTATTTAAACTTGGGGACCTCACCACTCTCCCCCACCGTGGAGGGAGGGAGGGAACCCCCAACCTCAGTGAGGAGAGCCCCGAGCCGGACCCGGGGCAAAGAGGGGTGCGGACAGGGTTCCCCCAGATCGGTGCCCCCCACACTAATAGTGTGGTCAGGAAAGGGTTATTGAGAGCCAAGAGGGGTACCTGGTGCCGTGGCTGGAGACCTGGGGGGGTGGCGCAGATCAGGGGCTGCCCCCCCATTCTTTCCTCCCCCGAGCCCCCCTGGGATCTGGCACTCCAGGGAAGTGGAGCCTCCAGCCCCTGTGGGTTGCATGAGGGGGAGGGGCTGCAGAGTGGGAGAAAGAGTCAGGCCCCCAGCCAGGGAGGTCACCTAGGGGTGGGGGGTGGGCATGGCTGACACTGGAAAATGGGTTTTTGCACTGGTTTTTTTTTTTTTCCTTTAAAATAAAAATGAAAAGAAAAGCTCTGAGGCAGGTGTCTGATTTGTGCCGCTGCTCTGGGCACGTGGGCCGGGGACCGAGCACCCTACTTCATATCTGGAGGTTCCGTCCGGTGCCTGGGCAAGAGACTGAGGTGCGGGACCTCAGTTTCCCCAGGGAGAGGAGAGACTTCAGGGGAGTCTCGGGCAGGAGGGGCCTGCCGCGGTCACACTGGCACCCCCCTCTGGCATCAGCCGACTCTCAGCCCCGTCTCTACCCACTGCCCTGAGGAATGGTGGGACCGCTCATAGGGACGTAGACCCACTTTCTGAATCCCTGAGAGCCACACAGATGGGACGGAGATTGAGGGAGAAAGGCCGGGCAAAACCACAAGTTCTCCACTGGTCCAGGAAGATGGCTTCCTGGAGGAGGAAAATCCCGGGAGGGCTCCTTCTAGAAGACTCTGCAGGTGGTTCTGGAGGGGAGAGGCAAGAAAATGGGGCCACAGTAGTTCACCAAATAATATCATTATTTGTTGTCATTGTTGCTACGAGTTCTTGAGCAGATGTTATGTGCCTGGAATTATGCTGAGTGGCTGTATTGTGTGTTCTAAGACATTTACTCCTCAGGGAGTTTGCTCTCGGGTCAGGCGTGGGTTTACCGTGAGGATTACATAAGACAAGATGCCAAGCGCCCATTTGGCCCAGTGCCTGGCCCATGGAAAACACCCAACAAATGTCAACTATAATTAATGCTACGATCATTAATAGGACCTACAAAGCGAGTGTGGTTTCCATCTTCTTAGGGAGGCTCAGGGAGGCAATGGGGTCTGTCCAAGATTACTGGCCTGGAAGGAGTCTTGGAAGAGCCCTTCTGAGCATCTCAGTGAGCCAGGCCCCCCCACCTGTCCATCCCTTCGCCCTCAGGAGAGCCTGAGGCCCCGAGAAGCCTCCTGCCGGACAAGTCTCCTACCTAGCCGAATCTTACCCATCCCCAGACCCAACCGTATTCCACCTTCTTAAGACATTTCCTGGAGGGGTGCCTGGGTGGCTCAGTTGTTAAGCGTCTGCCTTCGGCCCAGGTCATGGTCCCAAGGTCCTGGGATCGAGCCCCGCATCGGGCTCCCTGCTCGGCAGGAAGCCTGCTTCTCCCGCTACCATCCCCTCTGCTTGTGTTCCCTCTCTCGCTCTGTTTCCCTCTGTCAAATAAATAAAATCTTAAAAAAAGAAAAAAGAAAAAAAGACATTTCCTGGGGCCGCTCTAGCCCACCCCCCAGAGGCCCTCTGAGCCACGTGGCCGCACGCAGTGTCTCCTGCATGTGCAGTGGGTCTCCTGGGAGCCAGGAACTCCAGTCCCGGCTCCGTCACCATGGCGCTGTGCAAGCCGGGGAAGGCCACCCCTCCTGTCCGCGCCTGTCTGCTTATCAGTAAAACCATGGAGTAAGACCAGGTGGCCCAAAAGTCCCTGAAGCACCCTGTCCACCCAACACCCACCACCCGTCAGCAGGACCCGGAGAAGAAAGGGAATCAAGGAACTCCCAGAGAAGAGGAGAGACCCCCGGGGCAGGGGTAGGAGGGGAAAGAGGAAAAAAACAGGTATCATGAAGGCTTGCAGACAAGCAACCAGAAATGAACCACAGCGGGGACAGCAAACACGGCACAGAGCCTGTCGAAGATCGCCCAGGCCCTGGCAAGGGGCGGGAGGTGCACAGTGTGCGGGGTTCGCCCACCCCAGCTGGCGGAGAGATGCCCCCTGCCCGACACACGTGGCTTGGAAGGTCGTGTTCCCTGGTGGGTAGCTGTGGGCAGCTCGGTCCGGGCCTCGGCCTTCACATGTACGACACAGCCACCGCCTCTTTTTTTTTTTTTAAGATTTTATTTATTCATTTGAAACAGAGACAGAGAGAGAGAGAGAGTGAGCACAAGCAGGGGGAGGAGCCGAGGGAGAGAAAGCAGCAGACCCCCCGCTGAGCCAGGACCCCCCCCCCTGATGACACAGGGGGCTCAATCCTAGGACTGGGAGATCATGACCCGAGCCGGAGGCAGAGGCTTAACCATCTGAGCCACCCAGACCCCCCACGAGAGATCCACAGTCCGGCCTTTGATCCCTCCATGAAACCCATTCAAACTTCTGACTGCTCAGCCAAGAAAGTTGACATCCAAAGAGGAGGAATGACAAGACCCCACAATTATTAAGGCCAAAATGACCAGTGCAGTGCCAAAGGCCTTCCCCGAGGTCATTGGATTAAACCGGAAACACTCCATCACCCGCTATAAGGCTGAGAATAGGGGGTGGGAATGAGGTAACCCTTCCTCAGGTCAGATGGAAAAGTCCAGAAGGGCAAATAAGGCTGGGGAACTGGGTTAAGGGGCAGTTGAACATTGAGCAGATAGGGAGGGGTGGGGGCCCAGCCAAGGGCTAGCTGGCACAGGTGGAACCCAGGTCAGAAGGGGGGAATTAGGGGCGCCTCTTATTAATGTTCTTAGAGATGAGGAAGTTGAGACCCAGAAAGGGCGGTGAGGAGAACTTGTTCAAGGTCGGCTTGGGACAAGACTTGGTGACTCCATTCAGTGACCTGGGCATCGGCTCTGTGGCCGGTACTCTGCCAGGCTGGGGAGGGTCACCTGGATGACCTTGACTGTCCCCCCCACCCCCCACCCGTCAGTCAGTGCCATATGCTATACTCTAGGGCGGGTTTCTCAGGTCAGAGGGTTGATGCTTTCCACTAGATAGACGTAACAGCCAGCCAGGGGCCTAACCATACCAAAGAGAGTGTTAAGGGTTGAATTGTGTCTCCCCACCACCGAAAGATATGTTGAAATCCTAATTCCCAGTACCTTGGCATGGGACCTTATTTGGAAATGCGGTCCCTGCAGAAGTAAATAGTTGAGATGAAGTCATGCCAGAATACGGCGGGTCCCTTATCCAGGACAGCTGGTGTTGGAATGAGAAGAGGAGGGACACAGAGAAGGCCATGTGAAGTCACAGAGCCACACAAGGGGAGTGCCGAGTCAGTGGGAAGGTGTCTTTTAGAAATAAAGAGGCGCTTAGGATAAAAGGGTCAAGTTGGGGTGTCAGGGACAATCCCTTCCTAGAAGCCTTGGGCTGAAGGAGGGGGACTCAGACTCGTCCTGATTGGATGGTACAGTGAGGATAGCCAGCCTGGTAAAGACACCCCCGGGTAGGGGTGCTGGGACTCCTGTCCCTGCAGGGAGGTGGCCCTTGGGCTGGTAGGGGGACCAGGCAGATCAAAAGGGGCTAGGTCGCTGACCTCGCCAGCCTGTGGGGGACAGGGGGAAGGCAGACAGAAGAGGAAGGCAGCTATCAGAATATGCCACTGCCCTAGGACTCCCACTGCAATTGGAGAGTTCTGGGTGGGGGTGGGGGCTTTCCTCCCCCTCCCCCCAGAACCTTCAACTGTCAAGCCCCACGCAAGCCACCAACATGTTGTACTCCCCAGGTAGGCGCCGGTGGGCCTTGTACCCCTTCTGTACCTCTATAGACGAGGGCTTCCCCCCGGGGCAGGGGTTGTGCCCCCTGGAGGGTGACTCCTCCATCAGACAGGATGCTCCCAAGGACCAGATGGGCCTCTTCCTCAGACCCCCCGCTGATGGCCAGACCCACAGGAGCCCTTCCTCCTGTCTCCACTGAGAGGCTGGGGTCGGGGAGAGGAGAGGGATCAGTCACCCCGCTCTCACAGCTGCCTGGGAGAAAGGCTTGTGTGAGGGAAGCCCCGGCAGCCATGAGAGAACTAAAACTCAGGGAACAGAGAGAACCTCTCCCAGGCCCAGAAAAGTGGGCCTCTTGGTCCAAACAAGACCAGACCCTAAGAAGGCCGCAGGAACAGGACTCTGGAGGCAGGCCTGGGGACCTGACCTCAAGGCCTGAGGGAGACAGTACTGGGGAGAGGGGTGCTCGGCGGAGTTGGACTGTTCTGTGGGGTGGGGCCTAAGGGGGGCGCAGCCAGTCCCGGCCAGCAGAAGGGCTCAGCCCTGCACCTCACCCAGCCTGGGAGGCGGGCAGCTGGCTCCTGCTCTAAGGGGCACCCCAGATGGCTTCTCGGGCCCTCACCATCTGCCTGGGCCATGGAAGTGTGGGCCTGGCCCTACAACAAGACCAAACGCAGTCCTCGCTCTTTAGAAGTCCCCTGAGAAGTCTAGATAACTTCTTTGTTTCCAGCCAGCTTTGAAAATTCAGCTGTCCCCCCAAACCGCAGGCCTCCGTCTGGTGGGGAAGCTGCAGAGCCCCCCACCTCAGGGACGACTCCCCACCTGCAGGGGAGACACAATACACACCCAGGACAGAGAGCTTCCTCGTCATTCATAGCCATCTGTCTGTCCTTCCCACAGCCACCCTTGTCCATCTGTCTCAGCTCGTCCATGTCCCTAGCCCACCTGACCGGGCTCGGATCTGTCACTCTCTCTGGAGACATTTTTGGTGACGACTGCGGTGGAGAGTGTGTGTGTGTGTGTGTGTGAGAGAGAGAGAGAGAGAGCGCGCCCCGGCCAGCCAGCTGAGTATCACGTTCAGACCCAGACAGCAGAGTCTGGAGGCAGGACAGTGAGAAATGACTCCTCGGGTTAGGTGGTGACCAGGGGACAGAGCGCTCCAGAGGGAGGAGGAAGCCAAGATAGCACCTTCACTGCCTTGGTCTGCCCTCTGAGGTTCTCTAGTTTTCCTGGACGCCACCCCCCAGTGGGGTCCTTCCAGACCCCAAGGGGAGGCCGGCACGGTCACTCCCAGAGGCAGCCAAGTCAGAGACCTTCCTGAGGCCAGCCATGGTGGAAGCACACAGGTGGTTCGCCTCACTGTGTGGGTGCCCTTGGGCCCCTCACTTACCCCAAGCCTTTCACTAGGTGCTTGGCATTTGGGGCAGGCTAACTCTTTGTCTCAGGGCTGTCCTGAGCACCGTAGTGGCACCCACTGGATGCCAGGAGCACCCTCTGCTCCCCAGTTATGCCAACCCAAAATGTCTCTAGACACGGCCGAGTGTCCGCCGGAGGTGTGATCTCCCAGGTTGGGGATCGCTAGGCCTAGCACCTCCGGGTGGCCCTGGGGTAGGCCTAGGTCACGTGGGACAGCCATCCCTGCCCTGCTGGCGATGCGGGGTAAGGACCAGGTGCTGAAACAAGACCCATTCTGACCCTCATCCCCCCTCAGGGAAGTTCTGCAGTGAGCCTCTCTGGACCCTCTTCGCCTGAAGGGGCCTCCAAGGTTTGTCCCCCATGGGCCTCCCTCCACACCTTTCCCCTGCTCTTTGAGCCGAGAAATAAGCCACTTCTTCCCCTGTTGCCTCAACCCACCATTTTCTTCCTTTTCTCGTTCCTATTTCTTAGAGAAAGCCAGAGGGCGTGGGGGTGGGGGGAGAGAGAGGATAGGAGGAAAGGGAGAAGAAGGGAAGAATGCCCAGATTCCTGCTACACACAACCTCTTCCTTGCCCCCAACCCTGACTCTTCCAGAACCAAGAATTTCTGGTGCACCCCACCCTCAGGGGCCCATCAGGGAAAAGGGGGCAGTCACTCGCCCCAAAAACCTCCCAGTTAACCCACCTGATCTGGGTGGCCTCTCTCCCCGTCCCCTCCTCCCTGTCTCTATGCCCCCCCACCACCACTCCCCGTGAAGCTAAACACAAAGAGGGATAGTGTGGGGAGGGTCCTCTCCGAGCTCCCTGCAAGAGAGTGTTCCTCAGGGCCCAGCGCAGAATAAACGTTCCTCAAGGTGGCTGAGATGAGTTACGGTTTGCTCTAAGGAGCTCACTCCGAGGCAGACAAACACACTGGTGATCCCATGTTTCTGCATCCTTATGATCACTGAGTCCTCGGAAGGAGGGGGGCTGCTATATGATCCCAGCAGGAACTCCAGAAATACTAGTGCCTCAGCCAGATCCCTGGGGGAAAGGCAACCAGCACTTTCGGAGCCCCTGCTGAGGGCCAGTTCACGTAGCTTGCATCATTTCATCCAGAACCACCCTTCATGGTAGAATACAGCAGCCTCTTTATGCAAATGAGGAAATCAAAGCTCCAAGACAGAAAGCAACTCGCACGTGGTCACATAGCTACCCACTCCGGTTCAGTGCGGCCCAGGGCGCCGGCTCTGCCAAAGAGCAATCAGTTGCCTTCCCAACCCCTTTTCCAACACCTTATCCAGCCTGAGGGAGGGGAAGGGACTTAGCAAAGACCTAGGAGGAAGGGAGGGACCCCCATCCCTTCCAGTCCAGCCTCGGCTCCTGCAGCGTGGCTCCCTCCTGGCGAGGCCGCGAGTGACGGGTAGGAGCTCAGAGCAGCCTGCCTCCGTTTGCCCCTGCCTGACTGCTGCCCACCAGAGGTGCAGCCTTGAACAAGTCCGGTCCCTCGGGGCCTTGTTCTTCCCTCCGTAGCAGGGAGACAGAGAATAACAAACCCAGCGCTTAGGGTTGATGCCGTGGGGCTTCCCAGAGTCAATGCAGGGAAAGCATCTAGAACCACACCAGGCTTTGCGCTCAGTCCTCAGACATGGTTAACTAGTATTTTCATAACAGCTCTGTAAGTGCTAGTCCCTTCTACAACTGGGGGTGATTCTTAATACTCATCGGTCTCATCACAAACCGTAGGCTCCGTAAAAGCCTCAAAGGGGAGGATCCTGAGTCTGTCCAGCAAACTCACCCCAAGCCTGATGGCCAATGAACTTTTCTCGGGGGGGGGGCACGGGGCAGGAGTCTTCAGGTCCCCGGGACCCCAGGGGACTCCCGAGAAGACTTTATGCGGTGGCCAGGGCCTTTGCTCATGGCCTGCACCAATGCCCCGGCTTCCCTGGGCTGAGGTGAGCTCGTTTTGGTCCGCAGCCCAGGCACGGCCTCTGGGCACTGCTGGGTTAGAGTCTGCAGAGCGCACCATTTACTGGGCATCTGGCGGGAGGGGACCCTCCCTAATGGAACAGAGCGTCCCAGGGAGGAGCCCATCTATCCCTTCGCAGGGAGAAGCTAACACGCATGACCCTCCTCCCTTCTAGGAGCTCTGGGACACGTCATTCAAAACGTCTGTTGAGCACCTCCTATGTGCTCGATGCAGCAGCAAACACAGCAGAAATCCCTGCCCTCAGCAGCTTTCATTTCAGTGAGGGAGACAAGTAAATAAGTAATAATAAATATACATCTGCCGACGTCTAGTCCATCGTGGACCAGAGTGGGACAGGGAGTTGGGGGGCAGGGCAGGAGACAGAAAATATAGATCTGCAAACGTAGATGAAAAATCACTATAGTGCAATGCATGGCATCCATTCATTCATTTGTTCATCCATCCATCCACTGAAAGCATGTCTGCGCCCCTGCTGGGCCAGGTGCTATGTGAGACAGAGGGGACCCAGAGGTGGACGGAGGAGCCCCACCTCCCCCTTGAGGGGTCCCCGACAAGCCAACCCAGAGCCGGTAGCGATGGGCGTCCCAACAAAGGAAAGTGCTGGACGAGAGGGCAGCCCCAAAGTCTGGGTGGGCCGGTTAGGGGAGGGCTTCCCCAAGGAGGTGGCATGGAGCAGGGCCTGCAAGGCTGAGCAGGACTTTCCCAGTGGACAAGGTGTGTGCATGGGAGCAGAATGATTGCAGGTAGAGGCACCGAGGCAGGAGTGGTCGGGGTCAGCGGAGAAACGGCTGCCTGTGCTCAAAGGCGCTGAGCCTCTCGGTGGCAGCCTGGTTTGGGCTTGTCAAGCTAACAAGGGGAGACCGCAGGGGCATTCCTGGACCCAGGGAAGTTCCAAGGAGACAGCATTGTGGGACCGAAGAACGGGTGTGCTTGGTTGGGGTCGTGGGAAGAGTCAAGGGGCATCAGAGAAGTTTCCCCTTAGTTGATGAAGACGGGAAGATGGTGGTAGTCCTAGGGACTTCCCGCAGAGAGGCACCTCCCTCCAGAGGGACTGTCAGGGAAAGGTCGAGGGGCTTGTCTCTGGTCTGCAGTCAGACTCCATCCCGTGCCCAACCCTCACCGGTAACCTCGGGCATGCTCCTTGACCTCCGGACCCCTGCTTCCTCTTCGGGTCATGGAGAATATTGCATGGACCTTTCTGGAGGCTGGTGTGCCTGGCTCAGAGCAGGCGCCCAGTGCTGTTAGCTTTGCTACTGTAACTCTTCTCCTTGTCTCCCAGCTCGAGGGACGGCAAAGCACCGGGACCCCCTGCTCTTGCCTCTGTGGAACTCAGCCCTGTGTGGGCTCAATCTGGGTCTTGCCCGCGACAGCCTAGAACCCTCCTGCCCCTCCCTGGAGCTGTCCCTCCTTTTCCCCACTCTGAATTCCTCCCACACCACGCCACCAACTGAGTTCTGTTTAACTCAGACCACATCCTTCTACTACTCTCTGTCTCTATATAGACTGGCCTATTTGGGGCACTTTATATAAATGGATCATGGAATATGCGGTTCTTTGTGACTGCCGTCTGTCACTTAGCACCATGTTTCTGAGGCTCATCTGTGTTGTAGCGCTGATCAGCACTTCAGTCCTTTTCTTCCTTCCTTCCTTCCTTCCTTCCTTCCTTCCTTCCTTCCTTCCTTCCTTCCTTCCTTCCTTCCTCCCTCCCTCCCTCCCTTCCTTCCTTCCTCCCTTCCTTTCTCTTTCTTTTAAGATTTTATTTATTTGACAAAGAGAGACAGCGAGAGAGGGAATATAAGCCGGGGGAGTGGGAGAGGGAAAAGCAGGCTTCCCACTGAGCAGGGAGCCTGATGTGGGCTCAATCCCAGAACCCTGGGATCATGACCTGAGCCAAAGGCAGACGCTTAACAGCTGAGCCACTCAGGTGCCCCTCTCTCTCTCTCTCTCTCCTTTTTTTTTGAGAGAGAGATAACGCTTGTGAGCATGCGCGCACGCACACACACACACACACACACACACACACACACACACAAATGGGGGGAGGGGCAGAGGGAGAGAGAGAATCTCAAGCAGGCTCCACGCTCAGTGCAGAGCCCTCAGGACCCAAGACCATGACCAGCACCAAAATCAGGAGTCAGACCCTTAACTCACTGAGCCCTTCAGGCAGCCCAGCACTCCATTTCTTTTTGAATTATATTCTTGTATGAATGATATTCCATTGTATGTATGTTTCTCATCTTATTGGTGCTTTATCAGCTGATGGACACTTGCCATCTCCTTCCCGCTTTTTGGCTCCAGCGAATAATGCCACGACCATTTGCGTACAAGTGTTTCATAGGAACACGCATTCTCCTTTCTCTTGGGTATATACCTAGAGGAGGGATTGCTGGATCCTAGGATAACGATTCTATGTTTAACTGTCTGAGGGATGGTCAGGCTATTTTTCAAAGTGGCATCCACCAGTAATGGATGAAGTTTCCAATTTCTCCGCATCCTCGCCAACCCTCGCTATTATCATTCCTTTTTATTATAGACATCCTAGAGGGTGCAAGGTGGGGGACCACTGTGGTGGACTTGCATTTGCCTGGAGATTAGCAGTGTCGAGCATTTTTGTATATCTTCTTCCGAAAACCCGCCTATCCAGAACCCTTGTCCATTTTTGAAGTGGGCTCTCTGTCTTCTCACTGTTAAACAGAGTCCATTTTCGTGGATCGAGGAATTGTGGTTCACATAAACCAGAACCGGCTCAGGGCCAAGGGTGTAGGCCAGCACGACAACGCCGAGAACTTCAACAACCAGAACTACGAGGACCTGCAAGCAGCCTGTCTGAGGAAGGGAGAACTCTTCGAGGACCCCTTTTTCCCCGCCGAACCCAGTTCCCTGGGCTTCAAGGATCTCGGCCCCGGCTCCAAAAATGTGCAGAACATCTCCTGGCAGCGGCCTGGTGTGGGTACCGGGAGGGGAGACGGGGACTTCTAGTCGGAGTAGGAAGGCTGTTTGTCACCGCAGTCCCATCACTTTGACATTTCCGGTCCCCCGACCCCCTATCGTGACCCCGGATCAGGCCTGGGGACAGTTCTGGCCATGCTTAAGCCAAACCTCTCAGGGAACCCCTGGAAAAGTCATACCCTGACCTACAACTCTGCCAAGCTGGTCCTGTGACCTTCCCCTCTGGTGCCATGTTTTCCCCTAGAACTGGGACGTGGATGTCATTCCCCAGAAATGGTGAGAGGGGGGTTGGGAGGGGGTTGTCCCAGACGCCCTAAAATCTTTATTCTTTCACCGCAGGAAATCACAAGCACTCCTCACTTCATTGTGAATGGGCTCAGCCCAACGGACGTGTGCCAAGGCGTACTTGGTGAGTGGGGGGCGAGAAAGCCAGTGTGGAAGGAGAAGGCTGAGGTAGGGGGAGCGCCAGGGCGTCTTTTGAGGCTGGGCAGCTGGGGCCCCTAGATTCAGAGGTTCTCTCTTCTGAGGAGAGGGTAGTGAAACTGTCAGGTGTGTTCTCCCCGCTCCCCACAGTGTGATCCCAGTCCCTCCTGCTGCTGTCTGGGTCTAGGGGTGAGCTGGGTGGTCTGTTAGTTACTCATTGCTGAACAATCAAGTGCCCCCAGACTTAGTGATTTAAGGCAAGGACAAACACCTGTCACCTCATAGTTTGTGAGGGACATACAGGCTGGGTCTGGCTCAGGGTCTCTGAGGAGGCTCCAGTCAAGATACCAAGCTTCCCCGTCGGACAGCCTGCCAGCTGGTTGCCCCACACAGAGTGAACCGTGAGAGAACAAAGATGAAACCGGCAGGCCTTTTACGGCCTCCGCCACATCTCCTGTGTTCCGAAGCAAGCTCAAGCTCAGTATCTGGCCTACACTCAAGGGGAAGGAATTAGGCTCCGCCTCCCGAGGGGAGGATTGTGGACAGGTTTTAAGCCACTGCAGGTGCCAGAATTTCCTCAGTCTGAAGTATCAAGTAAAGGAGCACGAGCTTCCCCGGCCCACTCTCCCACGGGCTCCTATGACAGCCCCAAGGGATAGACTCCTCCCTCAGGAACGGTTCCTCCAAACCCTCCTTGCATCTTCAGGGATAAGACCATGGCCTGAGTTCTGTCGTATCTGTGACAGAGAAAAGGGCAGGTTGTGGGCAGGGAGGAAGCCAAGGAGACCTTAGGCCCCACGTCTGCCTCTGTGGTTCATTGGGCAGCGGGAAGAGAACCCGCTCATTCCTGGTTAGGGGTCGTTTGGGCAATGGAGGATTGGAGTGTCCATAACCTTCCCTCCCCACCTTCTACCTCCCCCACCCAAGGGTACCCCAGGCAGCCAGGAGGCCGTTGGTAATCACAGACGCTTTCCCAGTGCCCACGGCCTCAGCCTGGCCTGAAACACTCTCTCAGAGTACCACCCTGCTCACGGTCCCACCCAGTGAGGTCTGAGGTACCCAGGAGAGAGATTTCAATGGATGACCTTGGCCTAGGGATACTGTCGCTAGGCCCCATGAATGCTTAGCCCCAGGGCCCAGCTGGGGTAGAGACTAAGCCCCCTGTGTCTCCAGTAATAAGTGGGTGATGGCAGGGAGAGGTTTCTTGATTATTACACTAATGTAATCATAGAGTGGAAATAGAAGGCAGGTGGTATAGAAGATGAGTGGATTTGTTCAAGGGATGGAAGAAAACTAGCTCTCTTCACAAAGCAGATCTCCACAGCAGATCTTGGCGTAAAGAGCAAGACAAAGGCCAAATACCTCTTCCTCAAATCCAAAAAGACAAAATATCTGGCTCTAATTTGTGAATCTCTTACCTAATAGAAAAGGTAAAGAGGCTCACTTCCCCCCCCACCCCACCCCCACCCCCCAAGCCTGTTGCTTCAGCCCTGTTTCTCCCTACTAGATTGCTTCCTGAACATTCCTCAGGGGAAGGGCCAAAGGAGGCGCATCTTGGTGGGGGAAGGGCCGCAGAGGCCCATCCTGCTCCATTAGGGCTTGGATTCTGGGACCCACCCTTACGTATGGGAGGCTCGAGAGGCAACCCCCTTCCTGTCTTTCCAGGGGACTGCTGGCTGCTGGCTGCCATCGGATCCCTCACCACATGCCCCAAACTGCTGTACCGTGTGGTACCCAAGGGACAGAGCTTCAAGAAAAACTATGCTGGCATTTTCCATTTTCAGGTGACGGATGATTTGAAAGCCAGAGTTGTTTCGTGGTGTGTGTGTGAGAGAGACAGAGACAGAGACAGAGACAGAAAGAGGGGAAGGGGGAAGAAGAAGAATTATATGTGCTTGGAAGTTACCTTTCTTCTTTTCCTTTTGAAGAATGACATTGGGGTGGGCTTTTGTCTAATTACCAGAGAAATGTCTGCTCACTAAAGAAATCGTGTAAGCTAATTTTTTAAAGCCCAGAAAGAAAATAATTGTTCTCATTTTGTGGCTCTCCTTCTCCCGTTTTTCTCTCTCTCTCCCTCTCTGTCTGTCTCTTCCTCTTAGTAGAAGTGTGTGTGTGTGTGTGTGTGTGTGTGTGTGTGTGCGCGCGCGTGTGTGTGCGCGCGTGTGTGCGCGCCTGTTTGTGTATGGCATTGGGAGTCAACAGTCAGTCAGGGTCACATAATTTCTGTAATCTGCTCTTTAAGTTTAGTGACATGTGGTCAAATTCCCCACATCACAAAAATATTTCTGAGAATCACAAGAGTTTTTGAAAACCTCAGAAATCCTGAAGCCCAGCCAAGGTCAAAACGTGGGTGGTGTCTCTCTGGAGGCCCCGGCAGAAACTGGAGAAGAGGCCTGGGGCAAGCTTCAGGCTTTTCATTGCCTTTCCCTTACGCCTCAGCCATTCTGGGGAGTGGGCTCTCGGCCGCGGGCGTGTCACTGATCCTGGCCACCAGGAGGGGCTCGTGTAACACAGTTCTTATACAAGGAGTGTGTGTATGCCTGGCGGGAGAGTGGGGGGGGGGGCGGGGGGGGGGGGGGGGGGGGGGGGGGGGGGGGGGGGGGGGGGGGGGGGTGTGGGGGGGGTAGGACAGGGTGTGGCACATCTGCGCATGCCCGTGCTTGGAGGAAGGCCTCGGGCAGACAGGTGCCCTAAGCCCCACTGAGGTTCACCTTGCTGCCCACAGATTTGGCAGTTTGGGCAATGGGTAGACGTGGTGGTGGACGACCGGCTTCCCACGAAGAATGGCAAGCTGGTGTTCGTGCATTCCGCTGAGCACAATGAGTTCTGGAGCGCCCTGCTGGAGAAGGCATACGCCAAGTGAGGGTCCCAAGCTGGGCTTGCCTCCAAGCCTGGCAGCAGAGGAGGCAGTTGGAATCTGCCCGGGAAAAGGCAGAGGGAGGTCAGGGCATCCCTTGCTTCCCTCCCCTCACCCTCCCACGTCCAAGCTGACCTCTCTATCCCAGAGCATAAAAGTGCCCTCTCTGTGCCCACAGGCTGAACGGGTCCTATGAAGCACTGTCAGGGGGCAACACCATGGAGGGCTTTGAGGACTTCACAGGGGGTGTGACCTATAGCCTCCAACTCCAGAAGCCCCCTCGGAACCTGCTGAGGATGCTTAGGAAGGCCATCGATCATTCCTCCCTCATGGGCTGCTCCATCGAAGTAAGCCATACCTGGTCCTACCTCAGGGCCTTTGTACCTGCTGTGGCTTTCACCTAAAAGGGTCTTTCTCCCAGAGAGAGCTTCATGACTAGCTCCTTCGCATTTACATTTCAGTTCAAATGCCCCTTCTTTGGCTTCTCTTCTCGGCCTCCAAATCTAAATCAGTTGCTCTTGACCTCATTTGCTCTGTACTTAGTTTTAATTTTCCCCTCAACATTTATGGTGCTGTCATGGTCTTACTTGTCAATATCGTTATTCACAGCCTGCCTTCTGGCTGTTTCAGTCAGTGAGGGCGGTGACTTGTCTCATTCACTGCTGGATGCTGGGACTCAGGGTGCTGCTTGGCATGCTGTAGACGCCCAGCAAATATTTATTCAAATAAATAAATGAACCCAGAGTGCAGCAGTATGACCCCGCAGTTACTTTCTTGGGCTTTTATCCCAGAGAAATGAAGACTTATGTCCACACAGAAGCCCGCACACAAGTGCTCACAGCGGCTTTATTCATTGTGGCCAGAAGCTGGGAACAGTCTAGATGTCCTTCAATGAGTGAATCATTAAACTGTGGTGCACATATGCCACAGGCCATGACTCAGCAATAAAAGGAAATGAACTATTGATAAATGCAACTACCTGGATGAATCCCAAGGGAATTATGCTGAATGAAAAAAGCCAAGAGAACTCCATGCTGTATGATTCCATTTCCCTGACGGTCTTGAAATGAAATGAAAAGACTTCTTTAAGATTTTATTTTATTTTATTTTATTTTATTTTGTATTATTATTATCTTTTTTTTTTTTTTTTAGAGATACAGAGAGAGAATCCCAAGTGGCTCTACCCTCATCACAGAGTCTGACTCGGGCTCGATCTCACCACCCTGAGATCATGACCTGAACCAAAGTCAAGAGTCAGATGCTTAGCTGACTGAGTCACCCAGGCACCCCTTTTAAGATTTTATTTTTGGGGGTGCCTGGGTGGCTCAGTCGTTAAGTGTCTGCCTTTGGCTCGGGTCATGATCCCAGGGTCCTGGGATCGAGCCCCGCATCAGGCTCCCTGCTCAGCAGGTCTGCTTCTCCCTCTCTCACTCGTGTTATCTCTCTCGCTGTCTCCTTCTGTCAAATAAATAAAGAAAATTTAAAAAAAGATTAGTTTTAAGTTACCTCTGCACCTACCATGGGGTCAGACTCACAACCCTGAGATCAAGAGTGGCACGCTCCGCCGACTGAGCCAGCCAAGTGCCCCGAAATGAAAAAATGTCTTTAAAATGAAGAACAAGGACGCCTGGGTGGCTCCATCGGTTGAGCATCTGACTCTGGATTTCAGCTCAGGTCAAGTCAGATCCTGGGATCTGCCCGCCTCGGGCTCCATGCTCAGCAGGGGTGGGGGATCTACTTGAAGATTCTCTCCCTCTGCCCCTCTCCCCCCACCCCTGCCCTTACACGCTACCTCTGAACCAAATAAATAAATAAATATAAAACAAAATAAACATAAATTAATTAAATAAAATGGAAGCAGAGAATAAAAAATAAAAATAAACTCGCTTTCAAATAAAATAAAAATAAAATGTAAGTGGAGAACAGATGAGCAGTTGTGAGATGGCAGGCAGGACTGTAGCAAGAAGAGGGGGGCACGGTGACAAGAGGGCGGCACAGGAGATGCCTGCAGTGCTGGGGCGGTTCTATGGTGGGACCGTGGTGGTGCAGCAGGGTCCTACACACGTGGTACAATTGCACAGGACATACACAGAGGAGTACGGGCAAGAGTAGGGATGAGTGTAGAACACCCACAGATTACATCCACATCAGCATCCTGGTATTATTGTACTACAGTTTTGCCAGACCTTACCCCTGGGGGAAACTGAATCCAAGATCTCTCTGGATTTTTTTCTTTTTTTCTGTAGGTTTCATGCCCAATGCGGGGCTTGAACTCATGACCCCAAGACCAAGAGTTCCCACTCTACTGGCCGAGCCAGCCAGGCGCCCTCCCTGTATTATTTCTTACAATTGCATGGGAATCTACAATACTTTCCAAATACCAGGTTTAATTTTTAAAAAACTCAGCCCCAGGGCACCTGGGTGGCTCAGTTGATTAAGCGGCTGTCTTCCGCTCAGGTCATCATCCCGGGGTCCTGGGATCAAGTCTTGCATCAGGCTCCCCGCTCAGTGGCAAGTCTGCTTCTCCCTCTGCCTCTGCCCCTCCCTGCTACTTGTGCTCTCTATCAAATAAATAAAATCTTTTTAAAAACCTGAACCCATGGGGCACCTGGGTGGCTCAGTGGGTTAAAGCCTCTGCCTTCGGCTCAGGTCATGATCCTGATCAGGGTCCTGGGATTGAGCCCCAGGATCGCATGCATCGGGCTCTCTGCTCAGCAGGGATCCTGCTTCCCCCTCTCTCTCTGCCTGCCTTTCTGCCTACTTGTGATCTCTATCTCTCTCTCTGCCAAATAAATAAATAAAATCTTTTTTAAAAATTCAAAATAAATTTAAAAAAATAAACTGAACCCTGGGAATGCTCACATCTCTTTGAGGGCCCCAGCGTCTCTGACTTCCTTTCCTTCTCTGTTCTACAGGTCGCCAGCAGCAGCGAGTTGGAGACCTTGACCCAGAAGATGCTGGTGAGAGGACACGCTTACTCCGTGACCGGCCTCCAGGATGTGAGTCTGCCAACCGCACCCTCCCCTGAGACCCAGAAGAAGGCAAAGAATCCCTCCTGCCTGAGGCCCCTGACCTTGGGCCACACCCCTCCCACCAGGTCCCCTACCAAGGCCGGATGGAAACCCTGATTAGGGTCCGGAATCCCTGGGGCCGGATCGAGTGGAATGGAGCCTGGAGTGACAAGTAAGTGCCCCTGACCAGCACTGTCAGGGGTGGGGGGCAGAGCGAGGCGATGCCGCTGACAGACCTGCCAAGCCCTCCCCTGGGGAGCCTCCATCTAACTCAGGACCCGCACAAGGCAGGCAGTCAGGGGTTCGGGAATCCCTTGGGGAGGAACAAAATGCCTCCTGAGCCCCGCCCCTCTCCCCCCACTGCCTATCTCCGCTCCAGCTCCCAGGAGTGGGAGAGGGTGGCCCCGGACATCCAGAAGCAGCTCCTGCTCCGGAAGGAGGATGGAGAGTTCTGGTCAGTACAGCTCAGGGGGGGCTTCCTTCTGCCCACCCCCGCCCTGTCCCTTCCTTTCCTCTGCCGCCCTCCCACCTATGCCTTGGAAGGAGAGGCTCCTGGGGGGTGAGGGGGCGCTATGGGAGTGGGGATGCTGCAGGCTCCGGCTGTCATCCCCCAAACCCACCCCCCACTGCAGGATGTCCTACAAAGACTTCCTGGACAACTTCACGCTGCTGGAGATCTGCAACCTGACGCCCGATGCCCTCTCCGGGGACTACAAGAGCTACTGGCACACCACCTTCTATGAGGGCAGCTGGCGGCGTGGCAGCTCCGCGGGGGGCTGCAGGAACCACCAGGGTGGGTGAGGGGGTGCAGAGGCCCCACGAATGACATCAGGGGCCACTCGGACCCCACCCCGGGGAAAGGCAGAGCCATGCTGACCTACTTCATCCACAGACACATTCTGGAGCAACCCCCAGTTTAGGATCTCTCTCCCCGAGGAGGACGACGAGGACGACCCAGAAGATGACCAAGCCGTGTGCACCTGCCTGGTGGCCCTGATGCAGAAGAACTGGCGACGGGCGCGACCCCAGGGAGCCCAGCTGGAGACCATCGGCTTTGTCATCTACCAGGTGGGCACTCCAGTGGGTCCCCTGGCCAGTCTTTCTCCCTGTCCCGGCCTCACCCCTGCAATAATATCCTTCCAGAGGCCTTACAAATTGGAACAGGGAGATGGAGCGTCAGGGAGATGAGGTTACTTCCCCAAGTTCGCCTTCCTAAGGCTCAGAAACAGAGCCTGTGTCCTGATTCCCAGACCCTCTGAGCCTTCTCCACACCATCCCCGAGTCTCCCACCCACCCCAGAGACCCCACACAGAGCCCTAACTCCAGCAGCCAAGACAAATCCCTGGCAACGTTTCCAAAATCGTGCTTTGCAAAATGCACTAAATGACCATTTGTTCGAATAGTTATGGAGCCCTGCTATGCGCCAGGCCCTGGTCAGTATCCGCTAGAGACGTAGACGATAAACATAGACACAAATCTTGCCCTCTTTCTAGGCTGTGAGCCCACCAACCGGGCTAACAAACACCAGATGTGCCTCCAGATAGTTCCAAGGTCAGACGTAGTCCTTCAGGAAAGACTGGATTCTCTGCTTCCCACCCGGAGTGTCACGGGCCATCAGCGTGTTGAAGGCTGTGGTCCTCCCCATAGAAGAACAATCTATTTATCTTGGTCTAACCCGCCCTTTTACAGAACTCATGGGTCTAACCCACTCGGTCTAACCCACCTTCCTACAGAACTATGTTCAACGCTCAGTTTCAGTAATCACCTATGAACTTCCTGCAGGATAGGAATGTTTCGTGGAAAATGCTCACGTTCAGGAATATGCTCTCCTTTCTCCTTTGTATCAGCTGTACTTTGCTCTCCCAAACTTAGGGACTATCAGTATGAACACCAGGAATTTTAGCTATTTGAGCCCGCGCCGCACTCCACCACCAGTGTCCCAGTGCCTTAACTCCCCCCAACACACACACACACACACACACACACACACACACACACACACACACACAAAATCTGGCTTCTACAAGCCTGAGCCTCTTCACCTTCACCATCCTGGGGCACTGACCTCTCTCTCTCTCTTCTCTTCCTAGGTCCCAAAGGAGGTACAGAAGATGTGGGGCTTGACTCTGGGCAGGCGTTGCCCCACCTCTAGCAAAGGGTGCAATTCAGCAAAGGGTTCTCAGGGGCCACTGGGGGTCACTGGGTTAGAATTCCAGTGCCCTGGGCCCCCGGGGGGGAATTGGGGCAGGAGACCTTCCCGGGCTTGCCTGCCAGTTGGGTGGTGTCCAGGACTGGTCAGTTTGTGACAACGCCTCCCGCAAGCCTGGCCCAGCGCAGCTTCACTTTCGGGGTCCCCCTCCCCTTACCCCGCCCCCCGGGCCAGTCCTGTACCCACCTCCAAGGCTCATATAGTTTCAGAACATCCAGGATTTCCGCCTGAAGAGGGACTTCTTCATCAAGTACCAGGACCACGGCTTCTCAGAGATCTTCACTAACTCACGGGAGGTGACCAGCCATCTCCGGCTGCCTCCAGGGGAATACGTCATCATTCCCTCCACCTTTGAGCCGCACAAGGATGCTGACTTCCTGCTTCGGGTCTTCACAGAGAAGCACAGCGAGTCCTGGTGAGGGGCCCTCCCTCGCTGCTCCAATGCCACCTGCCCAAGAGTTCCAGGATGTCATGCTTAGGGAGCAGTCATCTGGTCCTCCCCAACTCCACCCCTATTTTAAGTCAGGGAAACTGAGGCACAATGATGGGGGAGTCCAAATTGGGAGCAAACCAGAATCAGGACCCGGATCCCATGCAGCCTGTTCCACGTTGCTTCAGATACATGACATGACCTCCTCATGACCACCCCACTAAAATCCCTGTCTCCCTCGTCCCGGAGAACCCCCAAGGCTTCCTTCACTTTTGCTCAGGGAACTGGATGAAGCCAACTATGCCGAGCTACTCCAAGAGGTGAGGGGATGCTGTGGGGTGGAGGGAGCAGAGAAACAACCTGGGGAGTGTGAAGGAACTTTTTGGAACGGGGTCCCTTTCCCACTCCTTTCCCGGCAGGAGAAATTCTCTGAGAAGGACATAGACAAAGACTTCATACATTTGTTTGAGATAGTGGCAGGAGGAGAGGTGAGAGGCTGAGGGCTGGGCACCTGAAGGAGGTGGCCAGGGTGAAGGTGTCGGAGCAGAGGTTTACCATCCCCCTTCCTAGGACAAGGAGATAGGCATGTATCAGCTGCAGAAGCTGCTCAACAAGGTGGTCTCCAAACGTGAGTCTTCCAACCCACCCCCACCTCCCACTCACAACCTTGCCCCTGCAGCTTGCTCCTCACCTCGACCACTCCCTGCATCCCCCACAATGCCCCGCTCACTGCTCACTCCTTCTGTCTTCCCGCCCCTTCCCTCCCTCACAGTCAGAAACTTCAGGACCCAGGGCTTCGGCCTAGACGTGTGCCGCTGTATGGTCAACCTCATGGATGTATCTTCTTATCCAGCGGTCTCCCACCCCCGGCCCCCACCCCCAAGCCCGGCCCCCCAGAGGTGGCCCCCTCTCTGGCCAGCCAAGCCGTCCTTCCTGCTGGGGATGAGGCGCTGAGGTAGCAAAAGAAGCCTGGTCTGGCTGTTACCATAGTGACCACACAGGAACCCCTGGTGGGCCCCCCATGGCCCCCCCTCCCCCCCGCTCAAGGAGCCCCTCTGCATCCCTGGTCCCAAGTTACCCTCTTCACTCCCTCCTCTGGCATCCTTGACCACCCCCCA
>CM053608.1:92565536-92590416 GCA_028646535.1 Procyon lotor | reverse complement strand
GAAGAGGGCAGCTCTCACTGGTGATGGTTAAGCAAATAGGCTCTTCCCCGGGTTCAAATCCCAGCTCTTCTACCTCCAGTGGGGAATCTTAGGCAAATGAATCATCAACTTCTCTGTGCCTCAGTTTACCTTTCTTTGAAATGGAGTTGATTTGGGATGAAAAGGCATTAATCCCAGTGAGCTATTAGAACGCTGCCTGTCTGGTATAGAAAACATGCTCAGTGAACACAGTAGCGCTGTTTTTTATAACGTATACCCACGTCTTACCTTCATTCATCACATTGCCGTTTGCAAAGTATTATGATTCATGTATGTGGTCCTTGTAATCTTCCCCCTAGTGTTCTCTTCTCTAGCAGATGAAAAATCTAAGGACCTCTGTAAGAGTTAGAAAAGGATGGCAGGAAGACCCCAGAGGGAGAGAAGTTTGCACATCAGACCCAGGAGGATTCCAGTTCCAACCGGGCCAGCTTGGCCCTACAGAAGGCACCCTCGGTGGAAAGCTTTGAACGCTCAAAATGTGGAGTGATCACGTTGGCTGGGAAACCCATTCTTTCCTTAGTCAACAAACACAGTTAGTGTTCCTGCACTTGAAATACGTCAATGAAAGACAGCCCCCCCCAACCCCGCCTCTGGCGTATCAGTAGGGGAGACAATGGAGTAAACAGGAAATCACAATAGGGAGAGACGATTGTGTTGGCAAGGGAAAGTGCCTGGCACCTTAGGAGTCCAGGGCACCTGGCCAGCACCGGCCTGCGGGTGGGGTGTGTATGGAACTTCTCAGAGACGGCCTCCTTCGTGTTCCGCAGAACTCGGAGTTGAGGCCTGGAGGAGTGGCAGGGGTGGGGTAGGGTGTGGATTGGGGATGGGGGTGGGGCTTCAGGGAGAGGTCAAGATGTAAAGGAGGGGGATGGCAGGGGGGGCTTGATGGGCAGAGTGTGACAAATAGTCCTGGGAGACCTGCAGGAGACAGGCGCAACAAAGTCCAGGTAAGGAAGAGCTTGAGCAGCTTGAGCAGAGAGAGAGGCCCAACAGTGGGGTGACTTCAGGAAAAGTGTGGTGTTCGCAGGGCGTGGGCTGGAAACAGTGCTTGGGCGAGTCTTGGCCCTTCTGCCTGGAAAGCAGGATCTTTCTGGGCGATGGGCTGATGAGCCCAAGTTTCCAACAAGGTGAAGGTGCTTCTGAAGACCCATGAGAGGTAGAGTCTGATGTCTCTGGCAGATGTGCGGGCGGCGGCTAAGCTTGGGCAGGGCAGGGCGATGTAGGGAACGGGGGTCTAGAAGAGAGAAGGTCGCTGCAGTGGGCATGGGCAGGAGGGGCAGTCCCTACCCACCCGCCTGTGGAGACAGAATAAGCATGAGAAGAAACCCCAGAGCTCAATGTGGGGCTCGGTCCCAGGACCCTGAGATCATGACCTGAGCCGAAGGCAGAGGCTTAATTCACTGAGCCATCCAGGCGCCCCTAAAAGGCTGTTTCATAGGGGCGCCTGGACGGTTTGTTCTTTAAGCATCTGCCTTCGGATCCGGTCATGATCTCAGGGTCCTGGGATCGAGCTCCCCATCAGGCTCTCTGCTCAGCAGGAGGCCTGTGTTCTCTCTCTCTCTCTCTCTGTCAAATAAATAAAATCTTAAAAAAAAAAAAAAAAGGCTGTTTCATCTACATTGAAAATCTGTTGGGGCACCTGGCTGGCTCAGTTAGTTGGGCGCTCAGCTCTTGGTTTCGGCTCAGGTCATGACCTCAGGTTTGTGGGATTGAGCCCTGTGCCGGGTTCCACATTCAGCTCAGAGTCGGCTTGGGATTCTCTCACTCCCTCTTCCTCTGCCCCTTCTGCTCCTGCTCTCTCAAATAAATAAATAAATAAATAAATAAATAAATAAATAAATACCTTAAGGGAAAAAAAGTCCTTTATGATTGATACTAAATCTTTCTCGGTTATGTGGATTACAAAAGTCTTCCCCAGTCTGTGAGGGACTGCCTTCTCACTTTCTTTTTAGTGTCTTTTGTTAATTGAAAGCTTTTGAATTAGTATTGAAGCTGGGTGATTGACACATGGGGGTTTGTTATACTATTATCTCTACTTTTGTATGATTTTGAAAATGGCCATAACAAAAAGCTTATAAAATCTATAAAACAAATAATCCTCTACTATCCCAAGTTCCTAAAGATAAGTTCCTACATTACAGAGTTTTATTTTCAGATCTCTAATGCCATGGAATATGTATGTTTGTTTGTTTGTTTGTTTGTTTTTAAAGATTTTATTTTTGAGTAATCTCCACACCCAATGTGGGGCTTAAACTCACCATCCTGAAATCAAGAATTGCATGCTCGGAGTACCTGAGTGGCTCAGATGGTTGGGCGTCTGCCTTGGGCTGGGATGGTAATCTCCAGGTCCTGGGATCCAGCCCAATGTCGGGCTCCTAGCTCAGTGGAGAGCCTGCTTCTCCCTCTCCCTCTGCCTCTCTCCCTGCTTGTGCTCTCCCTCTCTCTCTCTCTCAAATGAATAAATAAATTCTTAAAAAAAAAGGGGCGCCTGGGTGGCTCAGTCATTAAGTGTCTGCCTTTAGCTCAGGTCATGATCGCAGGGTCCTGGGATCGAGCCCCGCGTCGGGCTCTCTGCTCAGCAGGGAGCCTGCTTCTCCCGCTACCATTCCCTCTGCTTGTGTTCCCTCTCTTGCTGTGTATCTCTCTGTCAAATAAATTTTTTTTAAAAATCTTAAAAAAAAAAAAAAAGAGTTGCATGCTCTACCAAGTAAGCCAACCAACCAAGAACCCCAAACATTCATAATTGGTACGCCCAGAGTATCAAAATTTACCTTCCCCCTCATGGAGGGCCGACTGTCCAGCCCCATTTCCAACCCTGTATTCTCTCACCCTGTCCCTCCTCTTCTGACCAGAAACTTCACCCTGAGAATTTACTATAAAAAATAAACTCTCTACTCTGTTCCTTCATCACTGTGTCTATTTTTGCGTTGTGCCCCACCGCTGTAATTCTCATATTATCAGATTGGCCACACTTGGTATTCTCTCTTCTTTTTCTTCTCAGATTGACTTGACTATTCTAGGTCCTTTTTTCTTCCATATAAATTTTTTGATCAATTCACTCAATCCCAGAAAGGGAAGATATCAACCCTGTTGGGATCTTAATTGGAATCACATTAAATTTCCAGATTAATTTGGAGGAGAGCTAACATTTGTCTCACATGTCACTTTCCTGACCATTATTACCTTGGCACATTAATCCATATATTTCGGTCGTCTTTTTTGGTCCCTCTGTAAAAATTGTGTTTGCTTTCACTGCTAGGGTCTTGCTCAATCTTTATTAGATTTACTCCTGGGGTTTGTGGGTTTTGCTGCTCTCCCTCCCTACATCAAATACGCCGGGCACGTCCTTCCTCACCTCCTACTCCTGCCTCGGGGTCCACACTCCTCCTTCCCACCTTCCAGGGAGCAGCTGTCTTGCCCCAACAGCTGACTTTCCTGTGAGGCCTTGTCAGCATGGGTAGAGCTCACATTCCCCACCTCAGGTCCTATCAGCGGAGTCCGAGGAGAGTAACAGTTGTTTCCGTGGGGACAATGGGCTGCATTCTGTACAGGCTCTTCTCAGGGCCCCCTTCTCCCAGGCCACAGCAACTGTTCTTGCAGATAGGGTAGGGCTCCACCTGTCAGCTGTAATTACTCTTCAGGCGACACCCAAGTCCCTGACCCATTTCTTCCTGCTTGGTAAGCAAGTCTGGTATGTGTCTTCCCACCCAGTTGCCTGTTCAGGGGTCTATTGTGGCCTGGAATTGGTGGGCAGAGGAACGGTGGTCTTTGGTATAGGACTGTCCCTCCCAGGGGCCTGACTGCTCCCCTCGGAGGACCTGTAAGTTCCCAGACTGTTCTCTGAGCTGTCACCACACCCAGGCCTCAGATCCTCACCACAGCTCCCCTCAGATAGTTCAGGGACCATTGTCACCAGCCAAGAGGAGCTGTGACAGGGAACAGGGCTGAGGTCCTAATTCTATACCTGACTGGCCTCCACACCTGCGCCCTCAGCACCCCCGCCCTTGAGGAAGCCTCCCTGGCTTCTTTTCAGAGTTCCTTGTGCAGGGGTCAACACTGCCCTCAACGTCCCACAAATGGGAAGGGCTCCAGGCCAGAGCTGATCCCGGAGAGGAAACAACGGGACAGTGAAACCTGACAGAACCCACGGCCTCAAAGGGACCCAGGCCTCCATCGATTTTTCGAGCTTTCGCTGAGGCCCTTCATCCACTCTCAGGAGCTGGTCATGGGCATCAGGGTACCTCGGCCTCGAAGCTTTTGAGCTTTTATTTAGAGGTAAAACCCAAACCATGAAAGGAAGGAGACTCTGTCTACTGGACACCTTCTGGGAGCCAGCCCTGTACCTAGTATTTTCCTTTGTCCTGACCCTGTCAGAGGCAGGAGTTATGGTAAGTCTCACATTAGAGAAAAGGGCCACCACACGGCACAGCTCCTAGATGGGGCTATTCCTATCCCACTTGTGCAGTGAACAGTCTGCTCCTGGGCACCTGGGTGGCTCAGTCGGTTAAGTGTCTGCCTTCGGCTCAGCTCATGGTCCAAGGGTCCTAGGATCAAGTCCCTCGTAGGTCTCCCTGGTCATCTTTTTTTTTTAAGATTTTATTTATTCATTTGACAGAGAGAGTCACAGAGAGAGAGGGAACACAAGCAGGGGGAGTGGGAGTGGGAGAGGGAGAAGCAGGCTCCCCGCCGAGCAAGGTACCCGATGTGGGGCTCGATTCCAGGACCCTGGGATCATGACCCGAGCTGAAGGCAGACACTTAACTGACTGAACCATCCAGGCGCCCCTCAAATAAATAATATCTTTAAAAAACCCAGTCAGCTCAGGCATCCCTAGAACCCTGACAGAGAGCCCCAAAGCCAGCATGCAAATCCGTTCTCCACCTCGTGGCAGAGGAGGCCACGCAGTCGAGTGTCGTGGATCCCTGGATGGGGACAAGCAGAAACGGGTGGGAGGAGCAGGAGGCCCCATGCTCCAGGGTCTCGCAAGAACCCACTAGCTATACTCAGCGCCTGGCCGGCTCAGTCAGCAGAGCGTGCGACTCTTATTCTTGGGGCTGTGAGTTCAAGCCCCACATTGGGTGTAGAGATTACTTTAAAAAAAGAAGAAGAAAGAAAGAAACCAAAAAACCACAACAAAACCCTTAGCTGCAGGGTTTTTAGCTGCAGCAATCATCCTCAACCCAGGCGTTCCCAGCTGCCTGTCTGGCACCCTAGCTGCTGACTTCAGTGTATCTATCCCGTGTTCTCCTCATGGAAGCACACATTAGCTTGCACTCCAGTGCTTGTGGTTGACGTGAAGGGCCCAGTGAGGGGATGCCTAATTGCGGGGGGCGGGGTCTCTCCAGAACTCTCCTGAAGGCTCTGAGGGTCTGGGAAGAAGATCAGGGAGGAGGATATTGCAGAGATCACTTACCGTCCAGTCCACAGGCCCCGGCTTCACGAGTTGGCACTCGGATCCTTTTTTTTTTTAATTGACTTTAAGGAACAGGAGGTTTGGCCAATTTCCTCAAAGTTGCTGGCCTCTCCTCAGCAGCAGAGGGTGGGGACAGAGGTCAGGATGGTGCAGGCGGGATCCATTACACAGGCTAAATCAGGAACCAGAAGGAATTGCTCTGTGCCGGCCCTGGTGCCAGAGAGGATGGTTATCTTTCCAGGAAAGGCTGAGGAAATCCTTAGCTGAGCCCTGGGTTTTCTACCTTGGAGAAAATGTCTGGGGCAGGCAGCCGGGTGTGGGGAAGGATTAATCCAGGGGAGGGTGGGAAGGAGGTGGACAGGGGATTTAATCTTGGGGGCGGGGGGGGGGGGGGGGGGGGTGGGGGGGGGGGGGGGGGGGGGGGGGGGGGGGTGGGGGTTGAGAGTCAACTGCGACTAGACCACCCAGGTCAAGGCAGCTGCTTCAACCCCCCCTCCCCGCCCCACTCTGGGGTTCCCCATTGTTACCAGAGACAACATCCTGTTTCCCTTACTTGCCTCGGCAGTGGTGGTCCAGGCTCTAGAATCCCTCACTCTGCCAGGGTGGGGGTCGGGGGATAGGGATGGAGGATGGGGGATGGGGCAGGCCTCTGGCTCCAGGTCCAGGGTCCAGGGATCTCACAGCTGTGGAAACTGAGGTTGGAGGAGTCACAGAGTGGCTTATGTGGGCCAGTGCTTCGTTGGGACTCCATGGTGCCTTCAAAATTACACACTTCAGAGGGTCCCGCAAGGAACCATTGAGGTGTGATTCCTCTCCCTGGGGTTCCTTTTTCCTTTTTTTTAAAGATCTTATTTATTTATTTATTTGTTTGACAGAGAGAGATCACAAGTAGGCAGAGAGGCAGGTAGAGGCCGGGGGGGGGGGGGGGGGGGGGGGGGGGGGGGGGGGGGGGGGGGGGGGGGGGGGGGGGGGGTGGATGCAAGCTTCCCACTGAGCAGAGAGCCTGATGCAGGGCTCAATCCCAGGACCCTGAGATCATGACCTGAGCCGAAGGCAGAGGCTTTAACCCACTGAGCCACCCAGGTGCCCCTCCCTTGGGTTCCTATGGCCAGTTCCCCCTCTCCAAAACACTCTCCAGCTGTTCATGGCAAGTAGGGTTCTCACATCCTCGGAGTATATTCTGACCAACGGAGCTCTGGGGCTCTGCAGCACAGAGCAAGCAGACTTGAGTTTGGGTCCCATCGCAGAACCTCTACTGATTTATTCTTATGTTGCTTATTGCTAAGCACTGAGGACATGGCAGCAGATAAAACAGAGGTAAGTCCCTACGGTCTTATGGAGGAGGCAGTTAAGCAACAAGGCAAGAAAGTAAAATAAAATATATAGCACGTCAGATAATGATTTGTTGTGGAGATAAGTAAAACAGGCTTGGATAGAGAGGACACTGAGGAGATGGGGTGGAGGAGTGTAATTTTAAACAGGAAGGAGGTAAGAGATAGAGCCAGGTGGATACCTGGAGAAAGAGCCCTGTGCAAAGGAGCAACAGTAGGTGCAAAGGCCCTGAGGCAGAAAACATATCTGGCACAGTTAAGAAAAAGCAAGGAACCCAGGGTGGCTGGAGCAGAACAACAGAGACAAGGGTAGAAGTTGAGTCAGAAGTCTAGGATAGGTCAGACCACCCAAGGCCTTGTAGGTCACGATGAAAGCCTTTGGCTTTAACTCTGAGTCAGGTGGGAGCCCTTGACAGTTTGTGCAGAAAGAAGACAGGATGTGATTCATGTTTCATAAAGATCATTCTGGTCTCTATATGGAAAAGAGAAACAGGTGTGGAAAAGAGAAATGGGAACACCAGTTAGCAGGCTACTACAATAATTCCGGTGAGAAATGATAAATGCTCGGACAAGAGTAGTCATGACGACATCTGTGAGGTAGTGAGACTCTGAATATTTTGCAAGTAGAGCTACCAGGATTTACTAATATGGGTAGCAAACCGTGATGGGAAGAGAGAAGTCGAGATAACGTCCAAGATTTTGGCCAGAGGAACTAGAAAGTGGCAGTTGCCACTTACGGAGATCAGAAAGCCTGTGGGAGGAGCAGGT
Organism: Procyon lotor; assembly: GCA_028646535.1. NCBI lineage: Eukaryota > Metazoa > Chordata > Mammalia > Carnivora > Procyonidae > Procyon > Procyon lotor. Next base: position 92,582,865 of record CM053608.1, on the reverse strand, counting down.
CTGGGGGAAGATCATGCCACTCGTTTATCTGCTCTATGACTCTGGGTAAGTTGCTTAACCACTCGGGACCTCAGTATCCTCATCTTTACAATAATAATAATAATAATAATGGCAATGAATTCACAGGATCGGCACATGTGCGGACTCAGTAGACGTCCTGCCCATGCCCCCGGGATGGCCCGTGGCCAACACATCTGCTTGGAAAGCACCAGGAAGGAGAGGGACACTATGTCAATGAAACTGTGCTCTCGCTCTTCTCCCCTGCTTTCTCCAGGCAGAAATGGGATGGGCATGTTTGATATTTATGTTTTCTTTCTTCAAGGTCTTTGACGGTTTTAGAGATAGTCCCGGTACTAATGGAGACTAGGGGTGGGATGAAGATAAATGGTATTCCCAAGGCTGGGAAGCTTCCAGAATACTTTGGTGGCCATTATCTCTTCCGAGTCCAGAAAGACCAAAAGTAGACCCATTTTAGGAAGTAGGAGGACGAGGTATTTAAAAACAAAACCAACCCAGGCTGTCTCTGTATCGAGCTATCTCATGGAACTAACTTCACTTCATCTTGAGGCAACAGTGGGTAAAGAGGGTCCTAAAGCGGGTCTCCCTCTTCCTGGCCTGAGTGGGAGTGCCACCCCTTGTGTGTGGCTGGGCCCAGCTACCCGGTGGACTGTGGCCCCACTCCTCCACCTGCAGGAGAAAGCCCATAGGTCCTGTTCTCTCTGAGTAGGCCCTTCTCGGCCAGTGAGCCTGGTGTGTCCAGCCTGCAGCCTTCCTGCTTCTGTGGTTTGGGCAAGTGGGTCTCTCACATCGTCCCATTCCAGTTCCCCTTGCTGGTTAACTCCCACTTACTGAGTTAACCGAGGATGGGACTAGAGACCAGAAGAATCCATGTGCCTGAGGTCATACCCTTAGAAAGTGCAGTCTGGGTTCTGTACCCAGCAGGAACAATCCCTGCATCTGTTCCCTCCACTTTTTCCAGCCCAGCTGCCTCCTCCCCACACTACACCAGGTGCCAGAACACAGCTGTCTCTTCGTGGCTCCCCCCACCCAGGCAAGCTGTCCTAGGGTGGGACCGAGTTTGGTGGGGCAGCTCCATAGTGTCCAGTGACACTGTAGTGTCCCTGCAGGCAAATTCAGCCAGAGATTCATTCTGAGCAACAGTTCTGACTGGTGAGAGCTGGGGTTGACTGGCGGGTGTGGGGGATTGGGAGGGTCGGAAGTGTCAGGTCAGGGTGGATCAAGGGGCCTCAGAAGAAAACTTATAATTTTCTGGGGATGGAAGAAATCCTGCTGGATTGAGAAGAGTTGGGGAATGTCAGGGAGCCTGAGGGTGTGAATAGCGGGTGGAGAGGTACTGGCTAAAGGAGTGTGTGTAGGGGGGTATCTAGTGAACAGTAGGAGCCCCTGGAGGCTGGGAAGGGCAAACTCAGTCCCAGTCTCAGCTTTACTCTCTCTCCCCTTGGCCCGGTGTCTTCATCTGCACTATGGTAAGAACCCTCCTGCCCCAGCTGTCTTGCCAAGAGAAAGGGCTTCTGGAAAGCCAAAAGGACCCATGAATCGAGGTGGGGGGTAGCATAAGGGTAGAAACTGAAGTGGAGGGTGGAAGCCTGCACACCCCAAGTTTTATGCCAGGTGAGGATGGAGCGGGAAAGGGGCGAGCCTAGAGTCTGGATTGCCTTCACAGTCACTGACCCAGCCATGCCCGCTCCACCGCTCCCACTGCTGCTGCGAACGCTGCTGTCTCGGCTGCTGCTGCCCGCCGCCCGCCTAGCCCGCCGGCACTTCCTGCCCCTGCTGCGCCGACTGGCCCGCCGCCTAGGCTCACAGGATGTTCGCGAGGCTTTGCTGGGCTGTGTGTTGTTCATCCTCAGCCAGAGACAACCGCCCGACGCAGACGAGGCCTCCAGAGAGGCTGGCCAGGAGAGGAGGGAGAGGCTAGCTCCCCCCAAATGAGGCTGCGATCCCTGATATTGGCTGTATCAAAAGCCCTTCTTTTGGAGTCATCACAGAGCGCAGTCTACCCCAGTGCACGGAGGACGCGGTGGGGGACCGAGCACAAGGGTCTGACCAGGACTGCCTCCCCACTGCCAACAGGAATGACTGCAAGGATGCCCAGCATCTATCGGGCAGAAAAACTGATCATTACCTCTCCCTGAATTCCTCTTCCCAAGACACCTTTCCTAATCACATCTGGCTCTAGGGAAGGGAGGAAGTGACTCTCCCCCTCCCCCCAAATGATGACAGGAGGTCCAGGGAGGGACAGTGCTTACCCAGGGATAACTGACAATGTACCTGAGAGGCGAGATTTTAACCCAGACGGTCCGTCTTCCAGACTCAGGATTTACCTTAAATAATAGGACCTTGGTTCCCTAGGGAGGTAGTCTTGCCCCAAGGCCCAGCATGCAGCAGGCGCTCAATAAACATTTGTTGATTAGAGTTCTTGGGATGCCATTGAAAATCGTGTTGCGGAAGCAGCTCCTACGCTCCTACCTAGGGAGAGAGTCCGACCGTGGCCAGGGGGTGGGGAGGGGGAAGGGGGGTGGGGCAGGGGGAGGGGGTGAGGGGTGGGGAAACCACTCAAGGGTTCCTTTTGCTTCCTATCCCATTGTCCCGCAGTCCTCATCTCCTGGAGGTTGTTTCTCTTGTGTAACTTCAGTCAGTATGTCACACTGTGACCCAGCAGTCTTGGGTCCGATTTGGAGGTCTGGCTGGCCAGCTCAAGGTAAGGAGAAAAACATCACCTCCCTGAGCCAGGTTGGAGACTCTTCTCACCTAGTGGCGTGGGAAGAGGGAGAAGTGTTTGCTAAGGGTCCCCGTGGGCAGCCACTCAGGGGAGCAGGGTAGAAGTGCTTCCCCCGGGGGGCACTGTGTCCCTGAAGAGATCTAGGTGGCCTGGCGGTGGAAGCGTCCAGAGGCATTTGCCTCATTATTTCCGCCCCCCAAAGAGCAGCTCCTGAGGGGTCAAATAAGAGTTGTCAGATTCATTTGCATTCAGCCTCCGGATAATTTGCTTATTGTTCCCAAACAATAGTCCTCCCTCCCTCCAGGCGTCTTGGGCTGTCGGTTCAGAGTGGGGAAATGGGGGGCGGATGCGGGCCCCTTTCGGGACCCCTATTCGGTCCCCACACGGTTCAGAAGCTCGGCCCCGGGGGGAGAAGTGAGGCCAGAGCCGTGTGCCCCCACCCCGGCCCCGCGGCGCTTTCCGCCTAACCCCGGCCCGGCCACCCCTCAGCACCATCTGCTTCCTCCTGGCGTCCTCCAAAGCCAGTGCACGTGCTCGCCCCTCTCGGGAAGGCGACCCGGGGGAAGGGGCGGGATGAAGGGGGTTCCAGCTCGTGGTCCCCAATCGCCGTTCCCCTCCGGGGACACGGGCACCTTCTCTGCCGTCTGATCCCGGCCTTCGCCGCCGCCAGCCTCCCGAAGCGTTCCTCGCTCCCGAGCAGCGCGGGGCGGGACAGAGCAGGTCACCGAGCGCGGGGCGGGCGCCGGCGTAACCGGTTGCGGCCCCTCTCCCTCCGGCAGCGGAGGCAGCGGAGACCGGTCAGACCCGGCGCGCGCTGCGAGCTCCCGCAATGGCCCCAGCCCCGAGGTGAGGAGGCCAGGACCCGGACTAGGAGGGGGGGAGGGGTTCGTCCTCCTGCAAATCCGGCAGGTGTGCCGGGAGCAGAGCCGGGCCGCTGTGCGGTGGGGCGGGGGCTGCGCGGTTCCCATGCGCCCCGCGGGGCCGGGTGGAGAGAGGTGGGGTTGGGGCCCCTTGTCGGGCTGGGGGGATATACGCCGCGTTGGGGTCTGCGGTTTCCTGCAGAGCGGATTCTTTTATCGGACACTGAAGGTCATCCCCCCACTCCTCGAACCCCGCTGCGCCACCCCAACCATATACAGATGCCCCCAAGGTCAGAGAAATGCCCAGAGCAAAGGGTAGGGCCAGCGTTTTGGGAAATTACGCTGGGAAGACCAAGCCCAGAAGGAATGAACCTCAAGTCTTGGACTCTGACCCTCATTCTCACCCTCCAGTACACACCCACCAGGAAAGTGAGGGAAGTGAGAGGAGTTTGGCCCGGAGAGGGCTGGATCCTGTCTTTGTTTTAAATGTGGATGTTTTGTTCATCATATCATTTTTTTGCATTTACTTTTTTTAAAAAAATATTTTATTTATTTATTTAACAGAGATCACAAATAGGCAGAGAGGCAGGCAGAGAGAGAGGGGGAAGCAGACTCCCTGCTGAGCTGAGAGCCTGATGTGGGGATCGATTCCATGACCCTGAGATCATGACCTGAGCTGAAGGCAGAGGCTTTAACCCACTGAGCCACCCAGGCGCCCCTCATTTACTTTGATTTAAAAAAAAAATGTCTCAGTAAGTTATTATTTATTTTGATTTCTAAATTTTTTGGCGCCCCCCCCCTTAAAATTTGCACCGCAGGCAAGTGCCTCATTGGCCTCTCCCTAGTCCCAGCCCTGTACAAGGCCGCGGACACAGAGTTGGAAACAAAATGAGAACACAGTCACGAGATAGGTGCTGGTGACAAATAGCCAAACCAAACCAAACACAGATGGCAGGCTGGGGAGAGTGGACTGGGTGTGAGGTGGTGGGGCAGGCTTGGGCCTAAAACCAGGAGGGAGGAGGGAGTCTAGAGCGACAGTCTCTAATAGAGTGGGGGATGGGGTGGCATAGGGGTGCAGCTGGACCAGCCCTTTTCACCCTCCCCTGTGCCAGGGACCTGAGAGAGAAAGACATAAGGCAGGCCAGAGAGTGACGGGCCTGGCCGGGCCTGGCCAGAAAAACTCCCCTCACAGGCTGGTGTGAGCTGAGGCCCTGCGGCTGTCCAGCAGAGGGCCCTGGCACCCAGCAACCATCTCTGGTCAGGGAAGGGCTCCGCAGGGGCGTGGATGCTGGCTGGGGGCCCAGGCAGGGTGAACGCCAGATGGGCTTCTCTCCAGCCATAACAGTCCTGGCTGTTGCCATCTAATGAGCAGGCCAGGCCTCCGCGGGGGTGGGGAGAGGAAATAGCCCTCCCCTGTCTGGCCCGGGACCCTCACCACTTCCCTCCAGTTTCTTTCCCCTTCCAGCCCCCTCTGTGCGCAACTCCAGCCACTGGCCACCGGCCTGGCCACACCGGGCAGATCTGTCTGACCACGAAGGCCTGCCACCCCCATGGGCCCAAAGAGGGAAACGAAGGTGGGGGAGAGAGACCGGGGCCAAGGAAGAGGGGAGAGAAGGGCTGGGAAAGGAAGAGAGAGAGACTGGACAAACACAGGACGGGAATGGGGGTGGGGAGACCCAGACACGAAGCTGCCCTCAAGTCGTGGGGCAGTGCCTAAAAAAATACCAGCCGTACCCCTCTTCCTGCCCTCTGTTTGGTTAAGGCTGGGGGATGATGGTGTGTCATGTCTGTGGGAAGAGCCGGAAGGCTGAGAACACCCCTTGTGGAGTAGCTTGGGGACAGTCCACTGATCCTAAGTAGAAAAACTCCCCTCCCAGGGCCCAGTCTGTTTCCTGGCAGGAGAGTATGACCCTGTCTCACCCTTAATGGTAGTAAGGCTAATTGGTTGGCTGGGGTTTTTTTTTGTTATTTATTTATTTATTATTTATTTATTTGAGAGGAAAAGAGTAGGAGAAGCAGACTCCCTGCTCAGCAGGAAGCCCAACGTGGGACTCTATCCCAGGTCCCTGGGATCATGACCTGAGCCGAAGGCAGGCACTTACAGGCTGAGCCACCCTGCCATCCCCTGCTAGTTGCTAATCAGTGTCCATGGCTTCTCTGGGGGTCCTGGTTCTCCCCTCCCAGCAACTTGCCTGCCAACCAAAAAGAGAGGAAGCATTTCCCCTTCCTTGGGGATGCAAGAAGGGCTGACCAGTCCTCAACATGCCCACCCCCTCCCTCCCCCGTCCGGGGAGGATGTGGGACTCAGCAAGGCTTGGCCTCTTCCTCTGAGGACAATAGGATTCACTCAGGATGGAAGGCCGTTGGGGGTTTTTTCTCTTAGCATCTCCAGCTGTTGCTCAGCTTTTCCAAAGTTCTGGGTTTAGAAAGAGTGATCTGGAGGGGCCTACAGACCTGTGCCTCTACCCCATCCACTACCGCCCCCCACGTCCCCCTCCAAGTTCTAATTGAGGTTGGTGTGGTGTTTATGTGTGGGTGTTCATGTGCGGGTGTGCGGGTGTGTGTGTGTTAGAGGTGGGAAAAGTCACGACTCAGGTCCACGACTCAGGTCTATATACTGATTGGGCCCGGGGGTTGGGAGAGCAGAGGGTAGGTGCGAATGGCAGAAGGTGGCACTGGAAAGGGCGCGGGCGCTGGAAAGGGAAAAGGCGCAGTGGAAAAAGTGGCGGGATATCTGAGAGAGAGGAGTCCGCCCCGTGCTGAGCTGAGGGTTGGGTGCAGGGACAGGAGTTTCTGGACCCCCAGCGCGGAGCAGACTAGGGATGGTACCCCTCCAACCCCGGGTGCTCGTTAACGTGGCAGGGTTCGGTGTGGCACGGCCCAAAGGTCCTGTCTTCAGAAATAAGGCGAGGTGTGGGCCCGGCAGCCCCCGGGGAGCGGGCGCGGGCCCAGGGGCTCCGGGAAGGGATGAGCATCTGGCGCTGCTGGGGGCGAGTAGCTGGGGCGGGGCCGCGGCGGCGCGGGCGGGGCGAGGGGGAAGCGGCCGCGGGCGGTGGTTGGGGGGAGCGGGCTGCGGCCGCGGACCGGGGCGGGCCCAGCGGAGGGCGGGTTTGAATGTGCTCCGGCGGGCGCGGGAAGCTGCGGAGAGGGCGCTCGGATCTCGGCGCGGTAAGACTCTCCTAGCAGGTGCCGCCCGGGCCGGGGGTCGGGGGTCGGGGGTCGGGGTCGGGGGTCGGGGGCCAGGTGGGGGGCTGGGAACCGCCGGGGCGGAAGGCGCCTTTTTTCGCCGCCACGAGGGCAGGGAGGCCGGGCCTGGCAGCTACGCGGCGCGCAGAGGGAACGCCGCGTGGGGGCCCCGCTTCCCCGGCGCCGAGCGTGCGGAGTCGCGCTGCACGTGGCGCGCCAGGGCCAGGGCGCGTGGGGACTCTGCGGAGATCGCGACCTGAGCGGGGCGTGGGCGGCCTGGCTCCCGGACCTGAAACCGGCTGTCGCCCAGCTGACATCCGCAAGGGGCGGGCGAGTGGATGGGTAATCTCGATGGATCTTGTCGGTACAGCAGAGGGGCCGCGCGGGTAGCTGCGCTGGGTGGGGGGAATGGGGATGCGGGCACGCGGCTTTTAGGTGAAGGAGCTGTCTGCTGCTGGCTTCCCCTTCCTGGGCGCATCCTCATTTACTCCCAGAGAGGACCCTTCCTTAACTCAGAACCCCTGCTTTCCTTCCGGGCGGGAGAGCAGTGGGGAGTGAGGGCGGGTCTCAGCCCTGCCCGTCACCCTTCTTGGGGCGGCCCCTTTGCCCGTTCCTCTCGGTAACCTCCCACTTGTGCCTGTTGAGCTCTCTGTGCCAGGATGTGTGTGTTACGAGGGCTGGGGGGTGCCTTACACCTGAAGTTCGTGTCAGGCTGGAGATGACCTCAGCCCCCACCCTATTTTTTCATCTCCTGATCTAGCTGAGAGGCAGCCTTTATAGCTACCTCCCCACTCCAGAAGGTGGCTAGAATAGGCTGCCTGGTGAGTTAGAATTCCAGCGCACCCATTCACTAGCTCTGTGACCTTAGACAAGTGACTCAACCTCTCTGAACCTCAGCTTCCTTCATCTGTTCAATGGAGACCATTTAGCACTAGCTTATGGTGGTTGTGAGAGGGCAAAAGGGGGGGGAGGGATCTGCAGGTGGTGGCTGGCCCCACACGCAACCCCAGGGAGTAGAGAATTTGATGCTACCGCAGAGGTGTGTCTAGAAGCTGGCCGTGCATGAGAGGTGCAGGGGGTCTGGGGTGGAGAGGTGCTCAGTCTGGTGGTTACTTTCAGGGCCCCGTCCTGGCACGCCAGGGCATGGCTGGAGGGACACCAGATGCTCTGAGCTGGTATCAGATCCCTGGTTGCCGCTGGGCAAAGGCAGGCAAGAACAAAATACCTGGGCCAGCCAGCTGAATGTCAGGCTGTGGACGGAGGCGGGCGGGGGGCCTCCCCTGGAGTTGCACTGTGCCCAGGACGGAGGTGGGGATGGCTGCAAACAGAACTGTGGCAGGGTGGCTGGGGAAGAAGGCCGAAATGAATACTCTCCCCGAGCCTAAGGCGGATTTTGCTAAGGAAGGGGAGATACTCCATTCTCTCCACCCCAGCTCCCAACTGGGTTGAAGCTATACCAGTTCTTTTACTGCAAGGCATCTTGCCTGTGGGGCGGGGTAGGGGGGTGGAGCACGGGGTGTGCTGAGGTGTGAAGCTGGGAGTTCCCCTTCCTGCTACCTAATAGAAAATCTGAGTCCTGAGCCTTCTCTGCCTGCCCCCCAGGGTAGAGCTGTCTTGCCCCCATCCTTCTTAAAAACATGAAAACTTGTTTGCCACTCTGTCTGCCTCCGCCCTCCCCCGCCCCCCAGTGCCTAGAACAGTGCCTGGCTAGCATGCAGAGGTCCTCAGTGGGTATATGTTGAAAAGATGAAGGGGGGCGGGGCGCCTGGGTGGCTCAGTTGGTTAAGCGTCGGCTTTTGGCTCATGTCATGATCCCGGGGTCCTGGGATTGAGTCCCGCTGAGCAGGTAGCTTGCTTCTTCCTCTCCCCCTGCTTGTGTTCCTTCTCTTGCTGTGTCTCTGTCAAATAAAGAAAATCCTAAAAAAAAAAAAACCATGAATGGAAGAATCCCTCTGCCTGCATCTGGAGGTGTGTGGGGGTGCTCCTGTCCCTGCCCTGCAATGCCCTATGACCCGCGCGCGGGCTGGGGGGCTGAGGAAGGCCTTTGGAGAGTCTGGAGTTCACTCCAGGAGGGCTTGAGAGGAATTATGGGGAGGGCAAGAAAAAAGCCCATTTAGGGTGTTGGGGGGGGGGTCCCTGGCGGTCTGTGTCCACATCTGCCTGTCTCAGGCTGGGACCTGGAGCACTGGCTGCACCTGTGAGTTGCCCCACCCCCTCAGCTCCCCTGCTGAGGCCGCTGGGTCTCTTATCTCCCAGGCTAGCTACGGGAGCAGTTTTTATCTCCTGGTTGTGTGTGTGTGTAAGAGGCTTCTCAGAATGGGGCCGATCCGTCCCTCATCGAGGCCTGCCGGGTTCTCTCCCCATTCGCCCTCTGCCACTTTATTCATTCTGGACCCTCACCCAGGGGGAGCCCGTGGACAAGGCCTGCTTCCGGAGCCTGAGCTAGGACCATCTCCCAAGGACTGTCCGGGCCCCCTCTGCTCTGAGCCTTCTGCTGGCAAGTCTGGGCATCTGGTGAGTGCTGGCCCAGGCCCAGGTGGGTGGGGAAGCCAGTCCTCACCCCAAGCAGCAGACCTGGCTCCAGAGCTAGGCCCGCACGTGGGGGATGCGCCAGCACACGCCTGCCTGGCTTGCTGGGCTACCCAAAGGGAAAGCTGTCTCGTCTGGGGCCAGGGTGCCTCCCTTACACGAGCTGGAAGCAGGAGGGGGATACTGAGGGGGAGGCTAGGAACTTTAGGTCAGGCTGGAGCCCCTACTCCTCCAGTCTTCCCTTCAAGTTTGCTCTCAGAAAGGGGAAGAGGACAGGGGCCTGGGAGTGAGTCAGAGAGGAACCGAGGGGGGATGGGGTGACCCTGGGGCCAGCCCTGGGGACTGGGGGAGGGGCAGGCTTAGTTGTGGGAAGGGCTGCGTCCCCACATCGAGGTGAAATGTTTTCCTAGAAACCTGGCCAGGAACTAGGAAACCCTTGGGCAGTGACTCTCAAAGGGAAAGTTAAAGTGCCCCCCTGCGGAGAGGCTGGAGTCTGGGGTGCCTCCAGGAGGGGGCCGGCGCTCCAGAACCCACTCTTGGCATGAGCGCAGGGGCCCCCCAGAGGGTGTGAAGGTCAGACTTGCAGAGAGGGGGATGCGGGGAGGCATCTCTGGCTTCAGTCCTCTTTCCCACAGGCTCTTGCTGCTGCTGTGGCTGAGAATGTTTGTTTTGTGCCCTCCCTCCTCCCCTCGCCCTCTTTGCTCTGACTCCTGTCTCCCTCCTCCTGTCCCTCCTTCCCTTCCATTATCGTTGCAGTCCCTGACCCCTCTCATCCTCTTCCCTTCCTTCTTTGCCAGTTCTTCCCTCCCTCTCGCTCATACTTCCTCCTCCTCCTCTCCTGCTCGCCACTCTCCTGTTTCCCAGCTTACAAACTGCTTCGGCTGCTGGATAAAAATAGCGGTGGCCAGGCTGGGAGCCAGGTAGAGCCCTGAGCAGGCAGGGGGCCCGACAGCGCCGGCCACAGGGGTCACACTGAGCAGTCCCAAGGGGCTGGGCCGGGAGGGGGCCCTTCTGGACTCTTCAGCTTGGCCGCGCTGTGCGCCCTGCCCGCCACCCACCCCACCAGAGTCTAAAGAGGCCTATGGGGAAGCAGGGCCCAGACGTGGCCTCACACCACTTCTGCCCCCAGCAAGCGCCAGAAGGAGGGAGCTCTCAGCCGGGCAAAACCGAGAACACCGTCACCATGACGACCAGTCACGAGCCTCAGGACAGGTACGGGGACCTGGGCTGGGCATCCAGGGGAGCGGACATGGGGCACCAAGGGGCTGGGTGGCACACCCTTTGGAATTTGGGATTTCCACTGTTGCCTGGCCTTCCGGGAAAGCAGCTGTGAGTCAGGTCTGCCCGAAGGGCGGGGGCCATGTGTGCCTTCGCCCGGGGGGCCCGCGGGGAGAGCTGGGGTGGGTGGGCGGCGACAGCCCCTCCCTGACCTCTCAGTGTTTCCACTGTTGCTCTCCAGCGCACTAACAGCTTCCAGCTCCTCCTCCCATCACTCTGGGGAAATATTTGGCGGCACCCCTCGTTCCAGAGCACATCTGGCAGAACTGCCCTCTTCCTCAGGCCTGGCCTCGAGCCTCTGCCTCAGATGACCCCGGTCCAACCTGGTCCTTGAGCTGATCTTGCTCTCACTTCCCCTCCTCTGGAGCCTAGAAGCTCCTTTAAGTTAGACCCACAGCCGTGATCACGCGTCTGTGTTTGTGGGGAAAGAGGCTTGGTCGAAGCTTTCTAAGGAGTCTGGGACTCGAGGCAGTTGGTGAAGCTATGGCTGCCTGCAGTCCCAAACTCCTTCAACCCAGGCCCCCCAAACACATCCCCTCGCCCCTGCCCATCCCGTCTTCCTCCTGTGCCAACAGGCCACTTCTGGCTGTGGGACCTCGGGCACGCAGCTTAATCTCCCCAACCGTGTCCCGCCTGTGAAATGGAAGTTGGGTTTATTTGGATGGGCTGGAATTTAAGGAGACCCCATAAGGACAGGCCCCGAGTGGGGCCGCTCCCTGTCCTTCCATTCCCGCTGCGTGTCCTGTCAGGGCCTCACCGTCGGTAGTAGTTCTGGAACCCCTCTCCCGTCGCCAGGCACTGGGTGCCTTCCCCCAGCCCTGCTCTGACCATCTGTCCTGGGCAGCCTTGGCCGGGAGCTTCTCCCTTCGTTCTGGGCTGTGGAATCAAGCCCTCTGCTGTGTTCTTCAGGGTCTCCGGGAGATGAGGCGCGGGGGCGGTAGGGGGCGCTGTACTGGAATGGCTTGGAAGGCCTCGGGCACTGAGCCCGAACTTTCCCATGTGAGGCGGGCCCCTGCACTCTGGCCTGCCCTGGGCTTTGTCCCTGCCACAGGGGGAAGAAAACAGCTGTTGGCTGTGGGGAGGGTCTGGTAGAACCATCTGGAGACCACATTGGCAGGGCCTGGGGCTGCCTGGGGGAGGTCAGCCTCTCCCACACGGGCCCTGAGGTGTAGGGCTTGGGGGCAAGGCCTCGGCCTAAGCTGGGGGAGGGGCACATACTTACTCCTGGCGGCCCACATGACCTTCAGTGGCCCCATACCGCCAGGCCTCCCCTGTGTGGTGTGACCTACAAAGCTAGTTTTGTTTGGGCTGGGGAAAAACAGCTCCCTCGCTTCCCAGCCACCCCAAGTCACCCCACCCTCCTGTCCCACTAGGTCTGGAGTGGTCTGGGAGTTTCTTGACCTCAGACTCCTCTTTGGGGATCCACACAGTCCCTGCCCAGACGGCATAATGACTTCCAGCCTGCCCGGTGGGGGTGGAGGACACTTGGCTCTTCGCTCTCTCACTCACCCGCCCACCCCCAGCCTTCAGCGGGATTTCCAAAACCACCTCCGGATGTGTGGGTCACACTGGTTCCCAAGCCTGCAGGGTCCCCCGAGTCTTCGGGGCTGAGAACCAGGGTCCTGTTGGCCATGCCTTTCAGCCCTGTGTCCCTCCCTGGCCCTCCTCCCCCTGCGGACTTGTCCCTTTTCCCTACCCCAGGACGCTTTTCCTTCCGCGTAAACCTATAGGAGGACTCGGCACGCGGACATAAACACATGTCCTGTGTCCTGGGACAGCTGGAGAGCCCGAAGGTTGGGGAAGGAAGGAGCAGGAGCTTTTAGGTTGATCTGGGAAGGAGGGTGGGGTCGTGAGTCACTTGGCCCCCTTTTCCTCTCCCATTCTCAGGTACAAAGCTGTCTGGCTTATCTTCTTCATGCTGGGTCTGGGGACGCTGCTTCCGTGGAATTTTTTCATGACAGCCACGAGGGTGAGACTGGGGGCACAGGGGGCTCCAGGGGCCACGTAGGGCCTGGGTGCTGTGTACTCGGGAGTGCCGGCAGAGAAGCCTCAAGGCTTCTGTCTTGCATCCCCCACAGTATTTCACAAACCGCCTGGACGAGTCCCAGAATATGTCCTCGGTCATTGCCGAGCTGAGCAAGGACACCCAGCCCTCAGCCACCCCCACAGTGCCCGCCCCAGAGCGGAACTTGCTCAGTGCCATCTTCAACAATGTCATGACGTTGTGCGCCATGTTGCCCCTGCTGTTCTTCACCTGCCTTAACTCTTTCCTGCATCAGAGGTGAGCACCCAGGCCCCTGGCCCAACCCCTCGCTGCCTCTCGCTCTCCCTGGGCCGAGCCCCCGGTCTCACTGCCCCGGCCTCTGGGCAGGATCCCCCAGTCTGTTCGGATCCTGGGCAGCCTGGTAGCCATCCTGTTGGTGTTCCTGGTCACCGCCGTCCTGGTGAAGGTGCAGCTGGACGCCGTGCCCTTCTTCGTCATCACCATGGTCAAGATCGTTTTCATCAACTGTAAGCGGGGCTAGGAGGGGGCAGAGATCTTCTCACATCCCCCACCCTTCCTTCAGACCCACCACCATAGTCAGAGAGGAACAGAGCCCCTTCCTCCCCCTGGAGGAGATGGATGCCATTGGGCGGCCGGAGCTCCAGAAGCCCGAGCGGACATGTACCGGGACTGGGTGGCGGGGCAGAGAGGGCCATTTAGTGTCATGACTCCACCCGGACCTGTTTTCCCACGGGCCCCCAGCCCTCCCCAGCCGCAGCAAGTCCCACTCTGCCCCCTCTCCCCTGCTGACGCCTGCCTCGTGCCCCCAGCGTTTGGCGCCATCCTGCAAGGCAGCCTGTTCGGTCTGGCTGGCCTCCTGCCCGCCAGCTACACTGCCCCCATCATGAGTGGTCAGGGCCTGGCAGGCTTCTTCGCCTCGGTGGCCATGATCTGTGCCATTGCCAGTAAGTGTTGTCGCCTGTCTGTCTGCCTGCCTGCGGGTCTGGTCGTGGGGGTGGGGTGGGGGGAAGGAGCGGGGACAATAATCTCTGATGGCTCACATGCTCCACGCAGGTGGCTCAGAGCTGTCAGAAAGTGCCTTCGGCTACTTTATCACCGCCTGTGTGGTCATTGTTCTGGCCATCATCTGTTACCTGGCCCTGCCCCGACTGGTGAGCAGGCAGAGAAAGCCGGGGTGGGGGTGGGGGTGGGGTAGGATCCAGGGCTCCTGGCCAGTGGTGTTCCGGGACCCAAACCCGGCGCTTCCACCTCTGAGACCACCTCCCGTGCGCCCCTCACTTGGCAGGAATTCTACCGCTACTACCAGCAGTTCAAGCTCGAAGGGCCCGGGGAGCGGGAGACCAAGTTGGATCTCATTAGTAAAGGTCAGAATAGCCTGCAGAAGCTGGGGTGGAGGGTGGCCTGCCCAGCAGGGGGCAGCCTGGACGCAGAGGGCAAGAAGGAGTGTGCCGTTCTGGCCGGCGGTGTTAAGCCAGAAGCCAGAGCGACTGGGGATGGGATGGGGGGAGGAACAGGAAATAAAGCCTGGGAAAGATGAAATGGGGGGAGAGGCTGGATGCCCTTAAACCGTCTGAGGGCAATGGAAAAGCAATTTCAGATTCTTAGACTAGGACCTGAGGCTCCTGGGAGAGGTCAGGACCCCTGGGACTTGTGCTGTGGGATTTACAGGTCTGGGAGGTCTGGGCTAGGTATTAGGGTGTGACTCCGCCCCGGGGAAGGGGTGTCCACCCCGAGCTGACCCCAGCCCCTCGGGGCAATGTTTGTGTCATCTCTTGTTCTGTCCTCCCTGCAACTTGATAACTTGATGTTCTCACAATTGTCATTTCCCTACCCCCCCACCCCACCCCCAGGAGAGGAACCGGTAGCAAACAAAGAAGAGTCCAGAGTTCCAGCCCCCGGCTCTCAGCCCCCCAAACAAGGCCACTCTATCAGAGCCATCCTCAGAAATGTACGTGGGGCATGGGTGTTCTCTCTGCCCCTTACCCTCTTTTTCTCCTACTTTTGTCCAGCCGCTCCCTTTCCTCCCTGAGACTGGCCACTGCCCTGGATTCTCGTGTGTGTGTGTGTGTGTGTGTGTCGGGGTCTGGGGATTCTGGGCTCTTTTTTGCACAGCTGCCATGAAGACACGGGCCTGGGTCCCTTTCCTCCAGATCTTAGTCCTGGCGCTCTCCGTCTGCTTCAACTTCATGGTCACCATCGGGGTATTTCCCGCCGTGACCGCTGAGGTCAAGTCCAGCATTGCGGGCACCAGTGCCTGGGGTGAGGACACGATGGGCTCCCAGGATTGGGGCAGACCGGGGCTAGAGCAGGTTTGGGAGTGGGAGAGAGGGGGCGCCTGGGCTTCTGTCTCCCTGGCTAAACTCTCTTGGTCCATTTGCCCTTCCCTGGGCTGGAGGCATCTTCCCCATTTTACAGCTGGGAAACTGGGCCCCAGCGAGGGTCAGGGTTGCTGAATCCATCTCTCTGGACCTCATAACCGCCCCTGACTCTACTCTTCTTTTTCCAGGAGACTACTTCATTCCCGTGTCTTGTTTCTTGACTTTCAATGTCTTTGACTGGCTGGGCCGGAGCCTCACAGCTGTATTTACATGGGTAAGTGGGAGAAGGAGGTGCCCAGCCCGTGTGCGAGGGCAGAGTTCAGCCAGAGACCCAGAAAGGGAACCAAGAAAGTATGGTGGTAATGGAACCATGCTTCTTTTTAAAAACCAGGATGTGATCTATGTGCAGTAAGTCGTCCAAGTGTTCAGTATATGGCCTACTGACCACACACACGCACACACACAGGCCCCGCGTATCTAATCACAAGCCAGGTCCAGATACAGAACATTGCCAGCTCCCGAGATGGCTCAGCCGCGCCCCCTCACAGCCCGTACAGCGCCCGGCTAACCAGATCCATTCAGATCCCGAGGGGCCCCCCGTGGAGCGCTGGGGGCCAGCCCGGGCTCAGGTGCCCCCTGCTCCCCTGTAGCCTGGGAAGGACAGCCACTGGCTGCCAAGCCTGGTGCTGGCCCGGATGTTGTTTGTGCCCCTGCTGCTCCTGTGCAATGTCCAGCCCCGCCACCACCTGGCCGTGGTCTTTGAGCACGACGCCTGGTTCATCATCTTCATGGCTGCCTTCGCCTTCTCCAACGGCTACCTCGCCAGTCTCTGCATGTGTTTCGGGCCCAAGTGAGTGGGGACCCTGGTGGCATCAGGCAGGGCCTAGAGCTCCAGTGGTGGCCCCCCCGGGGAGGGGGAGAGGGCACCAGGACACTCCCGGATCCCGGAGGAGCATGTAGGTGAAGGGGTCGTGGCGAGGGTGGGGCACCCGGAGTACCCAGGGGGAGATGTGAAAAGGTGGGAGACGGCCCCCAGTACACATTCCCCCAAGAGAGAAAAGCCAGATTGGAGATGGGAAAGTAGGACGATCATCAGCAGAATTCTGTGCTCAGGCCAAGTCCCCCAGCACAGATGCTCTGGGGGACGGCAGGGCGGGAGGACTGGGGGTTCGTGGGGGCCGTTCTAAGGAAGCCTTGCCCTCCTGCCTTTAGGAAAGTGAAGCCGGCTGAGGCAGAGACGGCCGGAGCCATCATGGCCTTTTTTCTGTCTCTGGGCCTTGCACTGGGGGCTGTCTCCTCCTTCCTGTGGCGGTCTATTGTGTGACCACGGATGGATAGAAGGACCACACTGACAACCTGCTCCTGCAGCCTTTCTTCTCCTCCAGGGATGGGCAGGGGAGGTCTGGAGGTTTTCTCTTTTCGCCAGCTTCTGCTTTGTCACGGCCTGTTCTGGGTCTGGTTGTCCAGGCCCCGAGGAGGGAGCCTCTACGGATGGACAGTGGGGACATTGTGAGCCTGAGGGCCAGAATCAAGGGAGGGCGTGCAGGCTCTGCATCTGCTCAAGTCGTCTTCAGCCACCCTCCCCCCCATCACCACGCTTGGCTCTGACTGATCCCTGCTCGGGCAGGGCGGCAGAGACTGCTGGGCTCAGAGAGAGAGAGTATGTGTGTGTGTGTCTGTTCACCTGCCTCATATACCAGCAGTGGCTAGGGGCCAGGACCGTCTGTCTGAGGTCCCATCTGATAATCTTTCCATATTAGCCCCCTGTGCCTCCTCCCCCCCATTTCCATGCCCCCCTACTCCCCCTGCCTTGTTCCTACCAGTCATGGACCCTGTACAGTTCACATTTTATTGCCTTTTTTTATATTCAGTAGAAACCAGGTGCCTTCAGAGGCTCTCTGATAAAATAAATCTTTTTTTTTTTTTCCCTCCTTCCTCCATGGCTCCCTGTGTCCTCCAGCCGCAGCTCCACGCCCTAGAGAGGGCAGCGGGATGGCAGCATGAATCTGGGGGAGGAGTGTGACCCAGCTGAGCCCTGGCCAGCACTGGGCCCCTGTCCAATGGGTGTGTGTATGGGGGGAGGGTGGGGGGGGGTTAGTCCTCTTAGCCTCAGAGGGGCTGCAGTGCCCCCTACTGGGGCCACAGAGGAGGGACAGGCCTGGAGCCAGGACACCCAGACTGCTGGCCGAGACTGAAAAAGGCCATTTTCTTTTTGCTGCTCAATTCCTTCTTTCACAGGACTGGGGTTAGAGACAGCACCCTGTCTTTCTTTTGTCTTTACTGCCACACTCACCTGTCCTCATCCCTCAGCCCCAGGAATAAACCTGTGAACCTGGTCTGCCCTCCTCTCCTCCCCCACCCCAAGAACATCCCTCCCCTGGCTGCACTCCCATGCCTCCAGGCAAGAAGA
>CM053608.1:92548460-92565036 GCA_028646535.1 Procyon lotor | reverse complement strand
TACATGTCCTTGCACGGAAACTGCTCCCCCCACCTTTTCTCCCAACTCACCCAGGGAGGGCTGGTATGGTGTGGGGACTGTAAGTGGCTCCGTGGAGGGAGCCGTACCACTGGATTCCCCCTTTGTGAAATGACTCTTCCTGACCGGAAGTGGGACCAGAGTTCTGGCCACTGTGGGGACACAAACACACACACACACTGACCCTGGCTACAGCCCAGGAGGCCTACTAGTCCCTGACCCACAGATAGCTACAAATTGGCACTTCTGTCAGGGCTTTTGTTTCTCGGTTTAGTTTAATTGAAGGCTTCAGGCCTCATTAAGGGCTCTTAGCGCATTTTTAGGCTGTTTGGTGAGCTCTGAAGTTCTCAAGAGGGCAGGGAAACAAGTCATTATACCAAGGACTGGAGTCCATGGACTCCAGGGGTACATGGCAAACCAAGTTAGAGATATCCAAGGTTGGCGGAAAATAACGTACGCGCTTCCTATCCGATTCAAAGACAGGGGTTCCCTGAGCATGCCCCAGTCTTTGCCGTGCCCTTTGGCACTGGGGCTGAAATAAACCTGTGCTTTTCGTCTTCTCTCCGCCCCTCTCGACCATCCCATGGTACCCCAACCTCAGACGCCTATTAGGCTCCTTCCTTGGCACCAGCAGCCCCTCAGGGATGCTGTGTTTCTTCCCTGAGTTCCCTCCACCGCCTCCTGCCTGCTCTTGCAGAAGGACTCCAGCCCAGGTGTCCTTCAGTCCATCCCGCCCATGGCCACAGAATAATCCAGAACCGAACTAAATGTTCCACTGGTCTCGCTCCAGAGTATGCTGAGCATTTCCTGATGTCCCACCACTGCCAGCAGTGACCGCCAGTTTTCGCAATTCCTTCCCCTTCTGCGCCTCGGAGCTCTTGCAACTTGGTGACCTAACTTTTACTTTTATCTTGCCCTTGACCATACTTGGGCTACCAGAAAGAGCTCCTGTTTTTCGAGATAGGGTCTACATTTTTTTTTTTTTTTTTTAGGGTCTACATTCTATTCGTGTTTTCACCCTTTGGGCAACAAGTGTTTTAGCTGGCTCTCAGGGGTACCTACAGAATTGTCCCTCCCCACGAAGTCTCCACAGGCCTGACGCCAGCCGGGCAGTAGCACTCCTGTCGGCTGCCCGCACTCAAGGGATAGAGATGGGTGTTAAGTAGGTTTCTCTCGACCCCTGCAAGGATTTGAAGGAGGGAAAACATCACATCACTTTCCTTTCCATACTCAAATGGATGTAGAGGAAAAGTACTAGAGTATTTTTTCCAAAAATGTTTTCTAATGCAAATGCCCCAAATGTGCAGTCTCATGCTCAGTTTCTGCTCTCCTGACGTCAAGTCTTCACGTGAAGCCAGGAGAGCTGGGGACGAGGAAACGGAACTCCCAGGTCTCCTGCCCGCCCAAGCACAGTGATGGCTCCCGATCACTGTGGCTGCTCTGAAGGCAACCCCACAGGGTAGGAGGTAGGCCTCCATCTGCCCCCTAGCACTGGCTTGGGGAAGGTGGGGAAGGGTTGAGCGGGAGAATCAGCCAGCTCACCGGCTCTGCTGGACCCATGCTGGTCATAACCTTCCTTCCATGTGACATTTCTGCCCGAAGCGTCAGGCTGTGTATTCAGCAGCTGGCTTCCCTTGGGGTGGTGGCCACAGTGACTAGGGCAATTCCCTTGTGTTTGATCTTACATGGTAGTGTTGGGGCTCTAAACTTTTGAAAAGCCAAGAGTCCCAGGAAAATCACCAGTCATCCCTAAAAAACAGAAGTCAAGCCTCTGGGATAGTGGAGGAGCTGGATTGGGGTCTGTATCTATTCTTTGAGGTGAATATGGAAGGAACACGGTGAGAGCAGTATAAGGGGGCGGGGCCCTGAAGGGAAAAATCTGGTTACTGGGAAAACAAATATTCGGAAAGTTGAACCATGATAATGATTCAAAATGGGTATCAGCAAGAAATGCAGAATCACTTTAAAGGGATAGCCGTGCTTTCTGGCCAGCAGGCTCTGCCTGAAACCCGAGTCTTGACACACAGGGAGAGTGACAGACTGAGGGACGCCAGCCAGCCAGTAGATCTAGCAGTGAGGCCCATCTGGTTTCTAGGGCAAGTTGGCAGTCAGTGTGGAGATGGGTACCTCAAACGAGCACAGCCCGAGTTCCCTTCCCCAAGCCATCAGTGGCAGTGCCCTAGTGGGGCTCCTAGCTCCAGCGCGGGTCCCCTGCAAGACGGGAGGTGCTCACTGAGAGCCCTGTATCACCTTGGCAGGCCCAGTGCTCCCTGTCAATGAGCCAGGTGGCATTCTGGCTCCAGGCTACAGGGCAACTGCTAAACGAGTCGGCAGGACCCCACAAAGTGGGGAGCCTTTCCCCCCGCCTGTCTATGGGGTTGGTTCGGATTCAGAGCCCAGGATTCCATCTTGGGCCTGCTGAATACCAGCTGTGTGACCCGAGCAAGTCATGCATCCCCTGGGTCCAGATACTTGTTCTTCAAACAGGCTGACCTATATGTACAGATTTGCTAAGGTGACTTGGGGAGTCTGCGGGAGAGCCTGGATGCAAGAAATGATTACCCTAGAGACACGCCGTGGCACCAAGAATCAATTAGGATGAGCCACAGCCTGGTGTGCTCCCAGTCCTCCATCTAAGCGGCCCGCTGCCCCTCTCCCAAGCGTCAGTCCCCGGAGCCTTTGAGAACCAGACCTCACTTCCCCCCACCTCAGCCATTTCCAGTGTCAACCACCTCGCGGGCCCCAGATTGGCGACAGCCGAGAACCGAAGGACCGGGCAGCCCGGGTGGGGAGTCCGCTCCGCCCCGCCCCGCGGCCGCGGGGGTGGTGACGTCACCCGTCCCGCGTGCTGCGCGGCGGCGCGGCGGGTCACACCTGACCCCGGGCCAGTGGGAGACCGGATTGGGTGTCTTGAGGCCCGCTCCGCTGCCCCTTAAGACTCGGTGACCTTGAACGAGGCATTTTCCATCTCGGAGCCGCCCATCTGGGAAGCAAGGGTAGGCACAGTGGCGCCGCCTCTCTCGGGTTGTGAAATGCCGGGCCCAGGCAGTGGATAACAACTCTCGCTTTCACCCACCACTCTGCTTCCGTCTCACATATCTCATGGTCTCCCGGCTCCCAGTAACCCTATGCGGTGCTGACCATTGCTATGCCCATTGTACTCCAGAAAACTGAAGCTGGGATGCTTAAAGGATGGAAAAATATGTCGTAAAGCGCAAAGCTGCGGGTAAATACAAGTCGCTGCCTGTCTACCTATCAGATAAGCAGAGAGAGACAGACAGATGGACTCAGAGAGATGGGGAGAATTCCCAGACAGTGAAGGGGATGGAGATACAAGGTCTCCTGCGATAGTATGGCACCATAACGCAAGCCCGGTATACCTTCCTCCCCAGCCTTCAGAACATTCCAGAGAGTTCTCTTTTCACATACCCAAGGATTCCAAGCCTCCCAGGATCTGGAGCTCCCGTGTAATTCTCCCCAGGTGAAAGCTGCAAAGTCCTTCCTGATGTCTAACCCTAGTCCCTCCTGTTTGTGACTTCCTCAGCACCCACTAGCACTACGGCATCACTACCAGCCCCTTATCTGGGCACAGGTAGGCCAGGCAGGCACCGGGCCCAGAAATGTAGTCAGGTGAGAACTGTCTTGTGCCTGGGGTGGGTCGAGTGGCAGGCAGAGTAGTTAACTAGGTCAGGGTTGTTTGTGGTAGAACCCCCTTCCCCCCACACCTTCCCCTGCCTGTAATTTACTCTGGGGTGAACCTATTTGGGGTAAGTTTTACCTTAGTCAAACGGACCTGGAAACACTGAGCCACCCAAGACAAAAAAGGGACACCTGGTGTACATTATGGCAGGAGGCCAACAGACAATTTAGAGCTGAGCTGACAATGACAGGCAGGACTCGTTTCACACTCCCCCCTTAGGTCACTGATACACTATGTCCTCAGAGGGTCAAGACACACTCGTATGTGTATTGATAGAGTAGGTACCAAAGATACCCTAGTTACAATTTCAAAATGGCTTAGATCATAACTCCGGCCTTTTCACTACACTCACCTGAGAAAAGCTGTTCTTGCCCATGGCTTCAGCCATCAGTCTCCGTCTTCTGGACATTCTCTCTTTGGTGCCCCATAACATGCTTAAAATGGACTCGTGGCCCCCTCCAACACAGAGTGGTCCTCCTCCCCTGCCTTCAGCCCTCATATTCCTTCATCCTACCAAAGAAAAGGGGAACACCATGCCTCTTCCCCACCCCTGGGTGATCTCCCGACCTTCGGCCTCTGCCTTCTCCAAGCTACGTCCCATGGAGTCTCCAAGTGTTTGTTTTGAGCAATACAATTAACTGGCTTGACTTAATAGATTTAATATACTTATTTAATAGACTTTTATCCTATAACTAAATAATATATATTTTTCTCAAGCATGCATGGAAAGTTTACTAACTTTAGTTTACAAAAAAAGTCTCAAATACAAAAGAGTATTATACACACTGCATTGTATGTCTAGAACATAATTAAAAAATAATATAAAAATAATTGGACATGGGGACGTCTGGGTGGCTCATTTGGTTAGGTGAATGTCTTCTGCTTGGGTCGTGATCCTGGAGTCCCGGGATTGAGTCCCACATCAGGCTCCCTGCTCTGTGGGGAGTCTGTTTCTCCCTCTGACACATCCCCCTGTCATGCTGTCTCTCTCTTATTCTCTCTCTCTCAAATAAATAAAACCTTTTAAAAAAAAATTGGAAATATTGAACACTTCTTAAAGATTTTATTTATTTGAGAGAGAGAGAGAGCACACGCAAGAGCACAAGTGGGGTGAGGGGCAGAGGGAGAAGCAAACTCCTCGCTGAGCAGAGAACCCAATATGGGGCTCAGTCCTGGGACTCCGGGGATCATGACCTGAGCCAAAGGCAGACACTTAAACCAACTGAGCCACCCAGGTGCCCCTGTTGAACACTTCTAAACTGATCAACAAAGACATCATAAGAGGAATCAGAAAACCCTTAAAACTAAATTATAATAGGGGCACCTGGGAGGCTCAGTGGGTTAAAGCCTCTGCCTTCGGCTCAGGTCATGATCTCAGGGTCCTGGGATCGAGCCCTGCATCGGGCTCTCTGCTCAGTGGGGAGCCTGCTTCTCCCTCCCCCCCACCCCGCCTGCTTCTCTGCCTGCTTGTGAGATCTCTCTCTCTCTCTCTCTCAAATAAATAAAATCTTAAAAAAATAACAAAACTAAATTATAATAAAAATACTACTGGGGCACCTGGGTGGCTCAGTCGGTTAAGCATCTGCCTTTAGCTCAGGTCATGATCCAGTGACCCTGGGATTGAACCCCGCATCAGGCTCCCTGCTCAGTGGGGAGCCTGCTTGCTTCTCCCTTTCCCTCAGCCTGTTGCTCCCCATGCTTGTGCTCATTCTCAAATAAATAAATAAAATCTTAAAAAAATACTATATATTGGGGCTCCTGGGTGGCTCAGTCGTTAAGCATCTGCCTTCGGCCCAGGTCAGATCCCAGGGGCCTGGGATGGAGCCCCGCATGCGGCTCTCTGCTCTGCAGGAAGCCTGCTTCTCCCGCTACCATTCCCTCTGCTTGTGTTCCCCCTCTCGCTGTGTTTCTCTCTGTCAAATAAATAAAATCTTAAAAAAAAAAAAAAATACTATATATTGAAACATGGGATATAGCCAAAATCATACTTGAAGAAAAATCTGTAGCCTTAAATCCTTATGTCAGAAAAGGGGAAAGGTCGAAATTTAATGTGCTAGGTATTAAAGCTAAGAAAATAGAAAAAGAATAACAGAACTGACCCAAAGAAAGTAGAAATAATAAAAATTTTAGCAGAAATTTAAATACATGAACATCAATATAAATAAAATAGACAAATCTCTAGCGAAACTGATCATGAAAAAGAGGAATAAGACCTGAAAAACAATTTTAGGGATGAAAAAGAAGACCTACTTTAAATGCAATAGAGTTTAAAAAGATAGTCAAAGAGAAGAGTATGTCATAATAAAGTTTTCAAGAAACACCTGGAAAAATTAGTAAACAAAATTGACAAGGAGAGGTAGAAAATCTGAATAGTCCTATATTAAAAAAAAAAAAAAATGAGGGGCACCTGGCTGGCTCAGTCAGTGGAGCATACAACTCTTGATATTGGGGTTGTGAGTTCAAGCCCCATATCGGTATAGAGATTACTTAAAAATAAAATCTTAAAAGTAACAATAATTTTTAAAATGTTTTTGGGGACGCCTGGGTGGTTCAGTCAGTTAGTGGCTGCCTTCAGCTCAGGTCATGATCCCAGGGTCCTGGGATGGAGTCCTGCTTTGGGCTCCTTGCTCGATGGGGAACCTGCTTCTCTCTCTGCCTCTGCCTGCCACTCTGACCGCTTGTGCTTTGTTTCTCTTTCTCTCTCTCTCTGACAAATAAATAAATAAAATCTTTAAAAAAAAAAATCTCTTAAAAAAGAACTGAGTCCTTAGTTAAAATGTATCCATACGGAAAACATTAGACTTAGGCAATTGTGTAGGTGAGTTCAACAAAATTTTATTTTATTTTATTTAAGATTTTTATTTATTTGACAGAGAGATTACAAGTAGGCAGAGAGGCAGGCAGAGGGGGGAGGGGGGAAGCAGGCCCCTTGCTGAGCAGAGAGCCTGATGCGGGGCTCGATCCCAGGACCCTGAGATCATGACCCAAGCCAAAGGCAGAGGCTTTAACCCACTGAGCCACCCAGGCGCCCCAAGTTCAACAAAATTTTAAATAAATAGATCTGGAGGTGCCTGGGGCACTCAGTTGGTTTAGTGTCTGCCTTTGACTCAGGATCAGGATCCCATGGTTCTGAGATTTAGCCTCACATCTGTCTGTCTGTCTGTCAGGCTCCCTGATCAGTGGTGAAGAGTCTCCTTTATTCCTTCCCACTCCCCCTGCTCGCACACTCTCTCTCTCTCAAATAAATAAAATATTTTACAAATAAATAAATAGATAAATGGTATCTGTTTAATATTACTGTTAATAAGTTAAATGTATAAATAAAGGGAATTTTTAAAAATGATAGTTTCAGTAGATGCAGAAAAGTAATTTTGATATTCAGATTAAAATTCATAACAAGTTAGGGATAGAAAGGAAATATTGTGCTCAATGATGAAATATTAAAAATAAATTCCTTTTCTGATCAGAAATGAGATAGGAATCCCCAGAATCACTATTTCCACTCATCGCTGTCTTGCAGGTCGTAAGTAGTACAGTGTAACAAGAAATAAAAGATACAAGGATTAGAAAGGGATGGGGTGCCTGGGTGGCTCAGTCGTTGAGCGTCTGCCTTCGGCTCAGGTCATGATCCCAGGGTCCTGGGATCGAGCCCCACATCGGGCTCCCTGCTTGGCAGGAAGCCTGCTTCTCCCCCTACAGTTCCCTCTGTTTGTGTTCCCTCTCTCACTGTGTTTCTCTCTGTCAAATAAATAAAATCTTTAAAAAAAAAAAAAAAAGGATTAGAAAGTGAGAAACCAGACTGTCATTGTTCTCAGATGATAGACAGGGTTGTACCTAAAAAACAAAAAACAAACTGAGAATTAATAAAGTGGTTTACCAAGCTGTGGGACCAAAAAACAAAAGTCGATTACTTTCCAAACTCTTCAGGAAACCTAAAATGAAGGAAAGTGGCCACCGCCATTGCCCCTGCATCAAAACCAAAAACAAGAAGCATGGTACTAACAATGAAGTGAGTGCAAGCTGTGAAACTTCTCGTGTCCCAATTGAATGTGGAAACTGAGGCACAGCTGGAGCCCAGGCTGGCCACACAGACTGGCTCAGTTGTCTGACATCTCTGAACATCAAGTCCATTGGCCTGTGAGGATGTTAGTGTAGGGTATTCCCCATGCAGTTTGGAGATAATAAATAAGCATCATGGAACCGGGTAGAACCGGCACAGACAGGACCCATCTGGCAGCCGCTGAGCTTGGGAAGGGTGCCTGTTCCGGAGTTACGGATCCAGAGCTACTCCCCGTGCTTAAACAATCCCTGAGGTCCTGATGCTTAAAGGCTGCTGTCTTCCTCCATTGCCTTTTATCTTGGCAGCCTCCCCAATCGCTTTGAAAGGCCAGTGGTGCAACCCCAGGAGAATTCCCAGTCGGAGCAGCAGCCGAGTCTCTCTGCTCCAAGACCTCACTCTGTTTTAGGAGATCAAGAGTCTGTAAGTCTTCTCTGTAAAAGGGAAGAGACTATGTGTTTTGGATTTTGCAAGCCACCTGGTCTCTGCCGCACTCTCAACTCTGGCGTTGCAGCATAAAATCAGCCAAAGACAGCATGTAAACAAATGTTTCAGTAAAGCTTTACAAACACAAATTCAAATTTCATGTACTTTTCACATGCCAAAATATTATCTTTCTCTTGATTTCTTTCAACAATGTAAAAAAATGTAAAAAACATTCTTCCCCAGAAGCCGTATAAAAACAAGCGACACGCCCACCAGCTGCAGGCCAGTTTGTCAGCTCTTGCCTCATCTGGCTACCCTCCAGCGACAGAAGGTTGGGCTGGGTCTTTGATGCCTGGTCAGGAACAAAGGGTATCTTGGCAGCAGTGAGCATTGCAAGTGCTGCTGGAAATAGAATTCTGGAGATCTAGGGGGTTTAAGCTGTTTTTAATAGCCTTCAGTGGCTTCCCTCACTCTAAGTTTAGGTCAGGATGTCTTAGCATGGCATTTGTGACCCTCTGTGATTGGAGCCCTGCCTGCAGGGTCACTTTTCAGCACCTTTGCCTCTCTCCGGGGCTCCTAGGCTATGGTCCTAAGGTCCTAGGGTCAGGGCTGTGCCTCTCCATGCTTTTCCCTCTTCTGGAAATAGACCTGCGCTTCAGACTAGCCTTAGCCGGAAGCCTGCCTCCTGGCTCATGCTGAGCCGGGAGTCTGATAGTTCTCCCGAGTTGCTATGATTCATGCTTGTCCTGCAGCAGCCCCTTGTGGGCTGAAACCTCCATCTTGTTTATACATTTTTGCATCCCCAGGCACTCACTGTGGGGGATTCAGTGAGTGTCAATGAGCAGGAGAAGGCTTCCAGAAGAGAAGGCAGATTTTCTGGGCTGGTGCAAGACTTGAGATTTTCCCATCAGAAGACTCCTGAAAGCTCTCTGATCCTAATACTGATCAACAGGAGTAATTTCTGCTCTGCCCTGGACTTGGGTCCTGGGAGGGAGGCAGCATCTTTACTCCATTTCTGGAGCAAGGAGCAAGGGTCGGTGGAACAAAGGCTTTGAGCTGACTGATCTCACTGAAGCCTTGCTTTCCCAGTTCTTAGAATGTGGAGAGTCACTTTTATCACATCACAGAACCATGAAATGGTATGAATGCTCTTTGTGAACTAGGGAGATTTTTAATTTGCAAGACCTCTTCTGCCCAGAGGGAGAGTGTTGAGGGATGACACACTTTCTTTGAGATTTCGATCAGAAACAGAGAATCCTGGGGGATTCCTGGTGACAGCACCCTTCCCAAGCCCATTAACTTCCAGTCACGAGTTTTTGACACGCCATAAGGAAGGGGAATACAAGAGTGAGGAGAAATGAAATTGGGGTGGTGGCAGCGGGGTGATGAGGTCTGGAGTGTGGGACAAAGATAAGGAACGGGAGGGTCCTTTGTTCTGTGGAATTTAACGCATGAATAAAGAAAATACAAAGGAAGGAAGACACCAGGGGCACCGGGGCTGTTGAAGAAGGACTAGGGGTGGTGGGAGGGAACCCCTCTCCAGCATTCTAGTGGAGGACACTGTGGGCCAGAAAGGCAGCTGATGGACATCTACAAGGTCACAAAGCAGAAGTGGCCATTCTCTTCCGGAAGGGCTGTGGGTCCGACAGGATTTCTAGATGAGGCCTTGGATAGACAAGGACAGCTTCCCCGCAGGAGGGCACGCAAAAGGGGCAGAGCCAAGCGAGGTACGGAGACCCACAGCATTTTGGGCAGGCTAACGGTTTGGGGGCTTGGGACCTTCGGTGCCACGGCTGAAGAGGAACAACTTCTGGCAGCCCGCAGCAGGCTGCCCTCTGGTCAGCGTCTTCAAGCGACCTCTGAGTCCCTGCCACTCTGCAGGGGTCCCTGGAGACCCTCTCCTCCTCTGGACTGGCAGCCGCAGGAGCGAAAATGGCGAAAAAAACGAAACCAGACTGAGAAATGGCTCGATGTGCTCACGCAGGGGAGACGCGTGTCTCAGAGTTCGACACACGTGGTCGACTGCTGGAGTTGGGGAGGGTCCCTCCAGCCCCCACCCGGTGGCGGACGCGTCCCCAGTCTCTGTTCTCTGAAGCAGCGCCAGCACAACCGCCCCTACAGCCCCGTGCCTGTGACTGATAGGGGTGGGGGGGGAGGGTTCAATCATTCCCTTTACGCTCCATTCCACTCCCAAAGGAGTGCCAAGCGAGCTGGGCCTCGCAGGTGGAAAACAGGTTCCCGCCCGCGGCTTCCTAGGATAAATTGGATTGGGACAGCCCACCTCGGGCTCCCCCGGGACCCCGGCAGAGTCGTTTGGGTAACACAGCAGCTGCAGAGAAGGA
Organism: Procyon lotor; assembly: GCA_028646535.1. NCBI lineage: Eukaryota > Metazoa > Chordata > Mammalia > Carnivora > Procyonidae > Procyon > Procyon lotor. The sequence continues at coordinate 92,554,493 of CM053608.1, read as the reverse complement.
CTCGGCTGCAGAAGGCGGGGCGGGGCCTGGATGAAAGGGGCGGGGCCAGGGCGGGGCCGCTCAGGCGGGTCTGGAAACTGCTGGAAATAATCGCAGCACCGCCGTCGTCGCTCCTTCCGCCGAGCGCAGGCAAAGAGTCCCCCAGCCAGCCCAGGCAGGCGCCCTTCCCCCAGCCGGAGCCACGCCCCGCTGCAAAGACCTAACTCTTCCCTCTGCCCCAGGGAGGGCTGGGATGCGGCGCCTGCCTGAAATTAGATATCGAATTCCGCATCGTCCCTAAAGAAAACACCTTCCCCTTATCGGGCTGTAGGAGTGTGTAGGGCAGATTGTAACAAAAAAGTCGAACCTGGCAGCCGACGTCCGAGGGCTTGGCCGCTTCTATCCCCGCCCTCCACCTTCTTAGATGTTCCTCCAGGACAGGACTCTTGGGTTTGGAGGCGACTGCCTCACAGGTTTATAGGAAGGTCAGTGGCATCCGCGCCCCTAGGTCCCCCATTTATGTTATAGGAGCATTCCCAATCTTTAGTTCTTGGAGAGGGCTCATGCCTTGGAAGTGCGGAGACGGGGCCACAAAAAGGAATACTTGCGTGTGCTCTTAAGGCGGAGACTGAGACCTGCGGCTCCCGCCCCTCCCCGCCTCCTCCCCTATTTTGGACCATGACGTCAAGGTGGGCAGGCAGCGGCAGGTGCGGGGCTGACAGGCATCTTCCTTTAAGGCGGAGGGATTCGGGGCCGGGCAGCTGGTCTGTGCTTCGCCGTATATAGGACGACTGGGGGGCGCACAGCCGCTCTCTTGAGTCACCCCCGCGCAGCCTTGTTGCGGTGTCGTGAGCCCTTACCCACCGTGGTCTGTAGTGCTTACAGCTCTTCTCCTTAAAGGTAAGTTGAGGGTTCTTTTCAAATTATACTGCCTGGAATGCTCTTTTTGAGCTGATTTCGTTGCTCGTTTCCTTCCCAAACCCTGGATTATGTTGGTTTGGAGCGGCGTCTGGGATAGGATGAGTCCACATTTCGTTTGGGGGTGGGCGGGAGGGGGTTCGAGAGTTAGGCTTGCTTTTTCGCCCGTATCTGGGTGGCGGGGCTTCCCCCGGGCGGCGACTCGCCGTGGGGGAGGTGGGCCGCGGAGTGGGCTTGGGGTAGTGGGCAGCTGCACGTGGTGGCCGCGCCGGCCCGGGACGCTGCCATGTTTGCCCCTCCACTTCCGGACGTGGCTACGGGGCGTCGGAGAGTCCCTAAGGGAGGGGTGTGCGCGCTGGACGTGACTCAGCACAGCCTGGTGTGGCCTGGCTTTGCTATCTGCTCTTTGGGAAGCGTTTTCCAAGTGTTTTCGGTTCTTTTCTGTGAGGTTTTCCGGCGAGGAACGTTTACGGCCGGCTCCGGGCCATGGTGCTTATTCCCTCCTTCCAGATCTTTCCTGCAGTCTCGGTGGGGGTGGAGTTGAGGGAAGGGGAGGAGGGGGCAGGCTTGGAAGATTCATGGGCCCTTTCCTTCCCCGCCCCTCTCAGAGAGCTGAGATTGTTCTGGAAGCTTCTGGAGCCCGGCGCCCCGCCCTGGTTCCCGGATGCTGGGGCGAAGGGAGGCTGCGCGGTGGCGCCCCCTCCTCGCGTGGCCCTGACCGACGCATGTCCGGCAGTGAGGAGGGTCTGCTCAGGGCCACTACGGCCACCATCTTAGTTGTGTTTGGTTTAGTTCTATATTGTAGTCCTGTGTGTTGAGGGGGTCACTATGGAGCTTTTGCTTGGTCGGTTCTTTGTCTTAGCTTGGGCGGGTATCCACCGGTCTCTGGGGTAATCTTCCCCTATGCCCTGAGGCAGCAATCCCACCTGTCCTTGGTGGGAGATAACCCAATGGGAGAACCAATGACGAATTCCTTTTTTTTAACATGAAAGCGGTCACCTTGGGCTATTATTTTTCCTACCAAAAAAGGTAATAGAACTGTATAGTTCTGGTTTTCTCCTTCAGATGCTTGGAACCCTTTTCTTTTTGGAGCCAGGATCTGTATTTCCAACAAATCTACCCAGTGATGCTGAAGCTGTTGGGGTCCCTTGGACCATGTACAGTTAGTCAGGCTCCAAGATACCTTCCCAAAACCCTTGACATTCTATGTTGTATTAAAGAAGATTTTTTTTTTTAAGTTTTTCTTTCTAAATTTGGTTTCTGTTAAGGATACAGGCTGAAATGAAATCTTTGAAGAAAAGGCTTTACAGTTTTTCAGGAATATATTTAGTACCCAACCCAAACTAGTTTGAACTAAATCTGTCTTGAGTCTATATTGAGACTGGGGCGAACATGAGTGTTAAATATGGGCCTGTGGTGTTCTTTTGTAATTCTTGACTGGTCTTTCTTTAGATGCCTGAGGAAGTGCACCATGGAGAGGAGGAGGTGGAGACTTTTGCCTTCCAGGCAGAAATTGCCCAACTCATGTCCCTCATCATCAATACTTTCTATTCTAACAAGGAAATTTTCCTTCGGGAATTGATCAGTAATGCTTCTGATGTGAGTACTTTGGGTGCCTTCATTTGTGGTATTTGTTTTCAGCTCTCGGGAAGAGGGAGAGGGTGGTTTGGCATTTTGTGGGGCTGCTGTTGGAGGGGATAAAAACTGCTTTAGGGTGCCTGGGTGGCTCATTGGGTTAAAGCCTCTGCCTTCTGCTCAGGTCATGATCTCAGGGTCCTGGGATCCAGCCTCCTGCTCAGCAGGGAGCCTGCTTCTCCCTCTTCCTCTGCCTACTTCTCTACTTGTGATCTCTTTGTCTCTGTCAAATAAATAAATAAAATCTTTTTTTTTTTTTAACTGTTTTATGCGGGGGGGGTGTAGATGGACTATTATTGTAACTATATGTAGTTCTTAAACATCAGGTTGGGGTGGTAATCAGAACTGAGGCTACTTGGAAGTGAAAAAGTTTTAGATGAAGATGAGCTGTAGGAAGTGGAAACATAAAATTGAAATTTGTGTGTTTTTAGGCCTTGGACAAGATTCGCTACGAGAGCCTGACAGACCCTTCCAAGTTGGACAGCGGCAAAGAGCTGAAAATTGACATCATCCCCAACCCCCAGGAACGCACTCTGACTCTGGTGGACACAGGCATTGGCATGACCAAAGCCGATCTTATAAATAATTTAGGAACAATTGCCAAGTCCGGAACTAAAGCATTCATGGAGGCTCTTCAGGTATGTGGTGTTTTAGCTAGACATGCACCATTCATTTTTATGAATATTTTTTGGTTTGTTGTAGTTTTGTGTGTGTCTGTGTATGTTCTTGACTTTAAAACTTCTTGGCAGGCTGGTGCAGACATCTCCATGATTGGACAATTTGGCGTTGGCTTTTATTCTGCCTACCTGGTGGCAGAGAAGGTGGTTGTTATCACGAAGCACAATGATGACGAGCAGTATGCCTGGGAGTCTTCTGCTGGGGGCTCCTTCACTGTACGTGCAGATCATGGTAAGTTAACTTTCTTGTTAAGTTGTCTGGGTTGGAATTCTGGGGAAATCCGTAATAGAGATCTTAAGCACGTTCTCTGTAGTCATTTTTCATTACAGTTCTGCATTTAGTTTTCTATCCTTATGCTATACTGTGATTTTTTTTTCCCCCCCCGTAGGTGAGCCCATTGGCCGGGGCACCAAAGTAATTCTCCATCTTAAAGAAGACCAAACAGAATATTTAGAGGAGAGACGTGTCAAAGAAGTGGTGAAGAAGCACTCGCAGTTCATTGGTTATCCTATCACCCTTTATGTGAGTATGGACTGGTAATCTTCACGTGTATAATGTCTGCTGCTCAGAATAGGATGGTCTCTGTTTTTTTGGTGTTCTGTGTTCTGAAGCTTTTTTTAAATTTTCAGTTGGAGAAGGAACGAGAGAAAGAAATCAGTGATGATGAGGCAGAGGAGGAGAAAGGAGAGAAGGAGGAGGAAGATAAAGATGATGAGGAGAAGCCCAAGATTGAAGATGTGGGCTCAGATGAGGAGGATGATAGTGGGAAGGACAAGAAAAAGAAAACAAAAAAGATTAAGGAGAAATATATTGATCAGGAAGAACTGAACAAGACCAAGCCCATTTGGACCAGAAACCCTGATGACATTACCCAGGAGGAATATGGAGAGTTTTACAAGAGCCTTACCAATGACTGGGAAGACCACTTGGCAGTTAAGGTGAGAAGCTTTCCATGTTGACTCAGTAGGAAGAGCAGGTTGAAGGGTGTTGTTGGTAGTAGACAATTGGAACTTGCCAAACTGGTTGGTAGGTGGGATCTGAATGCCACGGAGCCATGTCCTTTCACTTACTGTTGACCCTTCCAGGGTGAAGAAAAGACATTCTTCCCAGTGACCTCACTTTGTCTTCATGGCAGGTTCTTAATGGGATTTTCTCCTTGATCTAAGAGATATACATAGCTGTCCCATCATCACTTAATTCAGTGTATGAGAGCTTAATTTGTTCAACAGCTAAACTATGACATCTCTTGTATCCTTGGATCTTCGGGAAGATGTTTTGTTCTAAACAATTTAATGAAGTGATGGTGGGGATAAATATCTATCTATGACTTTAATTTATGATTTTAATATATTTGACAGATCACAAGTAGGCGGGGGGGGGCAGGGAGCAGGCTCCCTGCCGAGCAGAGAGCCCGATGCGGGGCTCGATCCCAGGACCCTGAGATCATGACCTGAGCCGAAGGCAGAGGCTTTAACCCACTGAGCCACCCAGGCGCCCCTAAACCCCTCTATTCTGAAATATACTACTGACTTATTTTGGCTTTCCTTCAGCACTTCTCTGTAGAAGGTCAGCTGGAATTCAGGGCATTGCTGTTCATCCCCCGACGGGCTCCTTTTGACCTCTTTGAGAACAAGAAGAAAAAGAACAACATCAAACTCTATGTTCGCCGTGTGTTCATCATGGACAGCTGTGATGAATTGATACCAGAGTATCTCAGTGAGTGTTGTCTTGATCTCATGTAGTTAGTGGGGTGTAGTCCTGTAAAACCCCCTCAGCATTCACAAGAAAGTGAGAGGTCTTGGGTTTTGTGTGGGGAACGAAGTCTTCATTGTAGATAACACGGCAAGAGAAGGTGCAGTGAGAAAATGGGTCCTATTGAATTTTGGTAACCCTGTTTTATTTATTTTAGAGCAGGCAGAGGAAGAAACAGGTTTCCCACTGAACAAGGAGCCTGGACTCAATCCCAGGACCCTGGGATCATGATCTGAGCCAAAGGCAGACACTTAGGGACTCAGCCACCTAGGCATCCCCGCCCTATTTATTTTTAAAAAACTTTTTCCCTGGTTTGTTGCAGACTTCATCCGTGGGGTGGTTGACTCCGAAGACCTGCCCCTGAACATCTCCCGAGAAATGCTCCAGCAGAGCAAAATCTTGAAGGTCATTCGCAAAAATATTGTGAAGAAGTGCCTTGAGCTCTTCTCTGAACTGGCAGAAGACAAGGAGAACTACAAGAAATTTTATGAGGCGTTCTCTAAAAACCTAAAGGTACAGATGCAAAAAAAAAGAAAATTGTTTAATAATTACAGCTGGGGGGTTACTTTTCATTCACTCAGAGAGTATTATTATAAGTAAGATCGTTTTCTTTGCGACTCTTGAAGCTTGGAATCCATGAGGACTCTACTAACCGCCGCCGCCTTTCTGAGCTGCTGCGCTACCACACCTCACAGTCCGGGGATGAAATGACTTCTCTTTCGGAGTATGTGTCCCGAATGAAGGAGACCCAGAAGTCCATTTATTACATCACTGGTGCGTTGGAGCCTGAGTCTGATCAAAGCTTCTTGTGGGGTGTGGGGAGGGAAGGGAGGGCATTGGGGAATCCCTGGGGACTGGCAGCAGGTGGCATTCTGACCTGAGTCACTCTCAACCCTATAGGTGAGAGCAAAGAGCAGGTTGCCAACTCCGCTTTTGTGGAGCGAGTGCGGAAGCGGGGCTTCGAGGTAGTGTATATGACGGAGCCTATCGACGAGTATTGTGTGCAGCAGCTCAAGGAGTTCGATGGGAAGAGTCTGGTCTCAGTTACCAAGGAGGGCCTGGAGCTGCCTG
>CM053608.1:92514455-92547960 GCA_028646535.1 Procyon lotor | reverse complement strand
CTGACCTGAGTCACTCTCAACCCTATAGGTGAGAGCAAAGAGCAGGTTGCCAACTCCGCTTTTGTGGAGCGAGTGCGGAAGCGGGGCTTCGAGGTAGTGTATATGACGGAGCCTATCGACGAGTATTGTGTGCAGCAGCTCAAGGAGTTCGATGGGAAGAGTCTGGTCTCAGTTACCAAGGAGGGCCTGGAGCTGCCTGAGGATGAAGAGGAGAAGAAGAAAATGGAGGAGAGCAAGGCCAAGTTTGAGAATCTCTGCAAACTCATGAAAGAAATCTTGGATAAGAAGGTTGAGAAGGTAAACCATTCTGGAACCAGGATGCATTTTGGAAACAAGTGCTTTTAGAGCTGCTTCCCTCAGAACCTTGTGGCACCACACAAGGGGTAGTTGTAAGGAACCTAATTGGTTAAGAGCTTCCTTGCCTTGTCTTTACCAGACAAGTTTAAGGTTGGTATTTCTGTAATGCTGGACAAAGATTCCAGCTTTTTGGGTTTCTATGGGGAACAGAATTTGTCATTTTAGCCTGGAAATGGTAATCTTTTTTTTTTTTTTTTTTTTGAAATGGTAATTTTGATTTACCACCAATGTTGTTTTTCTGACTGTCCACAGGTGACAATCTCTAACAGGCTAGTGTCTTCACCCTGCTGCATTGTGACCAGCACCTATGGCTGGACGGCCAACATGGAGCGGATCATGAAAGCTCAGGCCCTTCGGGACAACTCTACGATGGGTTATATGATGGCCAAGAAGCACCTGGAGATCAACCCTGACCACCCCATCGTGGAGACGCTGCGGCAGAAGGCGGAGGCGGACAAGAACGACAAGGCTGTCAAGGACCTGGTGGTGCTGCTGTTTGAAACAGCTCTGCTCTCTTCCGGCTTCTCCCTTGAGGATCCCCAGACTCACTCCAACCGAATCTACCGCATGATCAAGCTAGGCCTGGGTGAGTGAAACCTTTGTTACCAGAGTGTGACAGGGAACCGGGGAGCCGGTCTCACAGGGACACATTTGATTTCATGGCATTTGGATGAGAGTTCATGTCCCTTTTTTTTCTACTTGTAGGCATTGATGAAGATGAAGTGACAGCAGAGGAACCCAGTGCTGCTGTTCCTGATGAGATCCCCCCCCTTGAGGGTGATGAGGATGCCTCTCGCATGGAAGAAGTAGACTAGCCCTACCTGCAGACCTTCAGCCCTCTGTATAGTGTCCCCATGGCCCCCCAGCAGCCCGGAGTGGCCCTGGGTCTTCTGGTTCCCTCTGCTGATGTCTAGTGTTTTTTTTGTTTTTTTTTTCCCCTTTTCCTGTCTCTGAGGCAGGAAAGAAGGCCCTCAAGCCCTATCCCTTCTGATATTTCACAAGGGGTTTGGATATGTATTGTGGTTTATTTTTTGTTTATTTTGTTCTGAGATTAAAGTATGCAAAATAAAGAAGATACAGTTTTATACAGTTATGCTGTCCCTTGTAAAGTGGATCTCATGCTACCTTTTGGGGTTCTTTAGCTTCCCATCCCAAGTTGTACTTGCCATCATTCTGAGGATAGGTATTCCTGGTACACTGATAGGTAAGGTCACCTGCAGCCACTTAGCACTTCTGAAAGCACCCAACATTGACTCTGAAGAGTAGCTTCAAACTACCATGTAGTTTTCAGTCCCCTTCCTAAAGCATATGCTTCAGTGAGCCAAAACACAGAACTTAAGCCCATTGCAGCATTTAATTTAATAAAATAAAATTATAAGAGCAAAATTACATTTCCGGAGTACCAAAACCTGCAACTGGCTCTTGGAGCAGAGCCTAGGGATCCAGGAGCCAGAGGGTGGTGTCACTGGCCAGAGCTCTCCCATCCCCCTCCTCCAGCACAGCACCATCTTTCCCCAACTCCTGGGAAAGCAGCACTTGGAGCCTACAACACTTGTGCTTTTCTCACCAGAGCAAGAAACTGTAGGTCTCCGGGAGGGAGTCTGCAAGGGTGGGCCATTCAGGGTAGGGGACAAGCACAGGTGAGGTGGTGGAGCCCACAGGGCAGGACTTCAGCGAATCTGGAGTGGGGGCTTTGGCAGGTGCCTCTGCCTTCTCCGCACCCCTCCACATGGAGGACACTCCTCAGAAGAATCCCTATTAGAGAACGGGTGACTTAAGGCAAAGGGGAAGGCTGCCTCTTGGACTCCACCCCAACTTGCAGAGCTGGTTTCTGACACTGAGAAAAAAAACCCTGCGTTCTGCCGTCCAGCCAGCGGCCCCAGAAGTTACCGTAGGAGAGGAAAACCGGTATGGTGAGGGTCTTGTTCCACTTCACCCCTCAGGCCCCTCAAACTTTCTGCACAGGAGATTCGACAGGCACAGCCTTCTTTCCCCGCTGCTTTAAACGGCCCCGGGCATAGACTCTGAGCAGGAGGGCGGCGAAGACCACAGCCACCCCGAGACCCCCCACCACAGTGACAGTGTGGCCATAGAGAAGGCAGGAGAGGAGGATGGCAAAGGCCTGGCGGAGGGTCATGATGATGGTGAAGATGGCAGCCCCAAACTGCCCGATGGTGTAGAAGATGAAGAGCTGGCCACACGCGGAGCAGACCGAGAGCAGCAGGGCGTGTGCAGCAAATTCACTGTGTCGCCCCATGAAGCGGGTTCCCTCCAGGAGGGCCCCCTGCTCCAGCAGGGAGCCCACCGTGAAGAGGCAGGAGAAGAGGTTGACCCCGAACATCATCTGCACCGAAGACATCTTATAAGCAAACAGGGCGTCCTGCCAGTTGGAGGTAAAGCTGTCAAAGGCGATGTAGCCTGCCAGCAGGATGAGGCCTGACAGCGTGGTGGCCGGGGAGCTGCGGGGCTCAGGGCCACTGGACAGTAGAAACATGCTGACCCCGATGGAGATGAGGCCGGCTGTCAGGTACTCCCAGTGTTCATAGCTGCGCCGAGACACCAGCTTGCCCATCAGCATGACGGGGATCACCTTGGAAGCCTTGGCCAGCACCTGGGTAGGGAAGCTGACGAACTTGAGAGCTTCGTACTGACACCAGCTGCTAAGCACATTGGACAGGCTGGCAAAGGAGTACCGGTACATGGGCGCCCCGTGGCGGGGCTGCTTGCAGAGGACGCAGTAGAGGCCGGCTACAATCAGGGCCAGCACGCGGTTCATGAGCACCAGGAACTGAGAGTCCGTGAAGCGCTCACCTGGCGACGTGGCAGTAGCCCCATAGCTGCGGGTCATCACTCTTTCCTGCAGCACTCCCCAAGTCAGGTAAGACACCTGCGTGGGGAAGGCCCAGGACCGGGGACGAGATCAGCAAGAGAAGGGAAGGGTGGGCAAAAAAGCATCTTGACGACCTTCCTCTCCCTCACACGCCTAAATGATTTAAAGGACAGCACACATATTTTGGTCCCTCTGCAGTAACTCGAAGTTTCCTCTCCCCTCCCAAGTCTACATTCACCTTGAAGAGAATCAAGGGTGTGTGACACACAACAAATGCTTTAAGACTGTCCGGACCCTGTGTGTCCCACACAAGGGTGTGTCAAAGCTGACTCCATCCCAAGTTATCTTCCTACCTATTCTCAGTCAATAAAGGGAGTAAAGAGATGGGACTCTTGTTAGTTCAGCATGTGTAGACCTAGCAGTGCCTGCTCCAAAGTGCCAAGAGCTCAGCATCTTCGCTCCTTCTCACACGGAGTGGGGGAAGGCTGAATGGCTTCCCTAAACTTCGAATGGTGGGTTCACAGCTTATGAGACACATCACCGCAGGGGCAAGTGTAGTAAGAGCACAGAAGACATCACAGAAAAGAGGCTCAGGGGAAAGAAGAAAAGACAGCATGTCCCCCAACCACTTCTAAGAAGATGATGGCACACTGTGCCCCTGGGAGGAGGGGGCCCCATAACTAACACACTAGCCAGGAAATTGCTGGGGCTGGTAGGGTGAAAGCTTTGGTTCCGTGCAGTCCCTGTCCTCCGGGACCCAACCCAGGAAGAGAAGCGCAGCCCGCCTGCCTACCTACCTGGAGCCCCGCAGCACAGAAGAGCAGTTTCAGGGCTTGCCAAGTGGGAGTAGTCTCTGCCGGCTCCGACCGGGAAGCCAGAGGAACCTCGTCAGAGGCCTTGGGCTCATTGCCAAACACGCAAGTTTTCACCAGGGGGAAGCAGAGACCCCTGCCTAAAAAAGGCACACAAGGTCAAGATCTCATCTCCCCAGCACCTCATCTTCCCCAGAGCACCCGGCTACCCTACTGTCAGGCCTGCAGGTCTCCCTCCCTCCCTTTCCAAGCCACATCCTTATTTGTACTGCTGGTGAGCACTCATAAAACGGACCTAGCACACTAACCTACCCTTTCCGCACACACCTGTCTCCAGGTAGTTCTTCCGCCTGAAGTACTGCACCACCAGGTATCCGGGTACCATAAAGCTGGCGTAGCCAGCAGCATTCACCAAAAAACGGAAGAACCATAGCTGCGTCCACGACTCTGGAGGGGCTTCAGGGGTCTCCCCACCTGCCCCCAGGGAGGGGAGCGCAGCCAGCACCACCACTGCCCACCACCTGCGGGGACAGCGGATGTAAGGATTAGGGTGCAGTTCCTCATCCACTCGGCCCTCCAGAGGGGACTACACTGGAGAAGGGCCCGGAGTCCCCCCGCCCCCTCAGCTGCAGCCCAGCCCGGACAAAGAGCCTCTCTCTCTCTCCAGTGGGGGTGGGGGGAGCCGGCGCCGGCCAGGCAGGGCTCCCTCCCTCCCCGGGGGCGGACCCGCCCCTCTGACCACACAGGTTCCTTCTGTTCCCTCCAGCGCCCGCCGGCCGCTGGGGCCACAGGCGGCGCCCCTTCCTCCCAGCCCGCCTTTCAGGATCCGGGAGCGCCAGGGTTCCCACCTCCTCCGCCCGACACTCCGAGACCCTCGCCGGGAGCATGAGTCCACGCCGCGCCCCTCTCTCCCTGCCGGCTCCGGGCCCCGCCTGCCCGCCGCCCGGCAGCCGGGACCCCACCCGGCCCCCTCAGTGCCGGGCGGCGGCAGTCACGTGGCCCGGGGGCTCGGTCACGTGGGCCCGCCGCTCCCCTAGCCCCCCACCTGGCGTCCATGGTCCGGGCCGCGTGGGGCGGAGGGGGGCCGGGGAATGCGGTCCCCGGGCCGCGCGCTCCCTCCGCTTCCGCCGCCGCCTCCAGCAGCGGCCAGTGAGCTAGCGGCTAGCGGAAGTACCCCGCTCTTCCCGCCTCCCTCCCCGCGGCCACCCCTCCGCCCCCAGCCGCGACCACGCAGCGCCCCGGCGGGCCACAGCGCCCCCGCGTGGCCCGGAGGGAGACGCGGTTCGGGAGCGGGGAGCCAGGCTGCCCCGAGCAGGGCGGGGCGGGGAGCCCCCAGGCCACGCACCCCCACCCCGCTTTGCCATCGCCTGAGCCCTAACAACCAAGCCGGGAGGTGGTGGTGCCCCCTGCCATCTCAGGAGGGGACGCTGAGGCTCTGCGTCCCAAGCACTTCCTCTCACGTTTCTCTGACAGGAAGATCTTTCCTTCCTTTCTCTGCTGGGCTGCAGTTCTGCCCCCCAAGAACCCATAAACTTCGAGGCTCTGCAGGATCTGGCCCTTCCGCCTTGCCCGCTCACCCGCCCTCTGCCGAGTGCCACTGGCCAGGTCCTCTAATTCACTGAAGGCCTTCCCCGAGCCCTCTGCCCACATCCCTTACCCATCCTTCTGTCGGGGCTGAGATGACAGGCCTCAGACCTCTCCCCTGACTACCCGAAGTGGGGCCCTCTACCAACTCGTGCTCTCCTCACTTTACTCATCCTTCACAGAAGCCACTGCAACTTGTAATTACATATTTATTTGGATGTTTATGATTTTAATGGCTGCCTCATTCACTAGACTATACGATCCAAGTGGCCAGAGACTGTGTGGGTTTACTCCCCCATACCCATATTGGCCATATTCACCTAACAGGGACTTCAAACGTGTGGAATGAAAAGAAAAACATACAAAGGCATAGCTGCCTCGTGTTCCCCTCCATAGGCTAGCCCTTTCTCTCCAGGCTCCTCTAGGGCAGTGGGTGGGTGGGGGGGGGGGGAACACACGAGTTCTGGCCTTCTCATTTCACCTCCTCTTTATCCCTCTGTTTCCTCAGAAAGGGCAAGGGTTTGTGATGGGCAGAGGCCTGAGGAATGATAGCTCCCCCCCACACACACCCCAGCAAGGTCCTACCCTGCTCAGGGGCAATTTCCTTCTCTTTGTCTCGTCTCTACCATAAAGTCACAAGGCAGGCCTACCTAAAAATCCCCAATGCACACAGACATGCGTGTGCGCAAAACAACTCTGGGAGCGGGGATCTTTTTAAAGGTCTCTGCTCTTTTAGTGTCATGTTATTGAAACTTCCCCTTCCCCAAAGGCTCAGTTCAAGGCCTTCTGTGTGAAGTCTTTAAACAACAGTGTTTAAGAGTCCTCAACAGCAGTGAGATGGAACCCCTCAGGGTCCTGCTTGCTGATTTTAGTTTCTCTCCTCCTTCGGGAGAGTCCATGTTTTCCTACTGGTCGGCAGTTTCAGGCTGACCCGATGTGGGTAGAAACCAGAGCCCCTGCCATCTGTTAGAGGCAAACAGGCTTCGCCTGGGATACCCGGGGGCTTTGGGAGTCTTCAAGAATCTCCGTCCACCTAGGAAGGTCTTCCTTCCAGACTGGCCTTCTCTCACTTGCGATCCCTCCGCTCAGCTCAGGACTGTGCCGGCCCCAGGCTGTGGCCTCAGCAGTCCCCAAGACACCAGGAGGGCACATTGTCTGGGCCCAAACTGCAGCAGCTAAAGCTCCAGCTTCCAGATGGGAAGAGATGGAGTCTCCAGGGCCCCAGACTCCGTCCCAGCTTCAGTCGGCACACAGAAGTGGCTTCCCAGAGATCTTCAGGTCATCAAAGGGCAAAAGAGCAAAGGGCTGAAAAACAGAATGGAGAGAAGCGATATCAGGGCCCACAGGCAAAAGGCAGCAGTGGAGGAAGGGAGCTGGGGAGACAGAGTGGGCCTTTTCCTCTCCACCAAATGACAGTTGAAGGACATCAGGGAACAAACCTTTCTACTAATCCCCCCAACAGAGGCCCCTCTGGGCTAGGGAGAACCCTGAAGCCTTAGGCAAGCCCTCACTCTCTAAAATAATGTCAGAATATCAGAGCTAACAAGGACCCCAGAGGTGATCCAGCCCATGGGTCTGGGGTTTTTTTAAGCAAGCTCCAGGCCCACCGTGAGGCTTGAACCCATGACCCTGAGATCAAGAGTCACACGCTCTACAGACTGAGCCAGCCGGGCGCCCCTGAATGCTTTTTTTACACTGAACATTTTAAAATGGGAAGGATTGTACAGGAAACCTAGGTTCCATCTCTCTTGGAAAATTCCAAGACCTGGAAGTACTGTTTTGTCCTCCTCTGTGACTGTCTGCTAAAGCCAGGTAGAGTGACCCTTGGGCGGAGCCTCTGACCTCCCCAGGCCCCGCCACCCTTACACCCAGCCTGTCTCACTGCTCCAATGCAGGGCTCCTGTTAGAGTCCAAGTTTGAGCTCCCTGGTCTCGACCAACTAAGAAGACAGGTGGAGGGCGGGTGGGGGACAGAGGCTCGGCTCCAGATCCCACAGCGGGTAAGTGACAGAGTCTCGGGTGTGGATTACACCCCGGGATCCCGACTCCGCGGCCCTTTCAGCTGTCACAGTGCCTGCCTCTGCTACGGGTGTGGGAGGTCCTGGAGACAGAGCCCACCCTGGGCCTCTTACATCCTCAGCCAGGTCCTGGGGAGTCTCGTCCTCCACGTTCCGCAGCAGGGAGTCGGCACCGGCCTCACACAGGGCAGATGAGATGCTGCTGAGGCCCCGACCGGCCGCGAGGTGCAGCGGGGTGCAGCCGTTGAGCATGCGGGCGTCTACGCGGGCACCAGCCTGGAGCAGGAACTGCACCAGCCCCCGCTCCTGGGTCTCCACAGCCAGATGCAACGCGGTCTTGCCACTTGTGCCCTCCTGCGGGGGAGCAAGGCTGTCAGCCATGGGGACTCGAGAGGAGTCCTGCCAGGCCCGGGGGGCCCCGGACGAGAAGTGCCACCCCTTGTGGCGGCTGGGCAGGGGCCCAGGGGACCGGACCAGGCGGTGGGGTAGGCCCGGAGCTGGGTCCTGACCAGCCCCCCTCACCTGTGTGTCGATGTCAGCTCCGTTCTGAAGTAGCAGTTCCATGAGGGGCCGGTTCCTCTGCAGGGTGGCGATGTGGAGACAGGCCAGACCTGGGATGGGGTGAGGGTGGGGGGTCGCTCGTCTGCACCCACCAACTTCCTCACCCCTCCCCCGCTTTCAGGGACCTCCCTGCCCCTCGGCCCCAAGGGACCTACTGCCCACTCAGTGCCGCTGAGCATAGGACTGTTAAAACACAAACCCAAAAACCCCCTCAAAAGTCTGAGGGGAAAGGAACTCAAAGTTTCCACCTTTTCAGAGTCATGTTATTGAAACTTTCATGCTTCAGGGGTTAGGTTGCTGAGTGACACCCCACATACATGCGCACCCTCCCCACACACACATACCCTGCCCCCATTCTCTCCCCCCTCAACCTCTCTCAAACTCTTCTCTGCCTTCAAGCCCTGACCCCAAACCACCTTCTTCTGAGTTCTCCAGGATCCCCAGGCCCCAGCCCCTCTCTGGGGGCCACCTCCTGCCCTGTGCTCCCCTAGCCTTTCTGCTGACTCCTTTCTGGCAGGGACCCACTCCCCCCCAAAACTAGACTCAAAGTGTCTCCTCAAACGTCCCCGCTCCTTGAGGGATTCCCGGGCCATCCTCTTTCAAAATCACGCCTACTCCCATCCCTCACGTTCTAGTTCTCACTCTGCTCTACTTTTCCCCCAGAACTTCCTGCTTGCTAACCTGCTAGAGGACTCCCTGCTTAGACTTACTGCCGGCCTCCGTCATTCTCTGTTTCTTTCACAGACAAGCCTAGCTCCCGGAATAATGTCTGGCATTAACAGAAGACCCTCGGGACATTTTTGTTACGTGAATTAACGAGTTCCTCTAACCTCGGTTAAACTAAATAGCTTGAGGGGAAGGTTTAGCTCTCTCTTTTGCACACGGTAGGCTCTCAGTAAATTCTCAATCGAATTCATTCATTGATTCATTGATTCATTCAGCAGAGATGTACTGAGTACCTATGTGCTTGGGACTGGAGGTGCATTGATGGACACGCCGTAAGCCTCCTGTCCCTGAGCATGAGGTCCCTCTCCTGCCCACTTCTCATCCCACGGGCCGCGAGGCCACCCATACCTTGCCAGTTTTGCAGCTGGAGGTCCAGGGAGTGTGGTGGTCCTCGGCCTGGCTCTGGCCGCCCCTCCAGGAGGCAGCGGGCACAGGCCAGGTGCTGGCGCTGACAGGCCACGTGCAGGGCTGTGTCACCGTGTCGATCCTGTAGCACACGACTCGCCCCCTTCAGCACCAGGGCCCGAACCGCGCCGGGCTGGTCCAGGTGTACAGCCAGATGGAGTGCTGTCTGTAGGCACAGAGGAGCCCAGGGCTACTGGAGCGTGCTCCTCCCTCTGGCAACGTGCTCGGGGGGACCCAGGAATTACCAGCTGCTAGCACTTTGAGGGCCGCTTAGAAAGGCTGTGGCCCTGGTCTTCCCTCCATCACTGCCTGGCCGGCTCTTGAGACCCCCACCCCCCACAGTTCTGGAGGCAGGGCCCAGGACGTGGGTCTCGGCTCTTCTTGCAGGTCCCCTTAGCCCCTGGAGAAAGGATAGATGGGGGCAGGGTCTACCCCCTCCCCCTCTGGGGAGACCTCTGTTATCCCCAGGGGGGCCAGGGGACAAGGAAAGGTTGGAGGGAGCAAAGACAAGAGGTACCAGGCTGCCTCCTTTTTTAAGGCACCATGCAGATGCCACTCCTGTGTTAAGCCTTCCCTGGCTGCTCCCCACGGACCAGATCCCACAGTAGCTGGTACGTCTCTCTATCACAATTCTTGTCACCATGCTCTAAAGTTGGGTGTTGACATGAGTCCCCTAGCCCAGGCTCGAAGCACCTTGTGGGCCAAGGCTGTATCTCACTCATGTCTGTATCATCAGCTTCCATCCCAGTGTCTGGCATACGGTTTCCAGAATGTGCAGCCTGATGTGGCTGCTAGGAATGGGGCAGGGACAGGTATCCGGGCACGGCCCACCCTCTCCCTGCACCCACCTGGTAAAGGTTGTTCTGAATGTCCAGGACCTCCTGGGGCAGCAGAGCCAGGCAGCAGAGTAGCACAGCCGGGGCCTCGTGAATCACCGCCAGGTGGACCAGCCTGGGAGGGGGAGGCGGCGGGAACAGGGTTTAGTGTCAGGGCTCGGGCCCTAGACAGTGAGCTAGGGGTCTGGGGGCCTGGGGTTAGAAGGATGAACACATCAACCTCTAAGAAAGCCGCTCACAGAGTAGGTGTAGGAAGTGAGAGTCTGGGCCAGGAAGTGAGGGCTGGTGGGGGAAGCCAGGATCCTGGGGCTGGGAGCTCCAAGTTCCCATCTCTGGCCTTCAGGAGGGCCTCGGCAGAGTGGGAGCGTGGGCAGGGTGCTGATGGGACAAGGTCCTTCCTGTCGGGCCTGCCCACACCCCACTCCCCTCTGGCCCTGGGGCCCTGTCAGGCCGGCTGCAGCTCGAAGCCAAACCGAAAGCCGCCGAGGTAGCACAGACGTGGTTTCCGGGACTAAGCTCCCCACCTCCACCAACCCCAACATGGAGAGCTGAGAGGGCAGGAGCGGGGCTACCCCCACTCCCAGCGACTCAGTGCTCTACATTCCAAGGGAGAGAAGACAGAAGCTCTGGGAAGAGGAGCCAGGAGCCAGCAAGGCAGCCTATCCTGCTGCCCTTCACAGGGGAATCAAGAGGGTGGGTCTTCAGACAGCACGGACCCAGTGGGGCCTGACCAGAGGGCCCCCCTACTCTGCGTGCACTTCCAAGGGGAGGTCTGTGCGGTGCAGAACATGTGCGTCCTTGGGGGCCAAAGAGCCTGAGCCTCTCGATAAGGTGGGAGGGGGCAGCTGGGAGGGGAAGTTCCAGTCGTGGGGTTTCCCCACATCAGGTGGGGAAAACGAAAGCCAGAGCTGGAGGGTCTAGGCCAGGACAGATGCCTTGGGGCCTTAACCGCCCCGAGGGGTAGTTTGGGTAAAGGCACGACTGGGCTGGGGAGGGGGCTGTTCAGGCGGGAGGGAGGCAAGCTTGGTGGCAGGCGGCAGGAGAGGCCCAGGAGAGAGTGACGGAGAGAGGGCGGGAGGAACCGCACTGGAAATCCCCTCGGCCAGGGCCTGTTCTCTAGGTCACATTCCTGCAGCCACCTCCCTCTCTCCCTGTCTCCCCTCCTCCCACTTCCTCTTCCCACTTCCATAAGTCCCACAGGCCAGACACCTCTGAGGGAAGAGTGCCCCCTCCTCCCTAGGAACCCCCCTGGGGAGTCCTGACACCTCTTCTCACCACCCCCACTCCACGGTCTAGACACAACACCTGTCTCTAACTAAGTTAAGGCTGCAGCCCAGCGGCTAACAAAGGACAGCGGTGTCAGAAGTCTTCAATCCCAGGTCAAAGGTCAGTCACAGGGATTCCACACGGAGCTCCCCAAATCTTGCTTCTGGGCCTGCGGGCTGGTGATCTGGTGATCGGGGCAGGTCACAAAAAAGGCCTGGGGTCATTCCTCTCCCACCCGCTGGGTCCACAGGCTGTCTTTGTCAAAGGCCCCCCAGGATTAGGACCCTCCCAACTCCAAAAAGCTGGTCAGGACAGATAGCTCCGGTCTCCTCTACCCTCCCGACTCCCATTCATTTCAGCATCCCCGATCTGGGACCCAGGCCCACTCCACTCAGTTTCTCGCCCCCAAATCTCAGCCACCGCCTCACCTGACAGTGTTTCTTCTTCCTAAGGGGCAAATCTTCAACTGGCCAGTCCCTCCCACACAAAATGCTTATTTCAACTGCCTGCTCCTCTAGCCCACTCCCCACCAAACGTCACCTGGACCTTGAGGGAGAGAGGTTAAAGTAAAGGGATCAGACAGGACAGTGAGGGGGACTTGGGGGGCTCAGGAGGTGAAGGGTGTCGGTAAAGCTGACTCCAGCCCTCACTTCCCCTTTTGCAGCAGAGAAGGAAGTGAGCTGGGCAGCCAGCCGCCTGTCTGTCTGCTGGGGCAAGAGTGCCCCGGCCTGGCTCACCCCCTCTTCCTCAGAGCTAGCCTTAGTTCCACACCCTGGCAGTACCCCCATCCTTAGCTTTCTGACATCCCCCCCCCCCCCCACTGGCAACCTGTAACTAGCACCTTTTATTCCTTGAGACAGGGTACACAGGTCAGGGGCTGGGAATCCCAGATATTGAGCAAACAAGGATGCCCTCTCCCCCAGCAAGGAGAAAAAAAAAACCAAAACAACAAAACCTCGACTGGTCAGGGGAATTTTCCCTTCCAAGGGGTGGGTTATCTGTAGCTTTCCAAGCTGCTAGCTGGGGTTCCAGGTGTCTGGTAAGGGCCCTGTCAGCTCTGCCCACCTCCCAAAGGGAGGGCAGAGAGATGATGCCGAGGCCTCTGGTCTGGGTCTGGCTAGAGCTCAAAAGCGGGCTGAGAGTGAAGTCTGGAGTTTGGAAGAAAGAGTGGAGACTGCCCCTTCCAGCGCGGGTGTCCTGAGGGATCCTCACAGGCTGGGTTCCAGCCTGCGGAAGATCCTGGCAGGCCAGGAGTTAGTATCGATTGGAAGGGGTCCCTTTCTCAGCGTAGACCCCATACTCACGTGTCTCCATCTTCGGAGATGTAAGTGAGGGCTTCCAGCTGCTGAGGGCTCAGCGCCCCCGCGGCGGGAAGCGGTGAGCGTGGGGCTGGGTTCTCGGTCTCCGTGCCCCCCAACAAGGGCAGGGGCTCGGTGAGCGACGAGGAACCATAAGTGGAGTCAGCTCGCTCCCCATCTGTGTCTTCCTTCTCCTGTGGCTCCTGGGCTGTTCCCGGAGGATGAGTCCAGGGCTGGGGGCCACCGCCATCCGAGGGCCCAGAGGCTGGGGCCGGGGTGGGCTCGGGCAGGGAGCGCAGAGAGCGCAGAGACTCGATGCCCGAGTCATACTGGCTCTCATCTGTCTCGTCCGGCCCCTTCCGCGCCTCCGACATGCCAGCGGTGCCGGCCCGAGGGGGCCAGGTCCGAGCAGGATCCGGCTCCGGGCTCCGCCGCGCCGCCTTTCCGGGTTGCAGGTCCGCCTTGCAGAGCTGGCGCCCGGCCGGGAGTGGCCTCCTTCCCGGGCTGCGGGAGCCCGAGAGGTCGGCGAGAAGCGCGGGCGAGGACCGGAGCTCTGGAGGCTTCCACAGCAGCGGCTACTCGGGACAGCGGGACTGCCCAGCCGGACTCGCTCCCTCGCCCCGCCCCTCAGGCCCCGCCCCCGACAGGCGCTTCCGGACCGAGGCCCCGCCCTCCGGAATCCCCCTTACCCCGCCCTCTGCGTTGGCTTTGAGTCAGGGGTTACCCGGTCCTGAGTCACTCGTGCGTTAATTCACCCATTCATTTATTCACCCATTCATTCATTCATCCATCCATCCATCCATCCATTCATTCATATTTTTCCCTTCCTTCTTTTCATTAATTCCATGCATTTTCTTTCCTTCCTTTCTTCCACTTCTTCATTTTTCCATCCATTCATTCGTTTTTATTTTTTAAAAAGATTTTTATTGGGGCGCCTGGGTGGCTCAGTGAGTTAAAGCCTCTGCCTTCGGCTCAGGTCATGATCTCAGGGTCCTTGGATCAAGCCCCGCATCGGGCTTTCTGCTCAGCAGGGAGCCTGCTTCCCCCTCTCTCTGCCTGCCTTTCTGCCTACTTGTGATCTCTCTCTCTCTGTCAAATAAATAAATAAAATCTTTAAAAAAAAAGATTTTTATTTTTTGCTGTGACAGAGAGAGAGCACGCACAAGCAGGGGGAGGGGGAGACAGAGAACTAGGCTCCCTACCAAGCAGGGAGCCCACGGGGGTGGGGGGGTGGAGCTTGATTCCAGGACCCCAGGATCATGCCCTGAGCTGAATGCAGCTGCTTAACTGACTGAACCACCCAGGCGCCCCTTTTCATTTGCTTTTAAAGGAACATTTATTAATCATCTGCACAGGCTAGGCACCTTGCAAGGAAAGCACTGCTTCCTATCTTCTACCCATTTCTCTCAATTTCTGTGGTTTCTTCATCTATCAGTGCCCAGGAGTTTGGGTAGGGAAAGAAAGGGGATACCTGTTGTCTTTAAAGGAGAAGTTCTGCCTTTGAGCCCCGGATAGTGTCTCCAGAGTCAACTTCCTAGATCCCATAGAATTGGGCATGAGGACGGTTTTTTCATTTTTGGTTTTTTGAAAGTGGGTTTTCTCAGGCAAACTTTTGTCTTTAAAAAAAAAAAAAAATGCAGAGTGGTCCTGTTTTTTGTTGTCTAAAACTGCAGAGTGGTCCTTATTCACAGGAATGAAACACACTCTGGGCAACTACAACATCTGCTTACCCCTAGTGATCAGGGAAGTTTAGTTCCTTGTGGTGGGGCCAGAAGGGGGAGGCCCCAGACATGCTGGGTCATGTTCTACTGAGGGCCCCACCACAACCACAGCCCCAATGCCAACACATTTTCCCTCCTTCCTTGTCCCTGCTTTCCCTGGGCCTAAAGGGCCTAGGGAGGTTGTAGGCAAACCCCACCCACATGGTGAGCCCCAACCAGTGCCCCATGATTCATTCCCTACCCTAAGTGCCATCAACCCAGGGGCAGCAATGACCTTAGAAGATCATCCCCAAGGGAATATTTCCTTTTTCCATCTCTGGTATTGGGGGAAGGAAGCTGGAGTGAGTGTAGATGGCTACGAATCCACTTTCCCACTGCCCTCCTCCATGTAACCTCATTTTACTCATCTGTTTATTCCTCCACTTGACAAACATGTATGGGGCTTTTCCTATATGCCTGACATTGGTCTTTCTGCTGGAAGCAAAATTGAGTATCATAGTAACAGTAATAAGCAACACACTACTAACCCCACCCCCACTCAAAAATGTCCCATGGTCCCAGCCTTCAAAAATCTCCCTGGCAATTATAATACAGAGTGCTTGTGCTAAGACTGGAGTGAGAGGGTGCCCTGGGGGCACACAGCGGCCGTCGACAGTGGAGTGAGGGGGAAGGTAGAGGGCTGGGGAGAAGAGAGGTACCTGGCGTGTGTGTTTGGAGGGGTGAGTCAAGAGAGAAGCGCGGTGGGCAACCGAAAGGAGATGCCCCACTGCTCTTCATCCCTGTGGAGAACCAGAGTGGAGAGGATGCGTTAAGTATGAGGCAGTGAGAAGCCATGAGGGGAAAGCCCAAGGAAATTGAGGCATCTCCTTCCCTTGAGGTCAGTGTGATTTCAGAGGTTTTCAACTTCCTCCCCTGACATGTTCCTCTCTCATCCTCAAAGGCTAGAGCAAAAATACAGCTGGAAACTCCAGACCCAGACTACTTGGTCTCAGATCAGGCATTATCACAACCTCATCTTAAAGTTGGGAAGCTGAAACCTAGAGAGGTGAGTTGAACTGCTCCAAATCCAACAGTTAGTTGGATTAGTCTCTAATCCAAAACTTTGAAAAACATTTCCACCGAAGCTGTGTTTCCTTTATAAAGGTCTAAGGAGTTGGGGCACCTGAACCCACCACAAGGACACAAGAATGCAGGAGTATGCAGTGAACGCCCCTTGCCTTCAGAGAGAGGCTGAATTTAAGGAAAAACCTATCCCGGTTCAGTCCGGAGCCTCGCTTGCAACCTTCACAGGTGTGTAGCAGCCTCTCTTCTGGCCACATGGGGTCAGCATTGAGTCACTCACCACTTCCAGCACCTTGCCTGCACTGTAACAGGAGGCCCTTCAGGGGACACTTCAGAATGGGGAGAGGGGACCACACAGTGCCATTTGCAAAGATGACTTGGGGACTCTGACTCGGGCCTCAGCATGGTCAGGGCCCTGACTTTGCTTCCTCTGCTCTTCCAGTCTTCTTCTCTCTCTGCTGTTTCTTTCTGGTTCCCTTCCTAGTGGCCCATCCCACCTGCCACCCACCCCAGCCAGGCTCCTCTTCAGGAAGCAGGCCCGGTTGCCATGGTGACCAGCTGGTCAGCAGGCTCCTTCCCTGCCCCCTCCCTTCACCCCTCTTTCCCCTGAGCTTCCAGGGAAGGGTAATGTGTGTGAATGGAGAAGGGGGGGGGCCGAGGTTGTCAGGGGTCCTTTATCTCTTGGGAGCTCTGGGGTTGGCCAAAAGGAGTTGGGCCAGGTCTCCTCCAAAGCCCCTCCCCACTCCCCCACGCCTCCCGAGGTGGAGACAGGAAGGCAGTAGGGGTGGGCAACAGGAGCAAGATATTTTAAATGGTGAGTGTAAGCCTCCTATCTGCGTTAGGAAACTAGGTGGAACCAGCTGAGACCAGAAGAGGGGCTGGAATTAGATGTGAGGCAGGGTTTCTCACAAAATATGGAAGGGAGACACTGGAGTGAGCCCCCAGGTGAGATTCTTCCTCTGCCCTGAGAAATAAGGGGGAGGCCAGACTTTTCAGGACCCCACCCTTCCTCAGTTCGGGTCTGGAGGATGGAATGACTGACCCGTGGAGGATCCTTGGGCTGGATAGTTTGGAAGCAGGAGGCAGCCAGTCAGCCACCTTCACTTTGCGGGGAAAGAGGAGAATAAGAAAATGGAGGCAGGACCAGGAGTGGGCGTGTTGGGGGGGTGGGGAGAGGTAGCATCTCTTCTGGCTCAGGTGGGCATCCCAGCAGATCAGTGCGCTCATCCCCTGTCCCAAAGACTGGATTCTCCAAAACTTTGCCTTCAGCTAACTTCCTACCCACAGATATCCCCATGGCCTATGGAATGGGAAAGATCTGGATTCTAGGACTAGCTCTGTGAATACTGGCAGGTGACCTTGAGTAACCCACTCACTCTCCCTATACCTTGGTTTCTTGTGGGTAAATGGGGGACCAATTACTATACGTCCAAGATTCTAACGTAGCACAGGGCACACAGTAGGATTCCACAGTGTGCACACATGGACTGAATATGCATAACCTTTATACTATTTTATCACAATGGTTAGTCCCCCTCCCCACTAGACTTTGTGCTCTTTGAGGGTAGAATATCATATGTTTCATTTCTGAAGAGTACACAGTAGGTACCTAATGCCTGTTTATTGAATGGATGCATCCAGGAATGAATGAATGAATGCATGTCAGTTTTCTTTCCGCCCAACCCAGGCAATATGGGGGGTGGGGAGCAGTGTGGGTGGATGGCAGGAAGGGGTAGGCTACTTGTAGTCACTCAGCCTGGCCTGGGGTCTATGATTTTGCCTCCTACACCCACAGAAGAAGGGCAGAGCCTTAGAGACGGTCCAGGCAACTTCTTCAGTGCACAGGAAACTAATGGTTAAAGAGGGGAAGGCACTTGCCCAAGGTCACACACAACCCCTTAATGGCAGAGCCAGGATTAAGAATTGGAACTTAGGTTTCCTGTTCTCCAGCCTAGGGCAATGCACACACTTCACTGCTTCTCTGGGGCTGTTTCTCTAGGGAAGGAAAATGGCTCTGTGAAGCCTGGTTCCAATGTCCTCCCCTCTGCCCTCTGTTAGTCCTTTCTCACATCCAGCTCCAATCCTTTCCCTTTCACCCGATTCCATCTCTGTTCACTTGGATCTGGCCTCTGAAGGCTGGCTCCCGCCTTAACCCATTACCACCCAAATGGGAATAAGGATCTTCCCTGGGCTTCTACGGCTCAATTTCCTTTCCCCACCCTCGGTCCTAGGAAGTTGCGGGAACCAAAGATGGGGAGGGATGTTGGCTGAACCTCGCTGGTGCCCCCTCCACGGAGGAGGGACGTAAGGAGTTGCGGCACAGATCTTCCCAGGATGGGGGGGTTGCGGTGAGCAAGGCTGGGAGCGGGGAAGGGGTGCGGGGAGCCCCTGTTGCTTCTCCTCTTTGGGGGGTGGCTATTAGGTAGGCTTGGGGAAGGCGGAGTTTGGGGGGCCGGGGGCGGGGCTCCTGAGCTGGGAGGAAGAGGGGGGGCGCGCTGGCTCCAGCTCGGCTCAGACAAAAGGCGGCGGCGGGAGCGGGCGGGAGGCGGAGCGGCGCCGCGAGGGCCTCAAGGTGACACCCGCCCCCGGCCCCGGCCCCCCCGGCCCGGCCCCCCAGCCCGCCTCCCCACCCCCAGCCCCTAGCCCCCTACCCTCGGTGCCCTTTCCAGGCCCCCTCCCCCCGGCGGGGGGTGGGGAGCAGCGAGGGCCCCGCCCCCTCCCGCCCCCTCCCCAGGGCCCGCGCAGGATGCCCTCGGCCCCCGGCAGCCCCCCGGGAAGCCCTGAGCTCGACGCACCCCCTCTACGCCATGTCCCCCCCTGGCTCGGCCGCGGGAGAGAGCGCCGGCGGCGGCGGCGGAGGTGGCGGCCCCGGGGTCCCGGAGGAGCCCACGGCGGCGGCGGCGGCAGCGGCGGCGGCGGCGGCGGACGAGGGCCCCGCCCGAGAGGAGGTGAGCACAGGCGGCGCCCCTTCCCCAGGCGCGGCGGCAGCCTGGCCCCCCCCATCCCCCGCCGCGCGTGGCCCCCGCCGGTTCCGCCGCAGCGCGGCCGGCGCCCCGCACCCCGAGTCGGCCGCCGCAGCCGCAGTCCCGCGCCGATGCCCCCACCGGCGGCCGGAGCTGTCCGCAGTAGCGGGGAAGGGGCTGCGCCGGGGGCGGGGCTCGGGGGGGGGGGTCCTGGGCAGGGGGAGGGGCCTGGGGGCGGAGCCTCGCGGACCCCGGGCGGATGGGGTGGGGACGGTGACAGGAATCCTGTTTCGCGGAGGGGACGCTATCTTGAAGGCCAGGAAGGGCCACTCATAGGGGCTACAGAGGCAGGAGAATACCATGAGGAAATGGTGGTGGTACCCGAGCTGTGGTCCTAAGAAGGTCAAATGTGTACAGAGGCGATTCCCCCTGGGGTGACTGGGAGTGTGTGAGTGCACCTCTCCCTCCCAATGTCCATGCAGTTCCCCCACTCCCAGGGGAGCCCTGAGCCCAGGAATCCTTCAGAGTGTTGGAAATAAGCACATCCCTAGTTGGGGGCCCTACTCTTCAGTCCTCTGAACCTGGAAACAAAGAGACCGAGGAAGGTACCAGTAGCACTGCTCCCCTCCCCCGTCTCCCATGCACACTCATGTGCACACACACATACACCCTGCACTAGGGCAGAAGCACATGGGCAGGGACAGACCTGCAGGTAGAGACCCTTTCAGATGTGCTCTCAGTGGAACATGTGCACACTCAGGGGGGCACACGAAGGTGCACGTCTACATCCCCCCCCTCAAGGACAAGGCTCCCGGAAAGGTACATGTACTCTAATCTTGTTTGTATATGCTGTGTGGTACTGCCTAGCCCACCTACCTATCTGCACTTCCAGATCTTTCCTCTCATTTCACACCAGGCCCAGGGCCCGCTGCCTGTGACTGTGCCTGTGCCCTTCCTTTCCACCCTTTTCTCCCTTCCCGTGGCTAGCCTCCAGATCAGGCCCGGGGAACTAGAGGAAATCAGGATCTCAGCATGAGGGTGTGTGTCTTGGGGGGTGGGGGGTTCCCTCAAGCTAGACAGCAGGGAGGAGGAGTGGGAAAGCACAGCCCACCAGAAATCCAACTCAGTTCTCATCTATTAAGTGGCTGCTGGGTGCCAGCACCATGGTGGGCACCCAGGATGCGGAGAGAGAGACCCTGCCCTCAGGAGCACCCAGTCTAGATGTGTAAACAACTCGCTGGGGCAATGGTGGAACAGAATGGGCCGAGTGCTTTAATAGGCCCCCAGAGAGCCCCAGGAATCATTTTGGCAAATGACTGGACTGCAGATGTCTTCCTCCCTACCCCCCAACCCATCCCACATCCCCGTTCCCCAGCCGCTTGCCTCTGCCCTTCCGCACACTCCTCCTGGACTGACTGCCTTCCACTCAGAGATGGCAGTCCTCTCCCTCTCATCTTAGAACCAGGAAGAATGTTAGGGTCCAGGAAGGAGACTTACAGGGGACCTCCGGGTCAGAATGTGGGGAGAGTCAGAGCTTGAGGTCTCCTAGGCAGCGCCACCACCCCTCCAGAGGAGCTATGAGACTGTCTGTGAGGGATGGGGAGGTGGACGGGTCAAAGAGGACTTGGCCCCTCCAGAACCCAGGACTCAGAGAACCAGGAAGATGTGAGGGCCCCACCTGTTAAGTGGGAAGGTGTTGTCAAGTGGGTCCCTCCCCGCTTTCCTGGAACACCTGGAAGGAGTCCTGGCTGGGGACCTGCCTTCGCTGATGCCTATCTGTCCTCCCTTGTCTTCCCCATCCACACCTCCTGTTTCATGGCCGTCTTTATGTCTGTCTTTGGACACTGTTTCTCTGGGTGCCATCCTATCCATCTGTGTCTTCTCTGCCACCGGGGCCTCCTCCCTCCATCTCTGGCTCCGATCCCTCTCTGCCTTTTGGGGTGTCTGTCTGGCATTCTGTTCTCTTTCCCTGTCCCTGTGTCTCACTCTGGGTCATTTCTGCATTTATGTTTGGTCCTCGGCTGCCATCTTGGTTTCACCTTTCCTCCCCACATCCCTGTCTACCTGTCATCTCCGATGTTGGCTTCCACCCCTCCATCCATCTCTGTGCCGGTTCCTGCCACTCTGTCTCACTCCCCATTCATCTCGGACCTTCCCCTGCCCATCCGAGCAGCAGCGTCCCATCCAGCCCTCTTTCACCAAGTCCCTCTGCCGTGAGTCCCACTGGAAGTGCCTGCTGCTCTCGCTGCTCATGTACGGCTGTCTGGGGGCCGTGGCCTGGTGCCACGTGACCACGGTGACCCGCCTCACCTTCAGCAGCGCCTACCAGGGCAACAGCCTCATGTACCACGACAGCCCCTGCTCCAACGGCTATGTCTACATCCCCCTGGCCTTCCTGCTCATGCTGTACGCCGTCTACCTGGTGGAGTGTTGGCATTGCCAGGCCCGCCACGAGCTGCAGCACCGTGTTGACGTGAGCAGCGTGCGGGAGCGCGTGGGCCGCATGCAGCAGGCCACGCCCTGTATCTGGTGGAAGGCCATCAGCTACCACTATGTCCGCCGCACCCGCCAGGTCACCCGATACCGCAATGGAGACGCCTACACCACCACCCAGGTGAGGGGCTGGAGGGGAGCACAGGCCAGTCCAGATGGGAAGGGGGGTGCTGGGACCCTAACGGACTATCCCCCAGGCGGAGGAGCACAAGCAGCAGTGAGCTCTTGTGGACCCTGAAACAGGAGGGCCAGAACAACCGTAATAATAATAATAACAACGGCAAACACTAACAGCCTGGCTCTGCCCGACGTACATGATAATACCGCATCGTTCGTTGCCTTAATTCTCATTACAACCCTATGAGGTAGGTAACTATCATCCACATTTTACAGATGAGGAAACTGAGGCCTGGAGAGGTTAAGTACCCTGCCCAATGTCAAACAGCTAGTATGTGGTGGAGCTGGGATTTGAACCCAGGCAGTCTGGCTCGAGGGTCTATACTGCTTAGGGCTTAGTGGTTGGAGATGGCTTCCCACGCACTCTCTCACAGCATGCTCTCACCCGTTCAGTGAGGTGGCTGCCGCCAGGTCCTCTTTCACAGGTAAGGAATCCTAAGCTCAGTGATTTGCCCAAGGTCTGCAGCTTCTAAGTGGTAGTGCTAGACTCAAACCCAGGGCCCTGGATCCCAAGTCCGAGGCTCCCAGAGGTGGGAGTCTGCTGGCAAAGTGGTGGAGGTAGGCACGGGGGACCCCATGGAGAGGTGGGGGTGGGGGCTAATTAGCACAGCCTGGACCCGCCAGGATTAGGCATTATGAGAGCAGAGCCCCGGGAAGAAGGGGAGCTTTTTCTCAGGGGAGGGTGACCTCCGTCTCACTACTGGGATGGGTAAACAGAAGCCTGGGGCCTGTGAGAATCAGGGAGAGGTGAGAGCTAAGGTGGGAACCGGGAGAACGGAGACAAAGACCGGTCGACAGGGCGCTCCTCGGCCCACTGGGGAACACACCTGAAAAAGGGAAGGGGCAGCGTGGGACTTGGGAGACGGGGCAAAAAGGTCGGGCAAGCCCGAGGGGCAGTTCAGGGCCAGCGCCTGACCCCCTGATGAAGCAGCGCTTAATTCAAATTAGCATGCACACCGGGAGGTCTGAGTTCGCGCCCGTCCTCCTCTCTAATGGAAGACGCTGAGGGCCTGCGTTGCTCTGCCGAGCAGATGATAAGATCCCACCCGGCTCCGAGCGGGCTCGAAAGCGGGGCGGGCTCGGGGTTTGAGCGGGCAGCGAGAGCGGCGATGGGGCGGACGAGGGTGAGCCGACAGAAGCGACTCCCGCCGCCCTCCCCGGCGCCGCAGGTCTACCATGAGCGCGTCAACACGCACGTGGCGGAGGCCGAGTTCGACTACGCGCGCTGCGGCGTCCGCGACGTGTCCAAGGCGCTGGTGGGGCTGGAGGGCGCGCCGGCCACGCGCCTGCGCTTCACCAAGTGCTTCAGCTTCGCCAGCGTGGAGGCCGAGAACGCCTACCTGTGCCAGCGCGCGCGCTTCTTCGCCGAGAACGAGGGCCTGGACGACTACATGGAGGCGCGCGAGGGCATGCACCTCAAGAACGTGGACTTCCGCGAGTTCATGGTGGCCTTCCCGGACCCGGCCCGGCCGCCGTGGTACGCCTGCTCGTCGGCCTTCTGGGCCGCGGCGCTGCTGACGCTGTCGTGGCCGCTGCGCGTGCTGGCCGAGTACCGCACGGCCTACGCGCACTACCACGTGGAGAAGCTCTTCGGCCTGGAGGGCCCGGGCTCGGCGAGCAGCGCGGGCGGCGGTCTGAGCCCCAGCGACGAGCTGCTGCCCCCGCTGACGCACCGCCTGCCGCGGGTCAACACGGTGGACAGCACGGAGCTCGAGTGGCACATCCGCTCCAACCAGCAGCTGGTGCCCAGCTACTCGGAGGCGGTGCTCATGGACCTGGCGGCGCTGGGGGCGCGCTGCGCGGGGGCGGCGGGCGGCGGGTACGCGCCCGCGGGCCGCTACGGCGGGGTGGGCGGCCCGGGCGCGGCGGGCGCGGCCCCGTACCGGCGCAGCTGCGAGCACTGCCAGCGCGCCGTCAGCAGCTCGTCCATCTTCTCGCGCAGCGCGCTCAGCATCTGCGCCAGCCCGCGGGCCGGCCCGGGGCCCGGCGGCGGGCCGGGCTGCGGGGGCAGCCGCTTCTCGCTCGGCCGCCTCTACGGCTCCCGGCGCAGCTGCCTGTGGCGCAGCCGGAGCGGCAGCGTCAACGAGGCCAGCTGCCCCACCGAGCAGACGCGCCTGTCGAGCCAGGCCAGCATGGGGGACGACGAGGACGACGACGAGGAGGAGGCTGGGCCGCCGCCGCCCTACCACGACGCCCTCTACTTCCCGGTCCTCATCGTGCACCGGCAGGAGGGGTGTCTGGGCCACAGCCACCGGCCGCTGCACCGCCACGGCTCCTGCGTAGAGACCTCACTGTGACCTCCGGCCCCGCTCCCGGGGCAAGCCCGCCGTCCTCCCTTCTGCCCCGCGTCGGACTGCGTCCCTGGCGTGTAGCAGGGCGAGTTGTGATGGTGACTGAGGCTGTGCTGGGCGGGGAGCGGGGAGGCGAGGGTGCGCGGGAAGGACCCCGATGGGGTCTGGATCCTCCGCCTTTCCTGTACATAAAGAGACCGATGGGTGGGAGGGGATCGGCGGCTCTGGAGACACCCCTCCCCCTGCACGGGCACGGTCGGTTCTTCCAGCCCCACCCCTCGGTTCCTAGGGAACATCTCCCCTTCCTCCACGCACACTCTCGCACACCCGAGTTTTCCCGTCCAGCCTTTCAATGGATCTTCTGACTGTTAGTGGCGACTGTGCTGCGTGGCGCCGCGTGGGGCCCGTCCCAAGGGCGAGGCCTTGGCTGTGCAGCTGGGGAGGTTTAGAGGCGTGGGGAAGGGAAACTGGGGCTTTCCTTCCTTCGCTGCCTGGCCCCACCAGGGCCTCTCTCTACGGAGGGAGCGGTGGGTTCGGTTAACGGCAGGGCTGGCTTCCAACCAGCTAATGAATTCAGTGGGTCTGAGGCCGGGGCCAGATGTCAGCCCTGACGCTCCCATTTCAAAACCGTGCAAATGTTGCCGTCCTCTTCTTGGCGCTGGCCCCAGACATCGAGGTTTTCTTTCTGCCACTCCCTCCACTGCTGTTTATCTTGCTGGGTCCCTGGAGTGTGGGTCCTAGAGGGACTGTGCTCACACCGCACTCGTCACTCTCCTCCCTTCCCTCTTGCTCTGGGGCCCTGAAGAGCAGCTGCCCAGGGAGGAGGGAGGCAAAATGCGGAGGGTATGCATCTCAGTCCTGTCTTGAAACTCTGCAGCCTCCTGGCAGCAGCCTCCTGATCTGGGTTCTGGGAGGGCTCTCCCTTCAGAGGGGTGAGATGCGGCCATGCACATTTGTGAAAGCTGGTCAAGGTGAATGCCTGGGTGGGAAGAGTGGGAGGCAGACCCGGGTGGCAAAGGGGAACTCTTGTAGCAAGTAGGAGTGGGCAGTGGAGGGAGTTGGAAAGGACCTCCAAAGGTGAGGGTTTCTGGGGCGACCCTTGCCTTCCCCAGACTTGTGGGGGATAGCAGTGTGACGCGCGGTTTGCCCCCACACATTACCTCTGCAGGGCTGAGTTTGTCTTCGCAAGCCCTGACTGGAGAAATGCTCAGGGGCAGGGGCAGAGGCACAGATTCTCTGCATCTCGCCCAACCTCTCAGTCGTCCCCTATCCCACGAGCTGAAGCCCTGCAGCGTGTCCCAGGGTCTTCAAAAGGGCACCCTGCCACCACCCAAGGGTGCGGACCCCACGTCCTGTTCTCCTAAAGCTCTGCCGCGGCCTTTTCTCTCCCAGCACTCCCCCCGTGATGTGCTTCAGTGTGCATGTCTCTGTGCCCCCTTCCCACCCAGCCCCCATGCCTAAAGCGTTCCCAGCAGACTCCGTGCCCAGGGACTGAGCTCACATTTCAAGCTGGGGAGGCTAACCCTCGGGCCCACCAACATCGCTCACCCCTAATGCTCCTCACTTTGCTGCCGCCGGAGCCGCCAAAGCTCCTCCCCCTCCTTCGGCCTCCTCTCCTGTCTTCCTCCAGCCTAGCCAGGCCTACACCTGCCAAGGCATGACCGCCACCTATGCAACATCTCCTCTGGCTCCCCCTCCCCCTCCCCCTGGGGGACTTGGGAGGTTCAGATCGTGGGGACACCACGGCCCATGGCCCATCGGGGTTGAGCTTTACTTTCCTGTGGAGGTGGCTGAGTGGGAAGGCAGAGGCGGCTGCAGAAGGGGAGGCTTGGGCAGGAGGGAACAGCTGCCCACTGGGTTTCCCTGTGCCTGGGCAGCCGTGGCCACCTGCCTGCTGGCACTGAACCTGCCTGGACCCCGAGTCTGTGCTCCTTGGGGCCCTGACGGTTGGAGCACCCGTCTTTCCTCTGAAGGGACATCTGCGAGGTCCAGGTGGTGAGCTGTGGCCACGGGCCCCAGTTCTTGGCCAGCTGGCCCCAGGATGTCATGCCCTTGTGTGGAGGCAGCCTGGCTACTTCCCGGCTCCAAAGAGGGAGGGACTCAGCTCCTTCTCCCTCAGGCCCATTCCTGAGATGGAGCCTGAGCTAGGAGGACGGGACAGGGGGCCCCCTGTTATTATTTTTGCCTGTATTGACCATTTCTGCCTAGGTCTTCTTACACAGACAGCCTCACCTTCCACACATGCAGACTTAGAGAGAAACCGATTCTTTGGTCTATTTTCTTGGTAGCTTTATTGATTGCCAGGGAAAACGAAAATGAAAACCAGAAAATTAATCAATCTCTAAAATTAAACTTTACACTGAATGTTCTTGTTTCTCTAATTAGAACTTCTGCTAGCAGCTGTGGCTATGTACACACACTCACACACACCCTCACGTCTACACGTTTGCACTCCAGAACTGTCAGAAGGTGTCAGGCACAGACAGACTCTAGGTTGCCCAGACAGGCACACAAGTGCAGTCGCTCCCAAGCCCCCTTTGGTGCTCTGTGCGGCGCCTACTTGTTGGAAGGAGTCCATGGGGAGCAGGCACCCTTGGGCTGTGGGTGTAGCCCGTGACCCATCCTCTGGAAAGACCATGGGTCTGGAGGCTCTGGACCTCTCAGCAGGAGGAGGAGGGGAGATGGGGCTCAGCCTGAGTCTGTCAGGTCCTCCTGTGGCCCCGGGGGCTGATGGGACTCCTGTGGGCAGCCACAGAACACTGAGGACTTTTGGAGGGCCCCTGGAAGGCTCCGTATGTGCTGAGGACAAGGGCTTGTGGGGTGGGCTGGGCCTGGCTGGGGAGAAAACAGGTCTCTGTCAATTGGGTGCATCACACTGTGGCCTTTCTGTCGTGGATTTCCAAGCGCAAAGATTGTACAAATCAAACTGGTGGATAATAAAGTTGCGGATGACTCACTGACTTCCCTCCCCGGTGTGGCACCTCCCCCATGCTCTCCTCCTCCCAGCAGAAGCTCCCTGGTGGGGCCAGTGGTCTGAGTTCCTCCTGTCACCTCTGTCTCCCCCTTCCTGGGTTGTGGGGGGGGGTGCGCGGGGGTGAGAATTAGGGGATGGAATGACCTGTAGAATGGGATCACTTTAACAGAGTCAAGTAAGGGTTAGGTAGCATCGGCAGGGGTGAGGGTGGAAGAGCCAGGAAAAGCCCTGCAGTAGCCTGAGGAGAGAGACTGAGTGTGTGCGTGTGCCCGTGCGTGCAGGCATGCACATGTTTGAAGGTCAAGAAGTCCCGGACCTGTTCACTGGAGAGGAAAAGGGTTGGGGGGTGCGGGGAGGATCAGGGAGATGGATGGCCTCCACGGGAGAGTCTGGGCAGGCACAGGCTTTCAGAATCTTCTCTGCCTTCCCTAACCCTGGAAGAAGTCAGTCATTTCAGGGGGTCTGGTAATATCCTCTTCCGGGGTACAGGGGATGGGTTCCACTTCATATGCCTCTCTCCCCTTATCCCAGTCCCCTCCCCCTCTTCACATCTTTATCCACATCCCCCTTGATTACTCCCCCCAAGGACATCCGTGGTCTCTCCCTTTCTCCTCCCTCTGGACGAATGTGACACTCTATAGCAGGCATGACTGAGCAAGAAATGAGGGATGGGGCTAGGGCAGTGACCCAGGTCCCGTCACTTCCCTGTCCCCCACCTCATCCTGCAGGGTTCTCAGGGCCCTTGAAAATGATGGGTGACATGAAGTGGCGAGGGGTTCAAGGTCCGCTGACGGGCAGCTTCCCGGTTGGCACAGAGGGCCTGGCCAATGAGGTACTCGCTCTCCTGGGCTACATCTGACAGGCGCAAGTCGAACTCCAGGAGGGTCTTGTTGTCTGACATGCCTTCCAGGAGCTGCTTCCCGCCGTCCTGGGAGAGGAGTACCAGGGAAGAGGCCATTTCATATCGCTATCCAGGCTCGCCCTCGCGCATGTGTGTGCACACACACGTATACACATTTATACAAAGATGTGACGAGAACAAGAGTTTCGCAAAACAATGGTTAACCTCTTTGTGCAGCACGCTAATGTGTTCTATGCTATCCTATCCTATTCCATTCTATTCTATAAGAAAAATGGTGCTCAAGACTTACTAACTT
Organism: Procyon lotor; assembly: GCA_028646535.1. Classification (NCBI taxonomy): domain Eukaryota; kingdom Metazoa; phylum Chordata; class Mammalia; order Carnivora; family Procyonidae; genus Procyon; species Procyon lotor. Next base: position 92,520,430 of record CM053608.1, on the reverse strand, counting down.
GATTTTTCAAACCTCATGTTTTGAAAAACGTGGCTCTGTGACAATGATGGTAATGGCCCTCCTCCGATTCAGCCATGGGTGTGTGAGGCAGATCTGGCTAATGACATCTGAGGAGGACGTATGGAGGGAGTGGCTTCTGGGAAGGTTCTTTTCCCTCTGAAAAGAGAACCAGAGAGAGGGGTGCTCTCCCTTTCTCTGCCTGGCCCTATAGGAGAAGCAGCTGCCATCTTGGGACCGTAAGAGAAGCACCCAGGATATGGCCACGTGGCTGGGTGGGCAGAGCAGATGGCACCACTGAGCCGGCGAACCCACCAACTCCAGAGGCCCCCTACCCTGGGGCTTCTCATTATGGGACATAATGACTATTCCTCTTGTTTAAGTCATTTCCTGGTTCAGGTTTCTGTTACTTATAGCCAAAAGCATCCCTAGTGGAGCCAGTTGTGTGTGTGTGTGTGTGTGTGTGTGTGTGTGTGTGTGTGTGTGCAAGACTGTTCTCTTGATGGAGGTTCTTCTTCACTAGTCCTCACAGCTCCAGCCCCTTCTGGGCTGGGTGGGCCACACTTGATGTGAAAGACTTTTATGTGAGAGGCAGAATGGTGGTGTTCATGGTTGTGACCCAAGAGTGTGTTGCAAAGCCAGTTTAATGGGTTGGAGATGCATTTTTTTAAAAAAAATGAAGAATAGAATATGCAGGAAAATATCAGCACGTATCACAACCAGTAAAAACACATTTCAATGATACTACATGGATGTATATGTTCACTAGGTGTTCATGTAAATTGCATTTCTTATTCTCAGACTTGGTCAAGAAAATGAGCCATCATGGATCAGAAAAGACCCAGGTGGGGTGCCTGGGTGGCTCACTAGGTTAAGCGCCTGAATCTTGTTTTCTGCTCAGGTCATGATCTCAGGGTCCAGAGACCCAGCCCCGCATCAGCCTCCATGCTCAGTGGGGAGTCTGCTTGAGATTCTCTCTCTCCCTCTGCCTCGACCCCTTGCACACACACTCTTTCTCTCAAATAAATACATAAATAAATAATCTCTTTTTAAAAAAGATTTTATTTATTTATTTGAGAGAGAGCATGCATGAGCAGGGGGAGGGGCAGAATCTGCAGAGGGAGAAGCAGACTCCCCCCAGAGCAGGGAGCCCAATACGGAGCTTGATCCCAGGACCCTGAGATCATGACCCAAGCCAAAGGCAGACAGGTAACTGACTGAGCCACCCAGGTGCCCCAAATAAATAACTCTGGTTTTCAACCAGTCCTGAGTTTGAATCACAGCTCTCTTCAGACTGGATGCTCTTGAGCAATTTACTAGCCTCTCTGAGATTCAATTTTCCATCTGTAAGGTGGGGTTAAGAATACACATTCTAGGAGCACCGGGGTGATTTAGTCAGTTGTGTCCAACTCTTGATTTTGGCTCAGTTCACGATCTCAGGGTCCTGAGATCAAGCCCTGTGTTAGTCTCCTCACTCAGCGGGAGTCTGGTTGAGATTCTCTCTCTTCCTCTCCCTCTGCCCCTTCCCATCTCTCTTTCTCTTTCTTTCTCACAAGTAAATAAAAAAATCTTAAGAGGGGTGCCTGGGTGGTTCAGTGGGTTAAAGCCTCTGCCTTTGGCTCAGGTCATGATCTCAGGTTCCTGGATCGAGCCCCACATCAGGCTCTCTGCTCAGCAGGGAGCCTGCTTCCTCCTCTCTCTCTGCCTGCATCTCTGTCTACTTGTGATCTCTCTCTCTCTCTCTAATAAAAAAAAAATCTTAAGAGAGAAAGAATTCATATTCTACTAGGGGCGCCTGGCTGGCTCAGTCGGCGGACCATGCAACATTTTATATTAGGGTGGTAAGTTCGAGCCCCATGTTGGGTGTAGAGATTACTTAAAAATAAAACCTTCAAAAAAAAAAAGAGAGAGAGAGAGAGAGAGACTACACATTCTACTAGATAACCACGAGGAATAAAGGAACACTGAAGGATATCAGTGCCTAGCATAGGATGTAACCCTGAATAATAGTAACAGCTAGCAATACTGAGGTCCTGGCCAGCACCTGCAATGTTAACTGCTTTACAAGTACAACTCATTTCATCCTCCCAGAAACAACTAGTATCCTACTTAGAAGTAGATACTATTAATATCCCTGTTTTACAGATGAGGACATGGAGGCCCAAAAAGGTTAAGTAATTTCACCAAGTGCAGAGCTGGAATTAGAACCAGGTAAAGTCTGTGTTCTTAACAATTATCCTGGAAGCACGCCAAGGTAGCTGGATCCCATACCCACCTCCCCAAGGCCCCAGAAGGTACGGCTTACCAGCCCGATGTGGTTGCAGGAGAGGTTGATGCTGGTGAGCGTGGTATTGACGGCGAGCACCTGGGACAGCAGTGTGGCAGTGGGCTCAGACAGCTCGTTGCCCCCGAGGTGCAGTGTGGTGAGGCACCTGTTGGTCTGCAAGGCATGGGCAAGTGCCTGGCCGCCCTCGTCCTCGATGCAGTTGAGGCGCAGGTTGAGGGAAATGAGGCTGGTGTTGTGTGCTAGGGCGTGAGCCAGAGACTGGGCGCCCAGTGCCCGCACCTGGTTGTTGGCCAGGTTGAGCACGCGCAAGTGGCTGTGGCTCAGCAGCTTGGCTGCGGCACGTGCGCCCCGGTCCCCGATGAGGTTGTTCGACAGGTCCAGCTCCTTGAGGGCGGGGTGATACAGGAGGCTTCGAATTAGGATGCGGGCCTTGTCATCATCCACCTTGCTTCGGGTCAGCCTGAAGATCTGTGGGCAGGTAGAGGGTATGCGGTAGCTGGCAGCTGGGGAGAATCTGCTTGCCTGCCTGCCTTCTGCAGGTAGAGGAGAGGGCCCCAGGGAGACCTGAGGTCCTGCTCACCTGCTGTTGGCCCCCTGACTGGCCCTTGGGCAGAGCAGAAATCCCCCACATGGCATATTGGTGCAGAACTGATGGTAGGCAGTAGAAGGAAAGCCTAGCATTTATTAAGAAATTGCTATGTGCTGGGCATGCTGCTAGAGGGTATCATAACCATTATCTCTAACCCTCAGCAACCCAGGCACTTTATAGTTAGAAAATGAAGGCTTAGGGTGGATGGGTCATTTAGCCAGGGTCACAGGGTGATCAAGTCCCAGAGGCAGGGTTGAATGCAGGTCTGTCTGATGCCCCAGCCCCTCGCTCTGCCCTCTTCAGCTGGCTAAGATCCACCATGGCAAGGAGAGGAACTCTTGGAAGGAGATGCCAGGGTAAGAACCAGGGTGAGAGACGGGAAATGGAAGGATGGAGAGAAAAGATGAAAGAATAGGGTAGGACTAGCGCGGGGAGAACTGGAAATGGGGGCCCTAACCCTCCCCCTCTCACCAGCTCCTTCCACTCCTTCCTCTTCCTTGAGGCCTCTCCACCCTTTTCCCGTCCTTCACTCCCTTTCTTTACGTCCCTCTTGGCCAGCTTAGAGCCTCTTGCCCCTCCTGTGATGTCACTGCACCTATCTGGCAAAGCTCCAACTCTGGATCAACCCCCCTCTCTGTTTTCTGCATATCTGTGCCCGAGCAACCAACCGACGTGATGGAAGATGTCACATGACAGGACAGGTTGGTATGGCTGGAACCGCCAACAGCCCCTCAATGCTGTGTGCCAATTCAGCCCTGTTTCTCTGGACAACGTACTCTCTCCTCCTCTAAAAAGATGACTTCAACCTTCTCCAGCTTTGTCAAACTTCAGGGGGCCACCCTACAGCCTCTTTTCAGCAGTCAAGTCTCCTCCAGCCTCTTTGGCCATTGAATGAGAACTCCTCATTTTCCCAATACCAAACAGCAGCCCACTGCTACCCACCACATCCACTCTCTCCTCTGCCCAGAGCTGACTGTCCCACCTCTGTCCTCAATGCCACCCCTCCTGCCTTCTCAGGAACCTTCCTTGTTCAGTGAACCTGCGCTGCGCCTTTCTCCTGGACTCAGCCACTTTCCTGCTATTGGATGGAGCTTTCGTTGGTTCTAAACACATGCAAATATCTTTTTAAGAAAACTCAAACCCTTCATGAATTGATTTCCCCTTCGCCCCCTTCACAGCCAAGTTTTTGAAAAAGCTGATCACAGCCATCCTGTTTCCTCACTTCCCACTCTTTCCATAAACCACTAGGATCTGGTCCCTGGTTTCTGGCACTCCACTGACAGTTCCGTCTCTGTGACCTCCAGGTTTGCTAAATTGGTTCCTTAGCATCATCTCCCCCACCACCATTGCTGCCTGCCCCCCTTTCTTTAAACACACCCCTCCCTTGGCTCTTTGACTCAGGGCCGCGTCCCCCTTTTCCTCTTTCTCTGATTTTTGGGCAGGCTTTCCCCCTTCCAACCAGAATATTTGGGACATACTTTACTAAAAAAATTATTCGTTGTGTATTCAAGTTTCAGATTTAACTGGATGTCTTGTATTTTTATTTGCTAAATCTAGCGAGTCTATCCTAGTTATAATTTCACATTTACATGATTGCTGATGAGTGCCTTTTATCCCACCAGACTGTTAGCTCCAGAGGGTACGAATGGCATAATTTTGCTTGTTGAATCTTCAGCACCTCGGACAGGGCCTGGAGAGCAGCTGTTCCCTGGTTGAATAGATGGCTCACGAACTGGAAGGGGAGTATCCTGTTCATGTCTGCATCCCCAGAATCCAGCTTGGTGCCCAGTGCGTTAAAGGACGCTTGGTCAGTGAATGGGAAGGAAATGGGAGGGGGAAGATGAAGTTTGAGGAGGAGGAAGAGGAAGGGAGAGGGAATCCGAGAGGTGCTGAGAAGGGGAGGTTGGGGGAAGGCCGGCCCGCTGGTACCTTGAGGGTGTGGCATGACTTGATGGTGGCCGCCAGCGAGTGGCAGTCCCGGTAGGTGAAGAGGAAGAGGTTCCACTCGAAGTTCATGCCGCAGTCCTTGACCCCGTACACCAGGTCCAGCTCCTCCAGGTGGCTCAGGCCCTCCACCAGGTCGCCCAGCTGGTAGTGGTCGGTGGCGGGCTCCTCTATCTCCACTTCGCTGCCCGAGTCTGACAGCTCCCCGCTCCGGGGCGGGGGCGGGAGCTGCACCGGCGGAAGGAACTGGTCCACGCGCAGCCGGCGCACGTAGTTCCTGCAGAGCGGCAGCAGGTCGAGGATCACCGCGGGGTCCGTGGTACTCGGGATGAACTGCTTGATCAGGTTCTCCAGGTGCCGCTCGAAGAACAGGCGCTTCCAGCTGCCGCCGTGCCAGGCCACGTGGCACACGGGCCAGCGCTGCACGCAGCAGCGGCGCCAGTAGTTCTCGTCGTCGATCAGATTGGCGGTCACGGCCAGCGGCAGGTCGGGGGACAGGTGGTTCAGCACCTTCTGCTGGTGCTCTGGAAGCAGCTGCTTCAGGATAGGGTTGTCTTTGGGATCAGGAAGGAAAGCAGGAGTCAGAATGTTGGGGACCCTTCCGCATGGTGCCCTGGGGCCAGGCCTGCCTAGGGGCACAGAGGTAATGGAAGACCCTCCCAGGCCCTCAGGGAGCCCCAGTTCGAGAGGGGAGACAGCCTTTTCTCTCAGGGAGGCTCAGTCTGAGGGAGGAGAAGCAGCCCCAGGCTTTGGGGGGGTGTTCCCTGCCTGAAGGTGGACAGCTTAGTATCTGGTTTCTCGGAGCTCCCAGTCTGAGCAAGAATCTCCGGTCTGGCCCTCAGTGATGACTTGGTCTGATACAGGAGATAATCCTGAGTTCCAAGATTCCCCAGGGATTCGATTCATTCATCTCAAAGCAAGAAAATGCTTGGGCACCCACTGTGAGCCCGACACTGTTCTTTTTTTTTTTTTTTTTTTAAAGATTTTATTTATTTGAGAGAGACAGTGAGAGGGGAGTGAGAGAGAGCATGAGAGGGTAGAAGGTCAGAGAGAGAAGCAGACTCCCCGAGGAGCTGGGAGCCTGATGCGGGACTCGATCCCAGGACTCCAGGATCTGACCTGAGCCGAAGGCAGTTGTTTAACCAACTGAGCCACCCA
>CM053608.1:92478050-92513955 GCA_028646535.1 Procyon lotor | reverse complement strand
TTTTTTTTTTTTTTTTTAAAGATTTTATTTATTTGAGAGAGACAGTGAGAGGGGAGTGAGAGAGAGCATGAGAGGGTAGAAGGTCAGAGAGAGAAGCAGACTCCCCGAGGAGCTGGGAGCCTGATGCGGGACTCGATCCCAGGACTCCAGGATCTGACCTGAGCCGAAGGCAGTTGTTTAACCAACTGAGCCACCCAGGCGCCCAGCCCGACACTGTTCTAAGGGCTGTGGATATAAGAGTGAACGAGACAGAGGGAGCCACTCCCTCTTGGGAGAGGAGGCAGATGATAAATCAGCCAGGTGAATATACTGCAGGTCAGGGGGCTGTAGGTGTTGTAGATAAAATGAGAGGCTGGCCACTCATCTTTGGAAAGGATGACCGTTTGCAGAGCACAGAGTACAGAATGAACCAAGAACGTACACACACTGGGGAAGGCTCCAAGGGAGTGGAGGATGGTCCACCAGGGAGGACTGACTGCAGGAGGTGTTCAGAAATCATGGCTTGGCTGGGGTTTGCTGGAGGAGAGGGCAGAGGGATGCAGGGCACAGTGTGGCTGGGAATCTGGCAGGGCCTGGAAGTGGGGGCAGTGGGAGAAACCATTCTGGTCCCAAGGAGGAAGAGCAGTGTTGAGAAGGTCTGGAGCTGCCCCAGGACCTAGCCTCCGAGGCCGCGCCTCTGGGCAGTCCCCACCCATCCTGCCCCACCCGTGGCCTTTCCCTCCTGTCCCCAGAGAACAGACTCACTGTGGAAGTTCTTGACTATGTGCTGAATGCAGAGCTCTGTGAGGAGGGGAACAATGGCCAGGGACCACTCGGCATCCTCAGCTATGATCCTGCGCATCCGATGTATTTTGGTCCCAGAATTCCAGCCCCTGGGCTTGCTGGGGGATGAGATGACTGAGGGCCTTGAGGGCTGGGGGCCTAGGCTTGAAGTCTGGCCTCCATTGGAGAACCTTTCCTGCAAGGAGATTGAGGATTGGCTGGGGGGCGACAACGTTGATGTCCCTAGGGTCTCTTGCATGTTGTGGACTGGCAGCCTCGGGGCAGGTAGCCCCTTGGCAATGGCCTTGTGATGAGGAGTGTCTCACACTGGCAGGTCCTTGATGCCTGTGGGAACCTGGAGGGAGAGGAAAGGTGCAGGGCTTAACTTTGGAGGGCCTCAGTGGGCATTTAGCAAGAGAGGTAGCACAGAGTGGTTCTCAAGGGCCCATCTCTGGAGTAGAAAAGATCCAGGCACAAATCCCACCGGCTAGCTGCGTGGCCTTGGGCAAGTTACTGAGTCTCTTACAGTTTCATGTGCCTCCTCTGTGAAATGAGGATGACAGTTACCTCTAAGAGGAGCGGGACAAGCGAATACAATAACGCTTCCAAAGAGGCATAGTGTACTGTGACTCGTGTAACTATAGCAAGGAGCAGGCCCACATTTTGGATAATGACACGTACACAGCAATGATAAGTAATTGATACATGTTGGACACTTATTTATTTACTTAAGAAAAGATTTATTTGAGAGAGAGGGAGTGCGCAAGCATCAAGAGGGGAGGGGCAGAGGGAGATAGAGAATTTCAAGCAGACCCCCCACTGAGCACGGAGCCTGACGTGGGGCTCGATCTCATGACCCTGAGATCACAACCTGAGCTGAAACCAAGAGTTGGACGCTCAGCCCACTGTGCCACCCCAGCGCTCATGGATACTTTTTAAAGAAGTTCTTTATGCATATGATCTCATTTAACCCTCACAAAAGCCTTTTTGAGATGAGCACTCATATTCTTCCCATTTTTCTGATGTGAACCTGCAGCACAGATTCATTGACTTGCCCCATGTCACACAGCTTCTAAGGATGGATTTAAATTCAGTCTATCAAGTTCATACCTTTTTTTTTTTTTTTTTAAATTTAGATTTTAAATAATCTCTACACCCAACATGGGGCTCAAACTCATGATCCCAAGATCAAGAGTTGCAGGCTCTACCGACTGAGCCAGCCAGGCACCACTCAAGTTCATACTCTTAACCCCACATCGTACTGACCCTCTGAGGGTGAGGGGTGGGGGGTGGGGACTGCCGAAAGACCAAGGTGTGATAAAGAATCATTTAGTTCGAAACAGCTCCCCGGGGTTAAGTATTTTACAAAACAGCAACTGCCTGAGCCGGAGAAGGAGATGAGGCCAGCACGCCAAATAGAAATGCAACACATGTCAAATGAAACCACATATACTATTTAAAATGTTCTAGCAACCACATTAAAAAAATAGGAGTGGGTGAAATTAATTTTATGTTTAACCCAATATGTCCACAATATTATCCTTGAAATAGAGAATCAATATAAAAACTAATGAGATATTTTAATATACATTTTTTCATACTAAGCTTTCACAATCGGATGGCTCGATAGTCACATTTGTGGCTAAGTGGCTAGTTTGGGATAGTGGAGGCAGAGAGGAAGAGGGGGAGATGGGGAGGTAGGGGAGGTGGAGGTGGGGTGGGGGACCAGACCCATGCCCTGTCCAGGGGGCCAGCACCTTCCCTCTTCCCCTCTGAGAGCTCTGTCTCTCCGCGCCCACCCCTCCCCAATCTCCTGATCCAGTCTTCCTAGTTCTCCCAGCCTCCCGACATTCCAGACGGCAGCGGGGAAGGCGTGGGAGGCGAAAAGGCAGCTAAATCTGGGGCTGGAGACAGAAGAGAGGATGTATCTGGGGCTGGGGACCCTCCTCCGCGTTTGTCCGCTCGTGCCTCCTTGCTGCAGGGGGCTCTGCCCCGAGGCTGCAGGCTGAAATGGGGCCACTCCGCACGGAGCTCCTCCTCCCGGCAGTTTCCCCTCCAATTTGCTCCCTGACTCCGTGCACTGTGTAATGCCCGGTGGGAAGGAACACTCTGAACCAGCAAAGGTGTCCTTGGCAGATGGAGAGGACCAGATGGTACTCCCCAGTCCACCAGGCATCTCAAGGAGGAAGAGCCAGGCTGTGTGTGTGGGGACCTGGGGACAGAGAGAGACGGAGGGTGGGGGGGATGGGGAGGCACGGAGCAGTGTAGGGAAGATATCTATGTATTTGTAACAACCTTATGCAAATCAAATGCAAATTCACAAACCGATTGTGTCCCGATTTGGGGAATAACCAGCTGGTGCATTTGACTAATAGCCCCTCAGAGGGTGTGGCTGGGAGGGGATGCTGCTTGGAGGTGCCTGATGACTTTGCATTCCTGGCTTTGCCCAGGACTTGCTATGTGACCTTGGCCAATTTACTTAACCTATCTGAGCTTTAGTTTCCTTATCTGTACAACAGGATAATGATATCTCCCTTCTGCAGGCGGTTGTGGAAATTCCTCTGAGATAATGTCTGAAAAGGGTACTGGGGGTAGGGGATGTGTGTGGAGACTGGGGGTCTTGGGCTGGGGAGAGAATACCTTGGAGCCCCACCTCTGAGTGCTGACCTGAGTGAGGCCCTTCCCCGTCTCCAGGGGGGAGGTGGAGGGCAGGGTGTCCATGGTGGTGTTTGGGGCTGGATTAGGACAGAGGGGCCCGGCAGCCAGGGGACAAGGAGGAGAGAGACAAGGGGCCAGCCCTGCTCCTGCCAGCTCTGCCTCCGGGCTCCTGGGGCTCCCCCCAAAACTTTCCTGCAGAGTTCTGGCTGAAAACATTTCCGGTATTCTCTCTGGGCCCGGATGTATCCCAAGTGGGCCACACACAAGGGAGCAGGACCCAGCCTGGTTGGGGAGACCCAGGTTTCTGGCCCGAGTTGCCCCGGAGCCCACTCGCCAGGTATTTCTCACAAGGCTGCCCAGCCTCACCATCCATCCAGGTAGGCCCTTCCCTCTCCTTCCTCCTGGGAGGCCACGTGTCAGGAAACCCCACCGGGAGCGAGGAGGGCTGCACTCTGGACCGGGCTGGCGCTGGTCCCACTGTCTAGGGTTTCATTGTCTTAGGACCTAACATCTCTTCCTGAGGTCTGGTCTTTATCTTTCTTGCTGCTCTTTGGAGCCTGCGGCCCCCTCTGGGCCTGACCCCGCGGGACCCACTCCAGGGTGGGCTCTAGGGTCCTGAGCCCCCTCCTCAGAAGGAAGAGGCAAAACGTCCCTCCCTATGCTCCGCGAACACGGCGGGTGTCAAAAAGGGCCCCCACCGTCCTGCAATGTCTACGGAAACCCCCGCACCACCAGATCTGATGTCATTTGTAAGGCAAAGGTCAGAACCATTAACCTCACAATAAGGTCAGAGTTGACAGTTTTCCTTTCCCCATCACCTATATAACGCATCCCCCACCGCATCCCCCACCACATCCGCTCGGATAACTATTGTTTGCTAACTAACTGGAATGTAAAGAAAAACTTAAAAAAGGATAGAAGGCACGGTCCCTCCCTGCGTGGGCGGTGCCCCTGACCCCTGGGTTTTATGAGACCCCTGTACCGGTGTCCCTTCAGTGATCTGACTGACCACCCTCCACACACACCCACGCCGCACTGTGAGCTCCTGGAGGTGCGTGGGCTGTTTCGGACTCCCTTTTTCTCCCCAATCCCCAGCCCAGGTGGGGTCTGCTTTACCGGAGGTGGCTGGTGTTCAGAGCTGCCCCAAACCCCCTTCGGAGAACAGACTCCGGCCAATAGGAGTGTCCCATATTGGTCAGAGTGATTGGCTCAGGGGTGCCTGATGCCAGCCAATCAGGGCCGTTCTTGGGATTTGCTGGAGCAGCCTGGGAGGTGGAGGTAGACACAAGGGCGGATGTCCTTCAAGGGTCCTCCTCTCCCGCTGCTGGAGGCTGTGTCCCTTCCCGTGGAGCCCTGTCTGCCGCAGGAGGGGATGAAGCCTGGGGAGACCAGCAGAAATGAGGGATGGACAGAGAACACCCGGTACCTTCTTCGGTCACCAGTCTGAAGCCCCAGGCCCCCCAGAACTGCCTGGCTCCTCAGCAATGCCTCTGGTTTTGAGACCTATTTGGCAGCCTTCTAATAGGTCCCTTTTGCTGAAGTTGAGTTGGGTTTCTGCCCCTTTGTGACCAAAGGGTCCTGACCGTTTGGGGAGGCTCGCAATTTGGTGAGTGGAGTTATGGGAAAAAATCCTAAATCTATAGATGAAATAGTTCAATGCGGTGGCCGAGGACCAGAGGCCCCCAGGTTTATTATACGCAGGGCCTGGCCTCTAACTCAGGGGCCTCTTCCTCTCCTGACCACCCTGGGCCTCCAGCCTCCCCGCTCACCTCTCAGCCATGGAACATATCAGCAACCTGACCTAGGCAGCAAGTAGCAGTTAAAGCTCCTTTTAGAGCTCTGCTGTCATTTGGGGCTTAGCATTCACTCTACAGGGGAGGTCAGGCAGGCTCCTTAGCCCCATTCTAGGGATGGAGAAATGACTGAACCTCGGACATCTAGGAGGGCTGGGCCCAGGGCCCGAGGGCAGTCACCTCCCTCTCACCACAGTACCCTGCTCTTCCAAGTCACTCCCCACACTTTTTCACCCTCTGCCAGGAAAGGAGGCCTGTCCCTGCTCCCTGGGAAGCTGGGGTCCTATCTGTATGCAAAGAGAACCCGTCAGGGAAGGCCTCCCCAGGCCCAGAGAGCAACCAGAACTTGGCACTGCGCTACGGAAATTTCAGCCCCCTAACATATATCTAAATAAATAAAATACATATCTATCTCCCTTCTTATCAGTCATCCACACCTCAGTGTGAATGAGTTTCAGATCCAAAAAGCCAAGTTAGAAGGAGAGGAGAACACGCCACTGAATGTGGAGGGCCCACAAGTTGGGGGGGTGCTGTGATGACTCCCCCTACTCACAGGGTGGCCTTAGTCTGGCCTAGGCATCATCAGTCTGCAGCTGAGGGTGGCAGCAGGTGGCACTTACCCTCCCTGGAAGCTTGAGGGATGGATAGACACCCATTAGCCAGGGGCCCAGGGGCACCCTGACAGCTCCCAAGGGCCCAGGGAGGACAGCCCCGGAAATGGCAATCACTTTCCTTCTTGGAGCTTTGTCTCCCTAGGAAAACTATGGGCAGACCGAGAATTCCAGAGTTTGAAGACTGGAAGCGTGTTGAACGCTCTGATCCTTCTCTGGGACAGGAAATCTTTTCAGACATTCTAGAGAGAAGGTTGGGGCCCTAAGGAGTGATTGCCTCATACGCCACGACCTGGTGTCCCTAAGGGCGCAACTTACCGAGGATGGGGAATGTCGGGACATAGCCTGTGACCTTTCCTCTCCGGGAACCTGAGACCCGTTGGGCCTCAGATGCTGTGTCTTCAGAATCAACCTAACCCAACACAGGACCACAGTCCGGTTTGAGAGGCCAGTCCTCCCCCCGACCAGGTCCCCACTCCTTGTCCTTACGACCAGGATCCAGGGTCCTGAAATCACATTCAGGCCATAACTCAAAGGCTTAGGTCTTGAAGTCCACTCTCTATGTGCTCAAGCATGGGTAATATAAAGGGACAACATGCCCTCATTCGGCCAGCTTGTCCTTGTTTTTGATGGCTTGCCTCTGCTGGATGTGTTCTGGGAACCACATCCTTGACTATATACAGCTGTGATTTATGGAGTGTGAGGCTCGCAAAGCGTTTGCACACCAGGAGGCAGCTGACTAAGGACTCAGGATTGCCTTAGGGCCAATCTTCACTCCGCCCTGGGCATCTGTGAGACCCTGGGCAAGTCATTTTGCCCCACTAAGCCTCCATTTCTTTATCTGTAAAATGCGGATGGAAATGAATAGTACTGACTTCCTGAGATTATCCAGAAGATTAAAGGAGTTGATTTGTGTGAGACGTTTCGTGTACGGCTGGGCCCAGAGCCAGTATTCAAAATATGTGATAGATATTGGGATGAAAATGTTATAGGCCTCACCTATATATATTTATTAAATTTCAAATTTATTATTGAGGACTATTATTGCCATTATGACACTATTATCCCTGTTGCACAAATGAGGAAACAGGCTTAGAAAGCATAAGTAACTTGCTAAGCATCACATAGCTGGTAAGTGGGAAAGCTAAGGTTTGAGTTGATATCTGTCCAAAGCTGTCCATTACTTCCATGCTCAAAAGCATAGACAAATAACGAGCGGTTGGAGTTGCTTCCTAAATTGTCCAGACTCCCGTGTTCTCGGCACTTTCCCAGTGGGCCTCCCACTTTTCCCAACTCATGAGCTCTTACCATCTCTGGGTAACCCTTTTGATGCTGGCCTAAACCGCTCAGGCTCCCTCGGGCCCTAAATCACTGCCAGGCACCAGGCCCTTCCACAGAACTGGGGCATCGCCTGTACCCTTCAGCTTCCTGGGGACCCGAGAACATCCTGCAGAGCAGTGCTCTCCTGCCCCACGGCTCTCATTGGGCCCTTGATGTTCCTCACAGACCTGGGATTCAGTGCCTGAATCTCTAGCACATTCTTTCCTCTTGGACATCTCCGACTTCTCTACTCTTCTCAAGTCCTCAGTTAAATCTAATCGCCGTGGGCAGAAGCTTCTCCCCCTGCACAAAGGGGAAAGTTGAAGAGGCTGGGAGAGCACACTCTCCCCTTCCTGCTCATCTCTGGCCTTCGTCCTCCTCTGCCTTTCTCTTAGCGGAGGAGCTGAAGCACCTCTGTGCCGCTGGGCACCACCCCTGGGGCTGGCTGGGCCAGACAGGTTCCACCCCCACCCACTTCTCCCACTGAGCTTCCTCTACCTTCTCAGCCAGCTTCTCCTTTACCTTAGGATCCCCAAGGAGAACCCTCCCTGGGCATGTCTAGGCATTTGTCTGACTTGCCCTGACCTCTTTCATGCTCCCATCAGACCCTACCTCAGGCCATATCACTCCCATTTGGGAACTCGCAGTTTGTGAAATCACAAAGAAGGACTACACAGTTCTCTGACTGAGCCCGGCCCAGCACACTTGGTGATTGGCCCCAGGGAGACAGCACACTTAATCACACCTCTGGGCCCAGCCCTCCTCCCCAACTCCTGACCACTTGGTCTGTTGTCTTAAAAAGGACTCCAGCGTATACACTCCCCACCCTTCTCTCCAGCTTTGGGCTCAGACACCAGCTGGGAAGCTCAGCTCCAAAGGCCAGCGAGTCCCTCCCCCAACCTACCTGGGGTGCAGAGGCCCTTGTTCCTCCTTGGTAACCAAGAGAAACCGGCCATGCTGGGGGAGGGAGGGAGGAAGGGAGGTGTCGAAGCTTCTGGATCCGCAGGAAGGACTGCAGCCCCCAGGAGCTGGGGGTGGGAGTCAGCCATTCTGAGAAGCCTGCTGGCTTACCCAAACCTGACCTACCCGATGCCCCTTCCTCTTCCTTCTCATAGTGCCCTCTCACCCCCGCACCCCTTTACTCGCAGACCCTAAGCCTCTGGGCCTGTATGCAGACAGTGACTATAAAGGGGGAGAAGGCAAGAGTTCCGCCTCAAATGGGTGGGGGTGGGGGGGCCTCCTGAGGGGACAGACCGGCCCAGAGCCAAGCCAACCTCAGCCGGGCGGGCGTGGGGGGCAGAGGGAGTTAGGGAGACCCCGGCTGGAGCGTCCTCTTTTCCAGGGTTTACCTCAACCACTCTCGGTGCCTGAGCGCTCACCTTCCTGCAGGTCCCCCTCCCGGCCGCGCCGGTCGTTAGGGACGCCCCGCGTCGCCAGGGGGCGGGGCCGAGGGCCAGTGCGCCTGTGAGCGAGTAATACCAGCGTGTGCACCGGGTCTCCGCGGCCTTCCGCTGCGTGGGTACCGCGAACTCGCGGGGGAGGGGTTGGGGACGTGCTTTCTGGCTCTGGGGGACATGTTTAGGAATAGATGGGCTTTTCTTTTTTTTTTTTTTTTTAATTTTTATTAACATATAATGTATTATTTGCCCCAGGGTACATGTCTGTGAATCGTCGGGCTTACACATTTCACAGCACTTACCATAGCACATACCCTCCCCAATGTCCACAACCCAGCCCCCCTATCCCTACCCACCCCCCTACCACTCCACTCCCCCACCCCCCACCCTTAGTTCGTTTCTTGAGTCTAGGAGTGTCTTATGGTTTGTCTCCCTCCCTAGATGGGCTTTTCTGGGGGAAGGTGAGGAGTGGATGCCAGGACCGCGCTCCTGGACTGGAATGCCGTTCCTTCTTGGTACCTTCTGTGTGGAAACGAGGGTGCGCAGTGACGAGTGGAAAGACAGTCCAGGAGAAGCATCAGCAATTTCTTCTGGAAGATGAGGAGGTGGAAGGACACCTGCAGAGGTTACTGGAACTCCTCGGAGGCCTTACTGTTGACCCCGGGCCTTGGGGGAGAGCTGTGGGTTGCAGCATCCATGCAGAGAGGCACCTCTCGCCTTTCTCCAGGATGTAAACAAGGCTGCTGTCAGGCACCAGGTGGGAAGGTTCCAGTTCTCCACAGCGCTCTTTCACACAGCTCTAAGCCTTATGTCGTCCCTCCCCCACCTCAGCCCCGACAGGATGCGTTGCTCCTGATGGGCAGGAAAGACTAACTTCAGGGGGACTGGCTAGGAAGAAAAATTGTCCTTCAGGACTGGAGAGGCGACCAGGATGGTGGGACGTTTCACATGGGGGTAGTTCAGCTTTGCTTTCAGCTCTCCCGATTACTAGTATGTTACTACCATGGGTAAGTTAACATCTTAGAAGCTGGGTTAATTCATCATAAAACGGGGGCACCGCAACCCCTCCTCCTCCTGTCCATGGTAAAGAGCTGGGCTTCCTCCACTGAGATGCGGCTATTGTGGCAGTTGCCGAGGTCCGGAAGTATAGCTTTGCAAGCCCACAGGACTGAGCAAGCGGTCGGTGTCAGCAGAATCCTCGGCATCCTATCCTGGCAGGGACTGGTCCCTTGCAAACCCTTTCACCAGTGCAATTAGGATGAGAAATCATGCCAGAAGCCCTGCTCTGCGCTTATAATTTTAACTAAACGACCAGAACTTGGTCACCAGGGAGCCTTTGACTTGGAGATGGGTCCCCTGAGGTCCTTTCCCTCCTCTAGCAACAGAGGTCTAGAAATGGAGGTGGAGCCCCCGAGTCTGGCTGGGTGCTGAGTGCATTCATTCTGTCAGGGAAGGAGGACTTCCTCGGGCTCCGAGGGTCTCAGTTTCAGCTCAGGGCTGGGGCAGGTGGTGTGCAACTTGCCTTAAGTCATGTGCCTCTGACCCCTCCGTTCTCCAGATCCCATCAGCTGCCACTCTCCCAGCTCCCTGTGCCTGCTCCCCTCCCCCGCAGGGCCCCTGCACGGGCTGTGCCCTTAGGCTGAGGCACTCCTTCCCTTAGCTACCCTCGTGGCTCACACTCTCCCCTCAGATGCCACCTCCCGGTGAAACAATGAAGTCACCCACCCTCCTGATCCCTGTCCCACTTTCTCTGCAGACGTCATCGCTGCCTTCCATCCGCTTCCTTCTCTTTATTGCGCATTTCTCCACTCGCAGCAGGCTTCAAGTACAGCGGGTTTTAGGCCTTTGGTTCTCACCACATTCTCAGCAACTGACCAGTACCTGTTGCTCATTTTATCAACAGGCCCTTCATGAAAATGGGAAGTCGCTGTTAATGAAACAAGTGGCACCAGAGAGGATCTGCCCTGCTGTCGTGACTTTCATAGGGCAGCTCTGGGTCTTGCGGACAGGGAGACCCTTGTGGGTGCCCAGAACAGGCTGGCATGGAAAGCCCACTGAGCACCAGGGGCGAGGGGGATGGCTCTGATGTGGATGCTGGGTGGGGAAAGCTGCTCTTGTTTTTAAGCAAAAGACCTTTTGGAGCTTCCTAGCCTTGGTGAAATGTTTTTTTCTCCTTAAAGATTTTATTTATTGATTTGACAGAGAAAGAGAACACAAGGGGGAGAGGCAGAGGGAGAAGGAGAAGCAGCATTCCTGACTGAGCAGGGAGCCTGATGGGGGCTCCATCCCAGGACCTTGGGATCATGACCTGAGCCGAAGGCAGATACTTAACTGGCTAAGACATCCAGGTGCCCCTTGGTGAAATACTTTTTAATGAGCAATCACAGCCAAGACAGTCCGTGACTCCACATTCATCCAGTGAGAGGGGGTATGTCTTTGGGCCCAATCTGCCTTCTACAGCCCCATCTCCTTGTGTCTGCACAGGACCTGGCCCAAGGTGGCTCTCCCGGGCTTAGCTGTGTGGCCTCCAGCCTTCAGTCCTTTGCTTCAGCCTCTAGGGAGGTCCTGCTGACTCCTTCAGGGCTCCTGGCGCGGGCCTGTCTGCTGTCTGTTTAGTCTGTGCAAGTCCCTGGGTGACTGGGTCAGAGCTGGTCAAGGGCATAGTCTCGTGCGGTACTGAGGGCAGCTTCCAGGTCAGCAGTGGTTCCGGTGCCCTGGGCCACCACCTGAGAGCCCCAGGCCTTGCCCCCCATGTGGCTGCATACCGCCAGG
Organism: Procyon lotor; assembly: GCA_028646535.1. Taxonomy (NCBI): domain Eukaryota; kingdom Metazoa; phylum Chordata; class Mammalia; order Carnivora; family Procyonidae; genus Procyon; species Procyon lotor. Next base: position 92,502,642 of record CM053608.1, on the reverse strand, counting down.
GCCCAGGCCTCTGCTGTGAAGGCTGGAGAGGCACGCTGGGGACAGAAGCAGAGGGGGCAGTGATGCAGGGCAGCCCTGCGCACCACCATCCACTCCCTCTCCCCTCGGGAGTGGCATCATGGTGATTAGCTGGGCGCATGGCAGGGGAATCAGGTAAGGAGATGGGAGAGCACCGGGCTGTGGACGTGGGTGGAGATCGATGAATGTCTGTTATTTGTCTGCAAGGGATGTGTGGCCTGGAGCGGGGTAGGGGGGTGGTTATTAGGGGAGCTCATGGTGCCTTCTCTCATCAGGAGGTATGGTTAGGGCTGAGAGATGGCCCTATCCCTGTCCTGGGGCGTCCCCATAGATCCCTTCTGCCCTGCCTCAGAGGAATCAAAGGTGTGGAACCAGAGAGCTGGACCGGGATGGGAAGGGAGTTGGGGGGTTCCTCTCCTCCGTCCCTCACCTGGGCCACCTGACAGGCACACAGCACGTGCCCCAGTGGCTGGGGGCTGAGGAGGAGAACAGAGGCGCCGGGCACCTGCTCACACATCTGCCGCACCACCTTCACCAGCACCTGGGCAAGGGAGGGAGATGGTGAGCCCACCGCTCTCTGGATTCCCAGATGCCTCCCGCCTGGGACCCTCCTCCTCCCGGACCCCGGGCCACCCCCTGGCCCCAGCACTCACTGAGAGGGACTCGGTGGCAACTGTGTCCACAATCAGGGGCCCCTGTGAGTGCCGCTGCAGCAGCTCCTGGGTTTTCTGTGCAGCCTTGGGGAGGGGGGCAGGAAGGATGGCACGGGCATCAGGCGGGAAGGTAACCGGAGCCCACTTCCACACTGAGCCCCGGTCCAGAAATCCCCGGCCCCAGCAAAGGTCTTTGGCTTTGAGCAGAGGTGCCAAGGGCTCTGTGTCCTTCCTCTCCACCCCGCTCATCTCTACCCTTTTGCCACAGCTCCAGGCCCCCACAAATAGGCCACTGAAGGTCAAGGCCTAAGGCTGGAGCCCAGATGGATGAAAGGGGGCGGGGAAGGCAGATCTACAGTCAAGGAGCAACGAGGGCTAAATGGCTTAGTCAAGTCAGCCAGTTTCCTAGAGGGAGAGTCTGAGCCAGACTTGGAAGTTGAAGGAGAGGCACAGTTTGGCAGAGAGGGAAGTGGGGGATGGCCTGGTGATGGTGTCCAGTGGGCCGGCAAGGGAGGAGCTGCCCGCCCCGCCCCCCGTCAGGCCTGCAGGCTGCTGCTCAGTGTGCCGCTCCAGCTCTCTGACCCTTGCTGAGTGTGTCAGCTGAAACTCCTCTTACCTGCTGCAGCTCCAGCTTTCGGACGGCTGTGTTGGCGCGCCGCTGCAGCCCCTTCAGTGTAGCCTGAAGCTCCCGCCGCTGCCACTGAGGCATCATGGCCGTGTCCACGGCCTACGGCCAGAAGCCCATCAGCTGGGCCCTTCCTGGGCCACGGACTCGTGGGGGGGCGGGGGGGACTGACAAACATCGAGGCCGGATGGAGTCCAACAGGGAGGCTGGGGAGCCAAGGGGAAGGGTCTGGGGAGGCATGGAGAAGGGAAGAGGGCCTGGAGAGGGTGGGGAGCAGCTCCATGGTAGGGGTGACCCTCACATCAGTAAGTCGTCCCATGTCCTTGGAGAGTCTCTGAGCCGCCACCACATCCTTGCTGCCCTGACTCAGTCGCTCTGTGGCTGCTTCGACCTCCTGGGCCAGGCTCTGGCCCACCTCTCGGGCCTGTGGGGATGGAACAGAATGCTCAGGGCCGCTCGGCCTACTCTCGCCTCGCCAGGACAGGGCTCTCAACCCCTTGCAAGTCGGGGCCAAATGAGAAATATTTAACCATCAGGACCACTCAAGGCACCGGCCACGGCTGGCCTGGCCCCATCAGCACACAGGTCCGAACCCTGCTTCTGCTGCTCGGCATCCCCCAGCGTGAGAGTATCAGCTGCGTGGGCAACCTCCGCCGCCCCCCGACATCCAGCAGCCTCCCGGGCCCCTCCGGCATGCTGACCTGTTGGGCCTGCTCCCCAGTGACGGCCAGCAGGCGGGTGGTGCCCTTGGTGAGCTGGCGTTCCCCAACGATGACCAGGTCCCCGATGGCCCCCGTGCGCAGCAGGTGCCTGTGGGCAGACGGACGAAGAAGGAAGTCGTGGGGACGGTGGCACAGGAAAGAGCAGCCTCAGCGCCGAACCAGGGGCTGGTGGCTCCAGAGACCAGGGAAGGGTGAGGACCCGGAGCCCCAGGTGAGGGCAGGCAGGAGTGACTCACGTCCCACAGCACAGCTCCACAGAGGTCTGCAGTGCAGCTTGGGAACCCGGGTCCAGCGCCTGGGCCACAGGCACTCCCACTGACACCACCCGCACAGGGTCTGGGTATATCTGAGGGTGGAAGGGGACAAGTCTGTCACCCAGCCTGTGGGGGTGGGGGTCGGGGGGGCAGGTGATCTTTGGTGGGGGGGTGGTTCCTCCCCAGCTCACCTCATCCAGAGAGCGCAGGCCCGGGACACAGGCGGTACGTGCCAGGGCCACGTCCTCCACGTACACAGGCTCATCCTGCCCCACGGCGTCTCGCACGGTGTCCTCCACTGCCCGGAGCTGCTCTGGGGTCAGTGGAGCCTGTGGGGCGGGGGGAAAATGGACAGACTGACAGGAAGTCAGCTCCGTGCCGGTACTGGTAACCGAAGCGGCAGGGAGCAGTTAGAGCTCACTCGGGCTTTGTGGAATAGACTGTTCTTTTCCTCAGAAAGCTATCTGGGAGTGGGGCCTGCTGGCAACTGCAGGCCTTTCACTAGGCTCTAAAAGTTGATGAAGAAACGAATGCGCTCTTCTCCCTGAAGTCAGGGAGCACCTAACAAGGGCAGCCCAGAGGAAAAGAAACCCAGGATGGGGAGGATGCGGGAGCAAGGACGGAACCTGACATGCGAGGAGGGAAGGGAGACAGGGTGGCAGGGGAGGGAGGGCAGTTCAGCTGAAGCAGGAAGGTCTTGGGTGACAGCAGGAACAAGGAAGCTTCAAGGCTAGAGGTGAAAGGAGGGCTCTGGACACCCGTCTGGCCGGCCCCCTCCCTGGAGTCTGAGGGCAAGACACCCCCCCCATGGCCTCCCAGTGACCGGGCCACGGGAGGCCCAGGTCCTCGGGCTGGCTGATTGCCCCCCGCCACCCCACCACCTCCCTGTAAGCCTGCCGCCTCACCCGAAGCCCTCGGGCGCCCACTCACCTGGGTGGCCACGTCAAAGCGCAGGCGCTCAGGGTTGAGACAAGAACCTCGCTGCTCCGTGCCAGGGCCCAGGGCCTGCCGCAGCGCCCAGCTGAGCAGGTGGGTGGCCGTGTGCTTCTTCATGCAGCCTAGACGCCAGGCCTGAAACACTTTGGTCACCCGGGATCCTGGGGTGTGGGGAGAGTCAAGAGGCGGCAGGATACCTCGATTATCGGCAGTGGGGTCCTTACCTCATCCACGTGGAGCTGCACCTGGTCCCCCACCTTCAGGTCCTCAGGGGCCACAGCCTCATGTAGGACGAAGCCTCCACAGACCTGGGCCCTGGCCACTGGGAACAGCACATCCTGGGGAAGGGCGGGGGCCATGCACTGGAGTGACAGCTTGTAGCTTCTCCCTCCCCAGCTCGGCCAGCCGTGGGCAGAAATTCACTTGTGTGTGTGTGTGTGGTGGGGGGGCTCACCTCCTGGCCCACCCGCGTCAGGTAGCCTCGGTCTGAAGCCTGACCCCCCTGTTCGGCGTAGAAGTTGGTTTTGTCCAAGAGCAGGCCACAGCGCTGACCTTCCCCCACCGAGGCCACGGCGGCCCCATCCTCCGTATACAGCTGGAGCACCTGGGCCTCACAGGTGCTGAACTCTGCCAGGGAGCAGGACGGTTATCAGTGCCAGGCAGGAGTGCGGGACACGGGTCTGTGCCTTACTTGAAGCCAACAGGCCTGAGGCTGGTGAGGTTGGGGCACTTTCAGGTGCCACAGCGACCCCTGGGGGCTCCCCTGGGGAATGCACAGGGCCAGGAGCAACCAGGGACCCTCTCCCTCCCCATCACCACCAGGGACACCCGCGGCCACCAGCTTCCGTCCAGCCTCTCACCATAACCCCCGCTGGGTCGCAGGGAGTAGCTATACTTGGGACTGTCGTCCGTTGGGGGCACCCCTCGGCGCTGCAGCTCCCCCAGTGCATGGACATTCAGCTGCAGTCCCTGCTCCTCAACGGGCTCGGCCTGCCGGGACCTTTGCTGCGGGAAGGGCGGCTGCGTATGGAAGGGGCACGTGGACGGTGCAACGGGCCCTGAGCCTGCCCAGAGCCCTGTCCCTGCCACACAGCCGCATGGACCCTGCAGCCCCCCTCGGGAATAAGCCGGCAGGGCTTGGCTGGTTGCTAGAGACCCTGGGCTGGCCAGTGAATGGGCCATCATGCAGGGTCTCAGGATCAGGCCCCCCACCCACTGCTCACCCACCGCTACCCTTGGAGGTCTCCTCTCTAGGCCGCTGTGCTGGCCTCTCCCTTTCTGCTCCTGGTCAGCCCACTGCACTAGTGTTCTTGCCAGGCTGTGGGTAGGGCCTGAGGTAAGGGGACAGCCCTTGAGAGTTGCAGCTCCTCCCCCAGGAACTCAGCGCCAGGGAAGGGGATGTCCCAACAGAACCCTGGGTGGGGGAGGGGGATGTAGCGGGAGGGGGGGGGCAGCCTGTACCTGGGCCTCCTCCTGGGCCAGCCGGGCCAGCCCAGCCGAGTCCAGTTGCACCCCTTTCTCCTCCAGCATCACCTCTAGCAGGTCCAGGGGGAGCCCCAGGTTCCCAGACAGTGACAAGGACCAGGCCACTTCAGCTTTGAGGAAGGAAGACAAAGGGTGTTCGGTGGGGAGGGGCAGGATAGCCCAAAGGGGAAGGAATGAGGGAGCAGTAAGGGCCACGACTTTTCTAAGCACACAGAAGCCACTGGGTGCCAAGCACAATCGTCCCCTGCCTGCGCTGGCTAGGTCCAGAGAGGGGTCACGCCTGAGCTGGGGGTAGCCCAGGGTACTCCTTTGTCATCTGTCACTTCAGAGGAGATGGCAAGCTCATTCCAGGCATGAAGCCAGCCTCGGAAAGCAGGGACTGGAGGCAGGGCCAGCGGGGCAGCGGGGAGAGGCAGGGCGGTGTCCGGCCACAGAGAGGTCTGGGTGTTGGAGACAGTGCAGGGAGAGGGACGTGGGGGCGAGGAGGGTGTGGATGCCAGGCACAGGCCTACCCCAGAGCTCCCTGCTCTGCCTGCCCCGGCTCGCCTACGGGCCTCATAGCTTGGCCAGGCCCCCTGCTTGGCCAAGCTTGGCCTCATAGCTTGGCCAGGCCCCCGGCTCACCAGGGAACAGTTCAGAAGGTCCCAGGCGCCTCAGGGTCCTGTCGATGATCCTCCGACCCCGCTGCAGGGAGGCCAGGAAGGCGGCCTCATCCTCGGACACCAGGCTGGCTATCTGAACCGGAGCGGGGCGGGACTAGAGCTAGGCCTCCTTGGAAGGAGAGCGGCTCTCCACCCCGCCCCATCTTGCCCCGCCCTCCCCATCCTCGGAAGCCAGTACCTGGGCTGAGTTCTTCTGTAATTCTGGATAAGCATCCCCCTGAGGGAGGTAGAAGACTGAGAAGGTGTGAAAGGCAACTGGCCCACTCTGTACCCTCCCCAACCTGGGCCTCCCTGAGGACACTGCCTGGGGAGCTCGGCTCAGGCCAAAGGATGGGGAATGGAGACAAACAGGGAATACAGGAGAAAGGAGGTCCCAAACTCAAAGGCTCAGCCACCCAGGGAAAGGAGGCCTCCTGACGGCTCCCCGCTTCTTATATGCAATCCCGGCTTTCTCAGCCCCACAGGACCTGGGCTGGACATTTAGGGTGGGGAGCCTCGGCAGGGGGCACTGTCTGGGCTCAGCTGCAAGCTTCCCGAGCACCCAGGGAGGCCCGGAAGGGAAACGTCTGCCCTCACCAGTGTCTCCACCACTACGGGCACCAGGCTGCCGAGGAGGCCAGGCGGGGCCTGCAACACCTCTGTAGAGAAGCGCACAGCTCGACGGAGGATCTGACGGAGAACCAGCCTAGAGGGGTTTGGAGGCCAGCTATGAACCCTCAGCCACCATAGTGGTCAGCACTGTGGAGCACTGCCAGGGCAAGGTCCAGAGCATCTGCTCTGCACCAGGAGCCCTCCTCCTTCCCCCACTCCTCCTGCCATCTCAACCTGACCCACCTCTCCAATCCCCTCCTTCTCCCCTATAACCCCCAGCAGCACCCCCCCTCCCTGCAGCCCTTCCAGACTCACGGAGCGCCCGACATCCCAGGGTAGACGCCATCGGCGATGCAGACACTGAGCGCTCGGATGTGGTCGGCTACCACACGGTACGCCATGTCTATGCGCCCCTCGTCGGCTGCTCCTACCCGGCCCATGTAAGGGGGTGCCCCGCAACCCTGGCAAGTGGAAGACAAGGAGACGTGGCTGCTGGCCCTGCCTGACGTGGCCCAGGTGGGGTGCTCTTCATCAGCCCTAGAGCATCTGGCCTCCCCCCTAAAGCCGATCACATCTGGAACGTGGAGAAGCTTCCAACATGAAAGGGAGCTGCTCCCTGCCCTCCAGAGGCCATATTGAGCACTAATGATGCTCACGGCTGTGATCATGTACTGAATTTCTGCTGTAAGAATGGGCGGGTGCTTGAATGACGCGTTGTCTAATATCCAAAATGTCCTGCTCTGGGAGGTATTACTAGCCTCACTTTAAAGAGGAAATAGAGGCTTAGAGAAGCTAGCTGAGTGCCACAAGGCCACGTATCACATCACATCGCATTGCATCGCACCGCACCGCACCGGACGGCATTGCATCGGAGCAGATCTGAGGTCTGATTTCGGCCTGCCTGACCCCAGGCGCTCTCCACTGCCCGCACCCACTCCTCCAGCCTCTATGGGAGGCAGGGCAGGAGGGTGTAAGTTGTAAGCTGTGCCTACATAGAAGTGCTCCGAATCAGCGGCCTGGGTCATCCAGCTCCACACCTAAGAGAGAGAGCTCCAAACCTCTCTTTCCCGAGCCTCCCCCTGCCCCCCATGAATGGTCCTGCCACTCACCACACTCCTCAAGTAAAAAACTAGGGAGGAGGTCTTGACTTTTATTCCCCCTCCCCAACCCATCTACCACTGGGGCCTTTTGCTCCTATGTCTGTGAGATCCGTTCAAATCAATTACTCTTCTCCACTTCCACAGCTACCAGCCTAAGCCCTGCCCTATCGTCTCTTCTCTGGACGATGAACTAGCCTCCCAGTTGGCTTCTTACCTTCTTCTCAGGTCTCCCTCCAGCCCACCCTCCACACAGCAACAGGAATGGCCCTCCCCGCCTCAAAATACTTCTCACCACGCTTAGAAAAAAGTCCCACTTTGGACGTCAAGGCCCCCGCCCCCCAGGTTTGACTTCTGCCTTCTCTGTATGGTAGATTGTTTGCAAAAATGGCTACAGTCCTTTCCTTTTCTGTGTGCATGCCACTTTACAGCGTGACTGCAGCTGCTTCCCATCCAGGGATGGAATCTATTTCTCCACCCCTTGAATTTGGGCTAGCCTTGTCACTTGCTTCAGCCAACAGAACGAGGTGGAGAGGACACTGCTCCGAGCTGAGGCCTCAAGAGGCCTCATGTGCTTCTGCTCTTCTTCCTAGAACCTTGCTGAGCTATGATGTGACATGAGCAAGCCCCAGCTAGCCTGCTGCTTGACATGGCCTGGTCACCCACGATGCCCCAAACAGCCAGCCAGCTGATCCTCAGAAGTAGAACGGCCTCACAGCTGACTATAGATGTATGAATGAACTTGAGCCCAAAGGAAGGACCCAAAAAGCCCAGCCAGCACTGCTAACCCACAGGCTCATACACTAAATAACTGATTGTTATTTTAAACTACAAAGTGTTAGGTGGTTTGTTAAACAGCGAAATCTCAGGGACACATTCTCCAGCTACATCCCACACTAGTCTTCTTTAGTTAGCTAGCCACCTTTGAGTTCCTTTGCTGCCTCAGGGCCTTGGTACCTGCTGTCACCTCTACCTAGAATGAGCTTCCTGTGACTGGTTCCTCCTCTTTCGGGTTCCAGCTCAGAGATCATCTCTTTGGTGAGTCTTCCCCAAACACTTGGACACTTGGTCTAAGATCCCTCTGTACCCCCCCTCCCCCCCCAGTTACTATCACCCATATTTACTGCCCGGTCACAATCTGCAATCTTGTTCAAATCTGCCGTCTTGCTCTTAAATACATTTACTGATTATTTATCTCTTAGGCTACAATGTAATCTCTGTGATCTCTGTTCACTGCTGTTCTCCTATACCAAGCACAAAGGATTTCACCCACAGGAGGCACTCCCCACATATGTTTTGAATAAATGAAGGAAGGAAGGAGTTAGGGGCAATATCAGGTAATAAACATGAACTCCAGCCTCATGCTTGACCCTGGTATCCTTGGTCGGTCACTGTTCCCACATGCGGGAATATGCGGAGTTCTCAATAAAGATGGAAAGCAGTAGCTTCTGGAAGGGAGGAGGCAGGCTCACCTGGCGTATGGCATTGAGCAGCGGGGAAAAGAGGTCAGTGTCGTAGGTGGAGCGTGTGCCTTGCAGCACAGCCACCAGCCTTTCCAGGCCCATTCCGGTGTCCACGTGCCGCTGGGGCAGGGGCTGCAGGCTTCCATCTGCCTCTCTGGCCAGGGAAGGTGTGCAAGGTGAGGCCCCACACAGGATGACAGGGGTGAGGCAGATGCCCAAGTGCAGTGGAGGAATGAGGAGGAGGCTGACAATGGGAGGAACCAGAAGGCAGTATCCACCCCTCCCCACCAAACGCAGACAGTGATGACCTTGGTTCCTGTATGTACTTTCTCGTAAAGGGTGATCTCTACCCTCACCCCTGCTTGGGCCCTTAGCTGGATCCACGCATCCCCATTTTGGGACAGAATTTTTTGCCCCTAAGAAAAAGACAGGTCAAGGCCAGAAGAAAATCTTAGGGATTATGAAGCTCAGCTTCATCATGTGATAAAAGAGCAGAGGCCTGAGAGCAGCAGTGAATAGTTTAAACCATTATGAGTATAGTCTTTGGGCATCTGACTCTTGATCTCAGCTTGGGTCATGATCTTGGGGTCGCAGGATCAGGCCCCATGTTGGTTTCTGTGCTGAGGAGGAAGCCTGTTTGGAATTCTCTGTCTCTCCCTCTGCACTGCCCCTCCCGCTCCTGTGTGCTCTCCCACTCTCTAAGTAAATAAATAAATATAAACTGTTATGAGCGTAGACTACGGTTAAATCAATTATTATCTGAAAAGTATTTAGAAATGTGCCTGGCACACAGTAAGCACCATTTAAGTGTTTGGGTTTTTGTTTTTTTTTTAATAAGAAATAGATCAAAGTCTCCTGACTATTATCTTTTCCACTTCTGGCCAGGGATTTCCCTCCTGCTTCAGCCCCTATTACCTGTTGTGTTGAATGAAGACCAGATTCCAGAGCTCCACCAGCTGGGGGGCTCCCACCCTACCAGCGAGGTCATAGTGGATCTCGGTACAGGGCCCACAAGGGCCAGTGTCCCCCATCTCCCAGAAATTCTCTTGGGGTCCAAAGGAAAGCACATGGCTGGCAGGCACCCTGAGAAGAAAGCCAGGTGAGTGGTAGGGAGACAGACAAACTTGGGAGCCAGAACCCTTTTGGCCATGAGAGCCAAAGCTCATCAAGCTCAGCAAGAAGACAAAGCACGGCTGACTCCAGTCTCCTAGGATACGCTGAGATACTGAGGACTGATGCTGGTACGATTTGCCAGTCCTCTTGCCCTCCAGAAGTGGTTGTAATGGGTAGAGATAGACTTACCCTAAGCTGAGCCAGATGTCCCTGCTCTCCAGGTCTGGGTCCAACCCTGCCTTGGGGTCACCACCAAAGTAGGAGACCCAGAGCCTGTCCTCAGGGATCCCATAGACCTGAGTCAGCAGCTCCCAGGCCATGCTGCACGCCTCCTCCTGCAGGGGAAACCCACATGGGGTGGGAGGAGGAACATGGGTGAGAAGAGGGCCCCACAGAAGCGCCAGTCAAGCCACATGAGTTTCAGCCCTCAACTTAAGACAAAATTCCACTGCCCACCTTGTTTCCAGAATAAACCATGACCATTTCTGCTTGAGTTTTTTTTCCTGCCTAAGAAGCTCTTCCCCCTCATCTAAATCCTTCCTTTCAAGTCCCATCATCTCCATGAAATTGTCATTCCACCTTAAGCTGGGCTGATTTCTAACTCCTGCATTTTAGTATTTCTGCCTGGCCATTTATTCATTCACTTACTGATTAGCCTTAGGCAAGAAGCACAGTCCTGGCCCTCAAGGAACTTACAATCCAACTAGGGAAGTGAAACACATTCTTACCATACACGGTAACCTAGCACTTCTAGCACTTTGCCTGTGTCCAGTATGAGGCCTGTCTAAGCAGGCACTAGGAATGGAGACAGGATTCATCTCCAGCCTCTTCCTGGTTGATCACCACTGACCCTTTCCTAACTCCAGGTCTTCCTGGAGACTCACCTTAAAATATTCACCCCCAAAAGCCCAATTGCCGAGCATCTCGAAGAAGGTATGATGGGAAAGGTCACGGCCCACATCCTCCAGGTCGCTGTGGCGTCCTCCAGCCCTCACACATTTCTGGCTGTTTGCCACACGTCGGAAGCCTGCCATCTCGCTTCGTGGATTCACAGTGCCCAGGAAGATTGGCTTGAACTGGAAACACATGAAGATCCCAGTTCTGATTCCGTCAGCAGAAAGGAGAGGTGGGGAGTAGGGTGTTCAGACTGAAGGCTGACTGTTCTCCTGAGAGTGCAGTGTGGTCTTGGCCAACGGGGGCAATCTGGGAGCCTGGAGGCACCCATCTCTGGTGTTTGTGGAGCAGACGAGGGGTAAAGAAATCATGAAACAGAGACCCTCTGCTAGCAAACTAGGCGAGGTTAAAGAAGGCTGAAAACAGGGCACTGAATAGCTTGATCCTCCATTTCAGCTTTTTCAAACCACACCCAATAACCTCAGGGTATAAAACCGAGACCACAGGGCCTGTTTCACAAAGTCAGCATTTAACAGCCTCTAAGGTTAACATACTCCCCCTCCTAGCCCACTTTACAGATGAAGACAAATTTAGAGGGTATGTGGTGCTCAAAGTCAAAAGCTTAGAGAAAACAGTCTAGTACACACTAAGTGTCAATAAACCTTTATTTAATGAATCAGTTATCTTTATTTAAAGCATGAATAAACGAAGTCGGACTTCCCCCACCAATCTGCCCCCATAAAAGTCCACACCCTCCATTCTTGGACCTAAAACTCAATCCAAACCCTGAAGTTCCCTAGTGGAGCCTTCCCCAAGCCCAAACGGGTGTCCCCAACCACTTAGCCCCACCACGAACTGCCCAGTCCCCAAAAGACATGAGCTCCGCCCCTCTCTTCTTTTGCCCAATCCCGCAGCGCCTTTCTCCCTGAAAAAAACCACAAACTCCGCCCCCGAGCAGGGTGGCTCAGCCCCCACCTGGTTCATGCCAGCATTGACGAAAAGCAAACTGGGGTCTCCGCGTGGCCGCACCGAAGCAGACGGCACTAGCCGGTGGCCATGGCGGTCCCGAAAGAAGTTCAGGAAGGCGCTCCGCACGGCCGTGGCCTGGGCTGGAGGGGGCTCGGATGAGAGCGGCCGACGGCTGGGGCTTCCCCATAGGGGCGACCTTCGAATGGCCCGCCTCAGTCGCCCGGCGGTAGCTGCTGCCATCGATACCGCCATCTTAACTCGGGGCAGTGACTTCATGGGGTCAAAGGGCACCGCGGAGACAGATGGTGACTTGGAAAGGAACCGCGCGGGTTGTACAGCGGCCCCTGGCGGTAGGAGGACTCAAGGCAGCCTCTACTGCCCAGGTAGGGTGATTGGGAAGGGGACTTCAGCCTGATTAGGCCTAGCTAGCACAGCTGCCTGGCATGTAGTAGGTCCTTAATTCATTCGTCATTAAACAAATACTCATTTTGAGTCTACTAGTGCTAGGCATTTTTTTAGGCCCTTAACGTATATTAGTCATCACTTTAACAAAAATCCTTGCTCTCCGCAAATCTATACTGTAGCAGATTCATTATGTTTATTAATTTTGCAAGGTTACAGTTGGAGTTGCAGTGAACAGACATGGATTCAACTTCATGTGTCTGCGCGCGCGTGTGTTTGGCTTCCAGGCTGAGGGAAGAAGGCAGAGTGCCCATAGAGGTAATATCAGCATTCATTCAAGAAGCATTCAGTAAATATATATTGAGGGGCCACTGAGTGGGTCAGTTGGTTTAGCGTCTGCCTTTGGCTCAGGTCATGACCCCGGGGTCCTGGGATTGAATCCCGTGTATGGGTTCCTACTCAGCGAGGAATGTGTTTCTCCCTCTCCCTCCTCCTGCTCCTTCGCGCGCGCTCTCTCTCTCTCTTAAGTAAATATCATCTTTAAAAAAAAAATATATACATATATATGTATGTATATATACATATACATGATATCTATATATCGATTATCAACTATTTGCCAGGCACTATTCTAGACACTTGGCAATGCCCTTTGTCCTTGGCTTTGGAAATGACCATTTTGTTCTTAGGGCCCGAAGCAGACCCTTTGGAACAGGAGTCTAGGGGAGACTGAAGCCAAACAACATCTGCTCCATTATTAATTGTGTAATAACTTTGGTCTTTTAATTTGCCTGGGGATTAGAGAGAATCCAGGTTGTCAGGGCAAGACGAAGCTGTTGACCAGCAGCTGCAGAGATTTCTCTCTCTCTCAGCTTCCCAATGCCCTAGGGTTTTGTGTGCTTTGCATTAGGGTAAGAGAGATGCCTGTTCCACCTCCTGCTTCTTTTTTTCCATGGTAACAGCTGTGACGGTAGTGCCAACACAGGCCCTTGTGGGTACAGCCAGGGTGCTCATGGGGCTTCTCATGATAACCTCTGCTCTTGGTTTGGAAAATTAAGCAGGTTAAGAAGAGACATTGCCAAGGTTAAAGCCCAACAGGGGCAGCAGAGCTGACATCAATGTGTTCACCTATAAGGCCTCAACCATCCATGTGGGATCTTTTGGTCATTCTTTATGAGCTATGTTATTTAGGGACTTTTGAAACATGGTTTCCTTGGGAAATGTTTAGTTTTTTTTGGAATTGAGTTTCTATAGCAATGGTGAATTGTCAACTTTGTATTCTGACAGAGGACATAGCTTCGATCCCGTGATCCTCTGTTTCTTCCCTTGCCCACGTGAATTAAAAGAGTTGTTTTGAAAGCGTGTTTCGCCTGTTTTGGTTTTTCCAATGTTTTTGGAACAGGAACCCAAAGCCAGATGGGGATTTCTGTGAGATTGATGATCTTGAGACAAGACTGTGAAATTCTTCCCCAAACTGAGATGGGAGTGTTTTGCTGGAGAAATCTAGCTGGGGCCTCTAACCAGTATTGACGTCAACTTTCTTTCTTCTTCAGATTTTTTTCTAGACACATTTTTTTTTCCTAGAAACTTTTTCTATTATAATAGGAACTCCGTGTTTTTAAAGATTTTGCTTATTTATTTTAAAGAGAGAGCGCGAGCAAGATGAGGGGAGAAGCAGAGGGAGAGTGGGGCGGGGGGGAAGAATCTTAAGCTGACTCCGTGCTGAGCACGAAGCCTGACTCAGGGTTTGATCTCATGACCCTGAGATCATGACCCGAGCCAAAACCAAGTGTTGGACATTTAACCAACAGCCACTTATGTGCCCCAGGAACCCTGTGTTTTTAGACTAACATGGACCTATGGACATCTATAGCCATGGACTTTTTTTTTTTCAAACAGCTTTATTGAAATTTAATTCACATAGCCTCCAATTCACCCATTTAACGTGTACAATTAAGTGACTTTCAGTATGTTCATAGAGTCCTTATCTGTTACCATCGTCACTTTCACAACACTTTCATCACCCCAAAAGAGACCTCATACCTTTTGCTGTAAACCACCCCCCAGCCCTCTCAGCCTTAGGCAATTACTGATCTACTTTTTGTCTCTGTAGATTTTGCCTATTCTGAACCTTTCATATAAATAGAATCACACAATATATGGTCTTTTAAACCTGGCTTAGCATGTTTTCAAGGTTCATCCATGTTATAGCGTGTATCGTGGACTTTTAGAAATGCATTTTTTGAGTCGTTCTCTGAAGAAGGGTTTTTCCTCCATCTTACTATTTTACCCTTGCCATTAAAAAAACGATCATTTTCTTTTCTTTAAATGTGGTATTCTTTGGTAAGTCAGTCCCTTTTTTCCCCCCGGGACCCAAGTGGTTCTTTAGGATTGCGATGTATCTGTTGAGATTTGCCACTGTCCTTGGATGAGGAAGTGAAACTTAAGGTCTGCAGTTTCTCAAGATAGATAAGCATGGAGAGAACTCACCAGACTGGGAAGTTACTGACCTGGGAACTTTTCTTAGTAGTACTTATCATCTGTCTTAGTATTTGTAAGAATTTCATTTTGTGGGGGGGGGGGGGGGTGTGCCTGGGTGGCTCAGTCACCTGCCTTCGGCTCAGGCCATGATCTTGGGGTCCTGAGATCTAGCCCCACATCAGGCTCTCTTCTTAGAGGGGAGTCTGCTTCTCCCCTTGCTTCTGTCCCTCCCCCTGCTTGTTCTCTCTAATAAAAATCTTAAAATAATTTCATTTTGGGGTTTAAAATGCAAATTGAGTGTGTTTCCTGGAAGCTGTTGAGCTGAGTTCCAGCTTTGGGTGCTGCCTTCCTTGGGTCTGGGATTGCTATTGTGTTGTTTGACTGACTTATCTTGGCAGGCCCAAGGTGCCCATTCTTTGCGCCTTCTCTTTTCACCTTATTCATGAGAAGCAACGCCCTTAGTCTGGGAATGGAAATGGTCCTTCCTGATTTCCCCATTGTCTTTGAGAGCAGGAACCTGAGGTCAGTGATGCATTCTGTCCTGGACTGATGGTCAGAGGAGACACATGGGAATTTTTACCCTTACTGAGCATAGGGAACTCAGTTTTGGGAACTTCCTCATCCTAAAAGCTGTCTTTCAGTGTCAAGGTTAAAAGTTCAACCTATAAGAGGTATTCCTAGTTTTATTTATTTATTTATGGCTTTGCCTCATCTGGATTGTGAAAGCAACACTTGTCAAACTTTAGTATGCATAGGGATTTCCTGGGAACTTGTTAAAAATGCAGAATTTCTATATATCTAGCAGGGTCCTAGGTGATGCTGTTGCTGCTCCTAGCCTACTGGATCACACCTTGACTGATAAGACTGTGGCAGAGGCCTCGTGGCCCTCGTGGGACACAGACTTTTCCTTGGGGCGGGTCCTAGGGCTTGGGTCTTCCTGGGCTCTCCCCTTTCTCCCTGAGCGAGTGGGTGGAGCCAGAAGCTCCTCCTGCACATGCGTGCTCGCTCTCACCCGCTCCAGCTCGGGTCCTGCCGAGGGTGGTGTCTGCGTCCTCTTGTTGCTAAGAGACGAGGAGGTCGAGGGGAGCGGTGGCGGGGGCAAGGGAGCCGAGTGGCGCTGCAGGAACTCAGCGATGGCATGGGATGGCATGGATGGGAGCCTCCTAGGATCGGGAATTCAGCGAATAGTGGACCCTCAGTGTCGCAATGCTTGTGTTTGTCCTTAATGCATTTTTTAAATGATTACATTTTTTAAATTTATTTTTTTAAATATTTATTTATTAGAGAGAGAGAGAGAGCACAAGCAGGCAGAGAGGCAGGCAGAGGCAGAAGCAGGCTCCCTGCTGAGCAAGGAGTCCGATGTGGGATTCGATCCTACGATCCTGGGATCATGACCTGAGCAGAAGGCAGTTACTTAACCAACTGAGTCACCCAGGCATCCTGAATGATTACATTTTAAATGGTTGTATATAAGTACCTACCTGTCCTCTAGTTGCCTCTTGGCCAGGAAAATGTAAAATATTTTCTTTTTTTTCGAGATTTTATTTATTTGACAGAGAGAAAGAGATCACAAGCAGGCAGAGAGAGAAGGGGAAGCAGGCTCGCTGCTGAGCAGAGAGCCTATGCGGGGCCTGGATCCCAGGACCCTGAGATCATGACCTGAGCCGAAGGCAGAGGCTTTAACCCACTGAGCCACCCAAGCACCCCTAAAATTTTGTTTTTTTTTTTTTTGGTGCCGAAACCCGGGATCGAACCACCTAAAATATTTTCTATATGGCCCTTTAGGGAAGAAAAGCCCAACCCCTGTGTTAGAGGTGGTTTTTCTTTCTAATATATGTTTTTCTAAATCACATAATAAAACACAGATGTAGAAAAGTCAACCGAACCAAATGCACAGCTTAATTTTTTTTTTTTTTTTTAAATATTTTATTTTTTTGACAGAGAGAAACACAGCGAGAGAGGGAACACAAGCAGAGGGAATGGTAGCGGGAGAAGCAGGCTTCCTGCAGAGCAGAGAGCCCGATGCGGGGCTCGATCCCAGGTCCCTGGGATCTGACCTGGGCCAAAGGCAGACGCTTAACGACTGAGCCACCCAGGTGCCCCAATGCACAGCTTAATTATTAGAAGGCAAACATCTTTGTATCCACCAACCAGATCACAAAATAGAACTTTGCAACAACCCCAACCCCTCCCTGGACTCCCCTACCCAACCACCTGCCTCTTTCCAAAGGGGACCACTATCCTGACTTTCATAGCAATCACGGTTTGGGGTGTCTTTATAGTTTTATCACCCCTTAGATGTATCACATCCTTAGATGTATTTTAAAAAGCTTACTTGAAATGCATTTTCAGTCTTTTTATCTGTGGATTCCCTCCCAATCGCCTTCTTTTTCCTATAGTGCGTAGGATTTTTCACAGTCTGCTTTTGCTGACTGCATAGTCAATGTTCAACTCATTTAATATGTTCTTCTGCCCTCTCTTATTTCAATCAAATTAGCAAGTGGATCCAGAATAGAGGTAATCAGATACAGGTTTGGATCTCTTTGGCGACACTCAACATGGAATACTTTTTCACCCGAGGTCTGGTTATCTATGATCTTCACAGGGACAAGTACAGGATGTCTGTATCTGTTTATTCACTGAACATGGTGATGTTCACACTCTATCATCTTTTTCCCAGTTATTAGTTGGCATCTTTCTAAAAAGAGATGCTTCCTCTAATCTTATTATTATTATTATAATTTTTTTTGCCAGCGGTACAGTTAATGTAGAAAAGGCAGGATAGATGCTTGATTTTTACCCTTTGAATTTATCAGTGTTTAAAATAATGAATTTGTTTTCTATCACCCTTCAAAGGTGACCTATTATTATATTTTTCATTATAATTATGAATTCATGAACTGTAGCTTATTTGATGGTTTCAATCCTCTGCAATTATTATCTCTGTTAAAACTCACATTGTTCTATTCTTCCTCAATGGGAGCCCCTTTGAGTTGACTTCCAAGTCTTTGTCTCATGACCCTGGTAGTCACTGATGGGTTTCTTGCTTTCTGTTATGGCAAAATATTTCTGGCTCACATTGTATGTTTCTTACCTTAGACTTGGAAACTTCCATTTCCAAAAGTCCTGGTTACTTTTAGTGGGAAATGATTTTTCCCCACTATGGACTAGGTGCTAGGGGTGCTCATTGCTCCTGGGTTGGTCATTGTTTCTAGGTTTTTATGGAGGACAGAAATAGGAAGAACACCTACGTACAGATAAAATGTTCCGTTAGAGGTTTCCTTTTCTTTTTTAAGAGAGAGAGAGAGAAAGAGTGAGCACGGGGTGGGGGAAAGGGCAGAGCGAGAGGGAGAAAGAGTCCGAAGCAGGCTCCTCACCCAGCATGGAGCCTGAGGCAGGGCTGCATCTCACCCTGAGATCGTGACCGGAGCTGAAATCAAGAGCCAGACTCTTAACTAGCCGAGCCACCCAGGCACCCCTCCGTTAGAAGGTTTTAAGCACAGGAGTGACATGATCTGATTTATGCTCTTGAAAGATCATTCCAGGGGCGCCTGGGTGGCTCAGTGGGTTAAAAGCCTCTGCCTTCGGCTCAGGTCATGATCTCAGGGTCCTGGGATCGAGCCCCGCATCGGGCTCCCTGCTCAGCGGGGAGCCTGCTTCCCCCTCTCTCTCTGCCTGCCTCTCTGCCTACTTGTGATCTTTCTCTGTCAAATAAATAAATAAAATCTTAAAAAAAAAAAAAGAAAGAAAGATCATTCCACTGTGAGCGGATGGACTGTGGGGGCAGAAGGGAGAAGCAGGTATGCCCGTTAGGAGGTGGTCGTCCAGTTGGGAGTTGTTGCCCACCTCCAGGAGAGAGGTGCTGGACAAGGCTGAAGTAGCAGAGACAAGAAGTGCTTAGATTCGGGCTATATGGGGAGACAGCTCTGTATGCTAATGGATGGGATGCAGGGAAGGAGGAAAGAGACTAATTTCTAAATTTATGTACCGAGCACATGTCGGTGCCATTCACTGGCATGGGGAAGCTTGCAGACGGAGCAGGTCTGTGGGAGGGAAAGCAAGAGTTTGCTTTGGACATACTAAGTTTTTTGTGTTTTTAGATTTTATTTATCTATTTGACAGAGAGCGCACATGCACAAGCAGGGGGAGCCTCACATGACCTGTACTGAAGGCAGCCGCTTAACTGACTGAGCCACCCAGGCGCCCCAGGACATATTAAGTTTAAGTTTAGACGTCTTAGTGGAGATGTCACCCGACGGGTACAAAAGTCTGGGGCGCAGATGCAAGTCAGAGCTGCAGCTATAGGTCTGGGAGTCACCAGTACCTCAGTGGTCCTGGATGAGCTAAGATCACCTAAGGGAAGAGTGCGAGGAAGGAGAAGCAGAGAGGGTCAGTCCTCAGCTGCATCCCAGGGAAGCTTGAGAAGACACTGGGGGTCAGGAGGAAAACTAGAAAGAAAACGGTCACACCAAAGCCTCAAGAGGAGGAGATGGTGTTCGAGAAGGAGGGCGTGGCCAGCCGTGTCAAGTGCCTCTGAGGGCTGGGCAAGGTGACAGTGGAGACCTGAGCCTCGGGCTGAGTGCGATGGGAGAAGTCTCAGTGGGCTGGTGGGAAGGAAGGGCCAAGGCGGTGAGAAGGCCGACCCAGCAAATACAGGCAGCTCTGGAGGGGACTGGCGGGGAAGAGAAGCGGGGAAAAGATAGTAGAGGCTGGAAGGGGCTGTGGGCTCCAGAGACCATGTTTCTCTGTAAGAACAGCCACATTGAGGCTTGCTTGTGTGCAGGTAGGTAGGATCCAAGACAGAGAAGAAATGGATGAAGCCAGACAGTGCGGGGGTTCCTGCAGCCACAGAGTTTTTCAGCATTCGAAGAGATTGAAAACTTCAGTACAAAGGGGAGAGCTAGGCCACAGCCAAGAGCTGTGACGCTCCTTCTACTATAGTAAGGGAAGGAGGTCTGGAAACCATGCTAGTAGGTTGGGGGAGGCAGGGCTGGGAGAGGGAGGGAGTACTCATCCCCCCGTGTCTATGTCCCTAGTGAACAGGTAGTAAGGTGAAGAGTCGAAATTGCTGCTTTGAAAAGCTCCCTTTAAAAAAAGATGCATTTGAGGGGCGCCTGGATGGCTCAGTCGTTAAGCGTCTGCCTTCGGTCCAGGTCGGATCCCAGGGGCCTGGGATTGAGCCCCGCATTGGGCTCCCTGCTCTGCGGGAAGACTGCTTCTCCTGCTACCATTCCCTCTGCTTGTGTTCCCTCTCTCGCTGTGTTTCTCTCTGTCAAATGAATAAAATCTTTAAAAAAAAAAAAAAGATGCATTTGATTCTCTTTTTTAAAAAAAGATTTTATTTACTTATTTGAGAGAGAGAGAGAGAGCTCACACGAGCAGGGGTAGAGGGCAGGGGAGGGGAGGGTCAGATTCGGGACTCGATGCGGGACTCCATCCCAGGACCCCGGGATCATAACCTGAGCCAAAGGCAGACGCTTAGCCAGCTGAGCTCCCAGGCGCCCCTGCCTTGAAAAGCTCCTCGAAGGAGATTTAGAGAAGTGTAGTAGATTAGCTGACAGTGTTGGCTGCTCATGTAAGATCTGAGGTAAAAATAACTTTTTTTGTGACTCTGTAGGGTGACAGATGGTGACTAGATTTATTGTGGTGATCATGTGTATAAATATCTCAATGTATACAAACATTGCAATCATTATGTGCTGCACCTGAAACCAGCACAATGTCGTGTGTCAATTATACTCTAATAGAAACAGAAAAAGGACTTGGGGGCGCCTGGGTGGCTCAGTTAGCTGAGCGTCCGGTTCTTGGTTTCAGATCAGGTCATGATTTCGGGGTCCTGGGATTGAGCACCATGTGGGGCTCCACACTCAGCAAGGAATCTGCTTGAAGATTCTCTCTCTCCCTCTTCCCCTCCCCTCGCTAAGGCACACTCATGAGCACCTGCTCCCTCTCACAAATAAATAAATCTTAAAAAAAAAAGAAGAAGAAGAAGAAGGGGCGCCCGGGTGACTCAGTGGGTTAAAGCCTCTGCCTTGGGCTCAGGTCATGATCTCAGGGTCCTGGGATTGAGCCCCGCATTGGGCTCTCTGCTCAGTGGGGAGCCTGCTTCCCCCCCTCTCTCTCTGCCTGCCTCTCTGCCTACTTGTGATCTCTCTCTGTCAAATAAATAAATAAAACACTAAAAAAAAAAAAAAAGAAGAAAGGTTTGAGGCCATGGATTTAAACTGAGAGTGGCCAATACAGTGGAATTTTCTCCAAAACTGTGCTTAGCCACACAGGTGTAAGCACAGAGCAGACGGATTGTTGGGCATATTCAGGGCTGGGGTTCTGCCGTCTGAGTGTGACAGAGGGAGGCGGGCAGGCATGAGTAAGGGTGTTTGTGGGGAACTGGTTCAAGGCCCATACTCTGTTCAGTATTCGAGTTCTAGACCCTATCCATACAGGTTCTCATCTCAACCAATAGCTTTAGGTGGCATTATCTCCCCAATCCTGAAACACAAACCTTAAAAACATGATATATATGACACGTGACTCCTCCCTCTCTTCTTCCTTTGGAAGCTTTGGGTTTTTGTTGTTGTTTTTTAAAGATTCTATTTATTTATTTAAGAGAGAAAGAGAGCACACACCCATGCAGGGGGAGAGGCAGAGGAAGAGGGAGAAGCAAGCTCCCCGCTGAGCAGGGACCCCAATGTGAGACTCCATCCCAGAACGCTGGGACCATGACCTGAGCCAAAGGCAGTTGCCTAACCGACTGAGCCACCCAGGCATCCCTGGAAGTTTTGTTTTTTAAGGTGGAGAAAAGGGGCAAGAGACTCTTATTTAAAAGTTATGTTAAAGGGTTAGTATATTATCTTTGAAGAACGAATTCAAAATATAATTTCGGATAAAAACTGAGAGAGCTTATTATCATTAGACTGCACCAGAAAGAAATTCTTTAGACTGAAGGGGAATACTCCCCGATGGGAATTTGAGTCTTTAGGTGAAGGAAGAACACTGAGATTGATAACCATAGATAAATATAAAAGCCTATCTTTTTTCTTCAATGTATTTAAAAAGCATTTAGCCATTTAAAGCGAAATAATTTTGAAATTGTATATTTCCATTTATTGCTCCTGTCCTTTATGTTATGTAATATTTATGTCATATATGTGGTTATAAACATAAAGGATGGGTGTGCTAGTGGAATGATACAGTTGCAAAGTTTTCACATTTTACAAGGAGCAGAATAATACTCACCCTAGGTGGACTCTGAAAAGTTAAGGGTTTCTATTGAAATCCTTAGAGCCACAGTTCTTTCAGTGTGATACAGAGACTTTGGGGGCTCTGTATCCAAAGCCCCAAACCCATTCAGGAGCGCTGTGAGCTCCTTGTTTTGCCAACACATAGGTTTATAAGGCTGCATTCTTCTTCCTGTGTGCCAACCAAAACAGCCTATCACAACTGTTTGAATGCAGAAGTCATTATGAGTCTCCATCTGTCTTTTATTAAGCCAGACCTTAAAGAGATTTGCAAAAACGTAAAACAATGTCTCTCTTCTGAGTTTTTAAAGTGTATTTAAAAAAAAATTTTTTTTTTTCATAAAAACATGTTGTTCAGGGCGCCTGGGTTGCTCAGTCGTTAAGCATCTGCCTTCAGCTCAGGTCATGATACCTGGGTCCTGGGATCGAGCCCATTGGGCTCCCTGCTCCAAGGGGAGCCTGCTTCTCCCTCTCCCACTCCCCCTGCTTGTGTTCCCTCTTTCGCTGTGTCTCTGTCAAATAAATAAGTAAAATCTTTAAAAAAAAAAAGATAAAAAATAAAAATTTTCAGTTTAATCTCGTGTATTTGTATATCTCTCTCTCTCCCCTATAAGAGATCTTTGGGGAGTCTTCAGTACTTGTTAGGAGTATAAAGAGGTCCTGAAACCAAAATGCTTGTGAATGGCCGTGATAGAGCAAACACTCAAAAATAAGGCCATGAGCAGCATTATTCACAATAGCCAAAAGGTGAAAACAATCCAAATGTTCATGGGGGGGACTAGACTAACAAAATGTGGTGTATACATACAATGGAATTACGACTCTGCTTTAGAAAGAAATGAAGAACTGATACATGGTACCTTGTGGATGGTCCTGGAAAACATTATGCTAACTGAAAGGAGCCAAACACAAAGGGCCACATAACGAATGATTCCGTTTATATACAATGCTCACGGTAGGCAAATCCAGAGAGACCATGCAGACTGGTGGTGGCCAGGTGTTGAGGAAGGGGAGAAAAGAGAGTGACAGCCTCATGGGTATGGTATGGAGTTTTATTTTGGGAAGATGAAAATGTTTTAAAACTGGATACAAAAAAAAAACAACAAAACTGGATACAAGTCGTGGTTGTACAACACTGAAGATAATGAATTGAACATTTTAAATGGGTTAACTTTATGTGATGTAAATTTCACTTCAATTACAAAAAAAAAATAGTGTTACAAAGTATAGTTAAAAAGCCAAAGAAGGGGGCATCTGGGTGGCTCAGTCTGTTTAACGTCTCCCTTTGGTTCAGGTCATGATCCCAGGGTCCTGGGATCGAGTTCTGCTTTGGGTTCCTTGCTCAATGCGAAGCCTGCTTCTCCATCCCTCCTCTGTTCC
Source organism: Procyon lotor (assembly GCA_028646535.1). Lineage (NCBI taxonomy): Eukaryota > Metazoa > Chordata > Mammalia > Carnivora > Procyonidae > Procyon > Procyon lotor. The sequence goes on along the minus strand of CM053608.1, from coordinate 92,479,659 downwards.
TGCTCTCCCTCTCACTCAAATAAATAAATACAATAAAATAAAAAAGAAAAGAAGGTATAAAAAAAAAAAAGCCAATGGAGAAGTTAAAATGGAATTATAACAAGGTAGTTCACTCCAAAGAAGACAGGAAAGGAGGGCTAGAGGAACAAAAAACATGCAGGACAAACAGAAAACAAATAGAATTGTGGACCTAAATCCAGCCATATCAAGAATGACATCATCCGGGGCACCTGGGTGGCTCAGTGGGTTAAAGCCTCTGCCTTCAGCTCAGGTCATGATCTCAGGGTCCTGGGATTGAGCCCCGCATCGGGCTCTCTGCTCAGTGGGGAGCCTGCTTCCCCTTCTCTCTCTGCCTGCCTCTCTGCCTACTTGTGATTTCTCTCTGTCAAATAAACAAAAAAAAAAATTTTTTTTTAAAGAATGACATCATCCTAGGATATAGTAATTCCTCTTATAGGTATTTAACCAAAAGAAATGAAAATATTTTTCAAAACACTAGTACATGGATGTTTATAACTTCATTTGTAATAACCAAAAACTTGGAACCGTCCAAGTGTCCACCAACAGGAGAATTGTGGTATACACATATGTTGAAATGTAACTTAGTTGTGTGAAAGAACAAACTATTGATGTACATGGATGGATATATGATACGGACAAATCTCAAAAACATGCTGAATAGGGGCGCCTGCATGGCTCAGTCCTAGAGCCTCTGTCTTCTGCTCAGGTCATAATCTCATGGTCTTGGGATCAAGCCCCCTAGGGAGCTCCCTGCTCAGCGGGGAGTCTTCTCCTTCTCCCACGACCCCTCCCCTCTGCGTTTGCACACACTCTCTGTCTCTCCCTCTCAAATAAATAGATAAATAAATCTTAAAAAAAAAAAGAGTGAGATGCTTAATCGACTGAGCCACCCAGGTGCCTGAAATGCATCTGTTTTTTAAATCTGATTTTTAAAATTTGATTTTTTTATTTATTAAAAATTTTTTTTTATTTGTTTATTTGACAGAGAGAGAGAGATCACAAGTAGGCAGAGAGGCAGACAGAGAGAGAGAGGAGGAAGCAGGCTCCCTGCTGAGCAGAGAGCCCGATGATGCGATGATGCGTGGCTCCATCCCAGGACCATGAGATCATGACCTGAGCTGAATGCAGAGACTTTAACCCACTGAGCCACCGAGGTGCCCCTAAAATCTGATTTTTTAAAAAGTGGGAGCACTTGAAGGAACTTTCTAGGTGATAGAAATGTTCTTCCGTCATAGGAGTTGAATTACACTGTTATTATGTCTTTGTTAAAACTCATTTCAAAACTTTTCATATGCTATTTTCCCAACTTTTTTTTTTTTAAGATTTTATTTATTTATTTGACAGAGAGAGAGATCGCAAGTAGGCAGAGAGGCAGGCAGAGAGAGAGGGGGAAGCAGGCTCCCCGCTGAGCAGAGAGCCTGATGCGGGGCTCAATCCCAGGACCCTGAGATCATGACCTGAGCTGAAAGCAGAGGTTTAATCCACTGAGCCACCCAGGCGCCCCTCTTTATTTTTTTTATCAATCATTTAATATTTTTTTTTTTGAGAGAGAGAGAGAGAGAGAGAGAGAGTGAGCTGGGTTTGGGGG
>CM053608.1:92406158-92477550 GCA_028646535.1 Procyon lotor | reverse complement strand
GGGGGGGGGGGGGGGGGGGGGGGAGAGGAAGCAGGCTCCCCGCTGAGCAGAAAGCCCGATGTGCGGCTCAATCCCAGGACCCTGAGATCATGACCTGAGCCGAAGGCAGAGGCTTTAACCCACTGAGCCACCCAGGCGCCCCAATATTACTGGTTTTCCTGTTGTCTTAGGCACTTAATGGTCGAGAGAGCCGAGATACCAATGTGAGCTCATGAAATTTATCTGGCCGCTTGGGCAAGATTTCCAAATGGCAAGATAGTCCCAGGGCTCAGGGTTAGGTTCTCAGGATTGCGAATCCAGAAATGACAGCATCTGAGCGCTCCCCACCCTACGTGTGCTCAGATCCTGCTAGCCCACTTCTCAAGAGCTTACCAACAAACCAGAACGGTGAGATCTGAAACTGCCAAGTCGATCAGATGCTTGAGGCAAATGGCCATTGCATTTTCTCTCCTGTGGGCTTGAGAAACTAGTATCTTCAGAAGCCTCCTTAATGAGCAGAACACCATAGCAAGGGGAATGAGGGGAATGAGCAGGGTGATGGGTTAGTGGCTGACACGATCTTAGGCTGGTTGGAAACAGGCCTGGAATATTTGCCTTGGCCAGAGTTAGCACACACTGCCTTGGACAGAGCTGGAGACACATTCTCACGTTCTTGATCCATGATCTTCTCCTTTCTAGACATCACGTTCCTTCCGTTAACAGATTTCTGTTTTCCTTCATGTGACACATGGATTAAGTTGTGGCATCTGAAGTCAGTTATCCTCTGGGTATTTTCCATGACATCTAAACCACACCTCGGCATGCAGGAGTCAGAGGTGCATAAAGTAACCCATGGTTGGGGGGTGGGAGGTATAAGAAAGAAGAAAGGGTGATTGTAGAGACTGAGAGCCAATTGAGTACCCAGATTATTGAAGTCAGACCCTTTTCAGAGTTTATGGTCTCTGTGGCTTCTGTTTGGATTTTATTCCTGTGAGTTTTCAATGCCTCCCACTTATCCTTCCCAGCTGGTGCACGGAACCATTTTTGATGCTCTGGAAAGCGGCATTTTTCTGTAACATTCTATTCCTGCAGTGCATCTTTGATTTGAGCTAAATCAAGTATCCACTTATCACTAATGCTGAGTCTGATGGGATTTTCTCTCACCATCCCCACTGCAGCTCCTAAAAGGGCAAACTTTACCTGACTGGCAGATAGAAAATGGCGCATCGTCACGATCTTGGCTAACCGAGGCATTGTAGGCGTTCGTCAAGCCTTGTGTCAAAACATTTCATTGTGTGTAATTAAAAAAAACACACACTGAACCAATATTGAGTCTAGTCGCTGACATGCATGCTGAACTGTTTAGGGGGTGAAGTCTTCTGATACTTGTAACAGATTGTGAAATGCATCCGAAATAGACTGAGTTTGGAGATCTTCATTTTAGACAGTGGGGGAAGCAGACACAGAGCTTATAGGCCCCGTGTTAACGAAACAACATCCCTTACTGATTTGTATGTGCAAAGTAGTATTTATTAACTTTTTTCTAATTTCAGAAGATGTGTATGTGTATTGTAAGAAAGCTGAAGACCGAGGAGCTTCATTTAAGTGTGGCTGTGAATGATGAGGTCGTGTCGGGTGAGAAACCACCTTTCATTGTGGGCCTGAGACACTCTGGTGCTGTGAGGGGTGGAAGTCGGGGGGAAGGTGCTAAATAACAAACATTCAGCTGTGGAAATTGGGAAGATTTAACTGGTTTTACTAATCGATTCATAAGTTGGACAGCAACTCACGCAGCAAGTGGAGGAGAGCTCCAAAGGGCTCCAGAAAAGGAAATGCTTTTAAAGATAGAGGGGGAGCAGGAAAAAAAGGAAATTATCAGCAGAGAATGCATTGTTTTAGGCAAGGTCACCCTCCTAAGGGGAACTCAAGGGGTCACATTTCTGGGAGGTTGAGCTTGCAGTTAGGTTGGGTATGAAGTCTGGGTTTACTGACTTGGAGTCTTAATCCAGTGACTCCATTTTGGGCTTGTGGTTTTCTTTTTCTTTCTTTCCTTTTTTTTTTTTAATTTTATTTATTTGACAGCGAGAGAGATCACAAGTAGGCAGAGAGGCAGGCAGAGAGAGGGGGAAGCAGGTTCACTGCTGAGCAGAGAGCCTGATGCAGGGCTCGATCCCAGGACCCTGAGATCATGACCTGAGCTGAAGGCAGAGGCTTTAACCCACTGAGCCACCCAGGCGCCCCCTGAACACTTGACCCTTGATCTCAGGTTGTGAATTCGACCCCCACATTGGGGGTAGAGTTTGCCTAAAAAGAATTGATTAAAAAAATCGTGTAATGCTCTGAAAATACGTCCAACAGTGAAGAGAATAGTGTGAATGTGTGCTAGTGCTGTGCACAAAGAGATGGAGAGAAAACAGACTTGTATTTGCTTGGCTGGCTCTGGAAGGCACCCAAAGGCAGTAACCATGGCTTCTGTTGGGATAGGGTGGAGGGAGGGCCTGGCTGGATGGGGAAAGTGGTGGGAGCAAGGCTTGTCTTGTATACCTTTTATGGTTTTTTTTGTTTTGTTTTGTTTTTTTTGTTTTTTTTTTAAAGGTTTTATTTATTTGACAGAAACACAGCGAGAGAGGGAACACAAGCAGAGAGGATGGTAGCGGGAGAAGCAGGCTCCCTGCTGCGCAGAGAGCCTGATGCGGGGCTTGATCCCAGGACCCTGGGATCATGACCTGAGCCGAAGGCAGACGCTTAACGACTGAGCCACCCAGGCGCCCCCCTTCTATGGTTTTTGATTTTGCAACCTTTGTACAGGGATTCCTACTCAAAATTAAAGTATGGAACACGTAAAAAATGGGAAATTTTAGGGCTTTGGTATCCCCTGACTAATCAATTTTAGTCGAAAAGACTGACACTATACTGTGATGGACAGACTGTCTTTTTTCCTTTTTTTTTTTTTTTTTTTGAGGGGGAAGGGGCTGGGGGGGAGAGAGAGAGAATCTTAAGCAGTCTCCCCACCTATGTTTCCCCTTTTGCAAATATATCTGGGCAGACCCCAGCCTTTGTGGGATTTGGGGATGCAGGATTTATGGGATGTTTGTGGTTCCCGGGAATCAAATCCACTAACTTGCCCGAGTTTCTGACTTCCTTGCGCCTCCCTCCTTGTCGCTTGAGCTTTTAGGGGTGGAGAGCTAGTCACTCTGGCTTTCGTCTAGAGACTTCTGATGAGAAACCCTTCTGCAAAATGTACTGAATAAATTAGAACACAGACTTCCATTATCCCTTCTTGAAATGGGGCCTCTGTCTGTCTGCGAGGATGTCTGGAAAATGGAAATCCAAACACAGAATTAGGAATCCTAACATTAATGCAATTTTCATTTGCTATCGGCTTACTCCATTGTCTCTGAGTCACTATTAAAAATGCATGCAGGATGTGCATGAGATAAAACATATCAAAATTCAAATTGGTTCCAATTTCCATTGACACTCCACTGCTCTGGCCCTCAGGCTTCTAGTGGCTTTAGCCATCAGGGACCCAGCCCAGCGCATGTGGGTGAGGAAAAAGATCCCCTGAGCAGCAAGCAATGAGGAGAGCTCCCTCGAGAAGCTCAGTTCAAAGGAGGGTCTTTCCCAGCCTCACTCAGGGCCTGTGCAATCAGTAACTTATTTCATGTTAATAGCTTTCACTTATTGGGCACTTACTATGTGCCCGGTTACATGCTTGCTTGCTTTATTTATTTATTTATTTAATTTTTTAAAAGATTTTATTTATTTATTTGTCAGAGAGAGCACAAGCAGGCAGAGGCAGAGGGAGAAGCAGGCTCCCCGCCGAGCAAGGAGCCCGATGCGGGACTCGATCCCAGGACCCCGGGATCATGACCTGAGCCGAAGGCAGCTGCTTAACCAACTGAGCCACCCAGGCGCCCCCCCCTTACATGCTTTATATAGAATAATTTAGTTAATCCTCACAACCCAAGGAGGTAAATTGCTATTATCGTTCCCATTTTATGGATGAAGAAACTGAGAGACGTTAAGTGACTTGCTTGCGGGCATATAGACAATGAGTGGTAGAACAGGAATTTCAACCCAGGCGGCTTGGCTCGCAAGCCTAGTTTATCAACCACCTCTCCTGACTTCCCAGCTGAGCGTGTGTTTGCGTGCGTTCGTGCATGTGCACGTGTTTAAAACGCCTAGGTGGCTCAGCTGTTAAGTGTCTGCCTTCATCTTGGGTCAGGATCCCAGAGTCCTGGGATCGAGCCCCGCATCGGGCTCCCTGCTTGCCCAGAAGCCTGCTTCTCCCTCTCCCACTCCCCCTGCTTGTGTTCCCTCTCTCGCTGTGTCTCTGTCAAATAAACAAATAAAATCTTGAAACAAACCAGAACATGTAATTCTAAAAAGCTTGGCTAGTTGGTTTTTCAGCTTCCACACATTAATAGTGAAGCCACTAAAAGCAAGCATATTCATAACACCAAAAGATGGCGTCGTGGTGACAGAGCAGAAGAACCCACAACCTTGTTCAGTCTGGATCCTTGCTAGGAGTCAGCCCTGCATGGTTCAGGATAGACCCATGATGAGAATTTATGAAGGACGATTGTGGCAGGTACCATAAGCTATCTCCAATGTTCAATGTCCCCCTCTCTCTCTTAGTGCTAGAACCCCCCAAATTTCCCATGGACTGCACCTGCTGGATCTCTCTTACTGCTAAGCATGGCCAAGTGGCTAAATTTTGGCCCCCGGACTAGGAGAAGTGAGATGTACCCGGTCTCACGAGCTCTGCCCTCTGCCTCTTCCTCTCCACGGGCTGGGATGTGGTCTTAGGGGCCAGGATCATGAGAAGGGAACCCCCCAGGGATAACAGCAAGGGATGAAAACAGTTTCACATCGATCCCGTGGAGTCCTGTGTTATCCCGGGCAAGGGAACAAGCTTTCTCATTTAAGCCCTCTTAACTCTCCCTTAGAACACCTGAACTCACAAGCCCATGAATACACCCAGGACAAGGAAAGGTTACATTGTGTTTGCTGTATTTTGTTAACAAATCGAGGAAATACTCGAAGCATTTTCTAAAGAGTTCAGTAACAGTGTTTGAGGCCTAATAGGGGCAACTTTACTTGTTTGGAAACATCCCCGGAAACTGTCTAAATGCTGGCAGGAAAAGGAGTATACTCCAGTCGCTTGATGCAACACGTAGGGGACGTAAATTCTGTTCCGTCCCAGAAATATTTACGGAATGGACCAACAGAGTCCTTGCCCTCAGGGAGCTTGTAGTCAAGTGGGGGGTGTGCAGGGACACTGAGAGCTGAGCACGTGGCATTGGTGGCATTGATCGGCATTGGTGGGGCACACGCCCAACCCAGACTTGGGGCATCGGGTGAGGCTCTCTGAGGGGGACATGCGAGCAGAGTCCTAAGGCTGAGTGGAAGCTTCGATGGCCTTTGTTCCAGCTCGTGGCAGTGTTACACTTTCCATGAAGAGAGGGGTATCTGTGTGTTATGCAAGCTGGACCGAACAGTCCTCTCAGAGGCTTCTCTGCCTTGAGAAATGTAACCGATGAAATGAATATGAATATCTTCGGTGCCCCTCTTTCTGCTTTCCTTCTTCCAAGATCTTCCCACGCGTGGGACAGATTCCAGCAAACTTGAGGGTAGGATGTGGGTAAGCAGACGTCACCTAGGATATGTCATCCAGCAATCAGAAGGTCTTTACCTAATAATGTCTGTTCTTCCATCGTTAAATAGCGGTAAGAGCCGAAGGAGTGGCCGGGAGCCTCAGAAATTAAATCTGTGCTCACAACAGCACGAGTCGGCTCACTCTCGCCCTCACCGACAGGCTGGTAGATAATGGGCAAGTGCTTTAACTCTGGTTGTCAGTTCTGTGGATGACGATGTCACCCCCACTGGAGCAGGGGACTGTAGGGAATGATAAATCGAAGGTATTAGATGGCACTTGGCAGCCCGAGAAAGAAAGGCAGTAATTAATGACTTTGGAGCAGTCTTTTGAGTTATCGATGCCTGAAAGGCACTTGACATTTTCTTTTCCCCAGACAGCATGAACTCAGGGGAAGCATCCAGATTGTGGTAGTTGGGCTAGAGGGGTGAGCTGCAGAACACGGAGGAGAAGCTAGGAAAGACAGAGCAGAGCAGTCAGGAGGGCTGTCTTTCCCTGAACTAGGGTTTGAGGCTAGCTTCCTTGGGATCTCACCCCAGACTTTTTCCTTACCTCTCTAGTCCCCAGTGTTAGGACCTGGTCTGATTTTAGCTGATCCCTAAGTCATAGCCAAAATTGAGCAGTTTATGGTCATGGATTATTTTTTTAAGATTTTATTTATTTATTTGAGAGAGAGAGAGAAAAAAAACACAAGCTAGGGGGAGGGGCAGAAGGAAAGGGACTAGCAGGCTCCTTGCTGATCTTGGAGCCTGGAGCCTGCCATCACTGGGGTGGGGAGGTTCAATCCCTGGACCCTGAGATCATCACCTAAGCTGAAGTCAGATGCTTAACCCACTGAACCACGCAGACTTGTCATTGGTTTTTAAGAAAATTGCTTACATTTTATTTTTTTTATTTTTTTATTTTTATTTTTTTCTAAGATTTTATTTATTTGACAGAGAGAAGCACAGCGAGAGAGGGAGCACAAGCAGAGGGAATGGTAGCAGGAGAAGCAGGCTTCCCGCGGAGCAGGGAGCCCGATGCGGGGCTCGATCCCAGACCCCTGGGATCTGACCTGGGCCGAAGGCAGACGCTTAACGACTGAGCCACCCAGGCGCCCCGCTTACATTTTATTTTAAGGAAACGTGTCCCTCCCACGTGCATACTCACGTACTTCTACGTGTGTGTATATATATGGACACACACACACATATATATATACGTATAAGTGTTTTTCTTTGGGGTGCCTGGGTGGCTCAGTCGATTAAGCATCTGCCTTCAGTTCAGGTCATGATCCCAGATGGAGACCCGACTCGGGGGTTCCCTGCTCAGTGGGGGGGTCTGTTTCTGCCTCTCCCTCTGCCCCTCACCCTGCTTCTGCATAGTCTCTCCCTCTCAAATAAATGAATAAAATCTTTTAAATAAAAAAATGTTTTTCTTTGACTTTTAAGGAGGAACACTTAACACATTTGTTTTTCATGCAAAACTGTGCCAGATAAAAAAGATCCTAAAATGAAATAAAGTATCAAAACAAAAAAAAGCCTTCGAATTTTGCTGAAATGAAATTTCAATTATAAATAAGAAGGCTTCTCTTTACTTGGAATGAACATTGTCCTCTTTGATATAATAGATAAATAACATTGGGCAGTAACTCTTTGGCACATTGTGCTAAGTACTTGAATTTTAATTTAATCGCTCCCTGCAAAAAAAAAAAAAAAGTATAAAATTGCTGCCTGATGTTCTTGGGAGAGAGTGAAATCCGCAGCCTAGGCTAGCAAGCCCTGCGTTCCGAGTCCTGCCTGCCCTTTGCATTTTCCATCCCCGTCCCCGGTTTCACTTTCTTCACAGGACTTTTTTGTGTCTCTCATCTTCACATTTATTTCCCCACATTTTTAAAAAAGATTTATTTATTTGACAGAGAACATGAGTTGGGGGGAGGGCAGAGAGAGAGGGAGAAGCAAACTCCCCGTTGAGCAGGGAGCCTCATGCGGGACTCGATCCCACAACCCTGGGATCATGACCAGAGCAGAGGGCAGACACTTCACTGACTGAGCCACCCTGGCGCCCCGTCCACCATTTTAAACCTTGTCATTGAAATATAGGTGCAGAAAAGTGCATTTAGTTGAACTGCTGGATGGATTTTCCAATGATCATGGGCTTAAGAAATTTATTTTTATTGGGAAATCTACATGACATCCTTACCATTCTGTTTTAAGTGTACAATTTGGTGGCATTCAGGACAGTGGCTGTGCCACTATCATCACCACCCATCTCCAGAACATTTTCGCCCATCTCAGCTGAAACTCTGTCCCCAGGCAGCACCAGCCCCCTCCGCCCCTCCCCCCTCCCCAGCGCCCTGGAACCAGCATTCTACTGTCTCTATGCATTTGACGCCTCTGGGGACCTCCTGCAGGGCCACGGACTTCTGGTATGAAGTGGACTGCCCGTGGCCCTGAGACCAGACGCAATGTGCCTCTCATTTCTTTCTACTGGTATAAGTTTGTTAATGTCCGGCTGTGTGCTGACAGTCCCCAGCCAGCACGGGTGCCTTGAAGACGGTTCTCATAGATTTTTCTGTCATTTCCTGTCATCTCTGGGAGAAAGTGCTCTGCCACTCATGTTTCAGTGTCAGACCCTGGTCTCCCACACGAGTAAGAGGAGCCGCCGGCTTCCCAGGGAGCCACGCCTGCCTGTCACAGTCATCAGTGGATTCCTTCCCTTTAAGTAGATTTGGTTAAGTGCTCAGTGGTGGTTTGAATGCCATCTCTTAGAATAAATCGAAGCCACGTTTGAAGGCTGCTGCTTCCAATAGTGATGATTTCTGAGTCTTTCTCTTTCATCTGCTCTGAAAGGCTTGCTCCCTAAATACGAAGGTTTTGTATTCAAGCGTCTCTGCTTCGAAGAAAAATGTGTCAAGTATGCAGTTCTGCCTCGTTCCTGCCCCAGTTCCTTTCCTAAATCGGAATCCTGTGTCGCTGAGCCAGGAACATCTGGAACTTTTAAAGACCTGTTTCATCCAGGATAAAGGCACATCTGGTTTAGAGGGTTTCTGGAAAACGAGAAAAGCAGAATCAGAATTTGAGAAGATGGGTGTGTATTGGGAGAACGTGTCCACGCCATACTCCAGAGCATGAGAATCGTGAGGACATTTGGTTTAGTGGATGTGGGCAGTCCTGCAAGTGAGGTCTTACTCTCTCCCAAGCTCCATAGAGCCAACCCAGTGAGGGGTCCAGGAGTCAGAAAAGTGGATGACAGTTTTGTCACAGGAGTAGGAGTAGAGAGAAGAGAAGGTGTTTATCCCTCCACTTTAAAGTAACAAGGACCGGGACACCTGGGTGGCTCAGTCGGTCAAGTATCTGCCTTCGGGTCAGGTCATGATCCCAGGGTCCTGGGATCAAGTCCCACATGGGGCTCCCTGGCGCAGCAGGGAGGGAGTTCCCTTCTCCCTTGCCTTCTGTAGCGCCCTCTGCTGTTCCCCTGCTTGTGCACACACACTCTTCTCTCTCGAATAAACAAATAAAATATTTTTTAAAAAAATTAAAGTAACAAAGACCAACAACCCCTAACCCTCTGATGTTTTGGAGGAACCACTGGGGACGGATGAAGTTTCACTGGATCAAATTATGGTTCTCCACTCACAGCGCCCTCCCTGTATTAGAAGTACACAGCCATGCCCTGTGCCACGCGATTTGGTGTTATTTCCCCCCTACTGGTATGGATGGAGTATCTGTCCTTCCTGCAGTGGTTGTAGGCTTTCCGTGTAACTTGCTTCGGCCAACAGAATATGGGCGGAAGTGATGTTTCGTTTAGCCCCCCGTGCTGATGCCATTAGACGTGAGAAGAGCCTGCCGTGGGGAGCTGCTGGGTCCCCAGGAGAATGAAACCCAGTCTCAGGGAGCAAACTTGAATCTGAGCTGTACCTTGGAGCCAGGCTGACCCACAGCCTAAAGTGTATTGACCTTGTTGGCCTCTAAATTCACGACTGATTAAATAGGCTGCCCAGTTTGGGGGAAGTTTGTTACAGAGCAGTATTACGGCAATGGGTGACTAATGCAAAGACCAAAATGCAGAAGCAGAGAGTAAAAGGGTAAGTGAAGCAGATGGCTGACGCCTAGGGAAGGAAGGAAGTGCTGGTGGGGTCTGAACAAAGAGCAGGTAGGGAAGGGCTTCCCAGAAGAATAAGGTGAGGACGAGAGGCAAGGAGTATCAGAACCGCCCTGCAGCAACTTCGGGTGTTGGGATGGGCAGTGGCATCAGGGCAACACACACACACACACACACACACACACACACACACGCGCGCGCGCCTGCACGCGCGCGCGACCTAGCCCCTCTGCGCCTTTGATCAGCACTGAGCTTTTCTGGTGTCAGTGTTCAGTGTTATCTGAGAGGTTTCCTGGGAGGGAGTCAGTGTTGGATTCCCAGGAAAGTGTAGACTCTCGGTTTTAGGGTCTACCTGGGCTCGTGGCGACAATATATGGATGGAGCAATAATGGAGAGGTGGGGCACATGAGCTCTAAGGACAGAACTCTGCCGAGTGGGTATTAGAACCACCAAAATTTTTTTTTAAATCTAAATTCAGTTAATTAACATATAGTGTATCATTAGTTTCAGAGGTAGAGGTCGATGATTCATCAGTCTTATATAACACCCAGTGCTCATTCCGTCACGTGCCCTCCTTAATGTCCATCACCCAGTTGCCAAAATTTTTTTTTTTTAAGATTTTTATTTGTTTGAGAGAGAATGAGAGAGAGCATGAGTTGGGGGAGAGTCAGAGGGAGAACCAGACTCCCCGCTGAGCAGGGAGCCTGATTCGGGACCCGATCCTGGGATCCAGGATCATGACCTCAACTGAAGGCAGTCGCTTAACCAAGTGAGCCACCCAGGCACCCCCAATTTTTTTTTTTTAAAGTAATCTCTACACCCAACGTGGGGCTCAAACTCATGACCTCGAGATCCATAGTCGCACCCTTTACTGACTCAGCCAGCCAGGTGCCCCTGGGATGGGCCCTCTGAAGCACACGGGCCTGGTGTGAGCTGGGGTCTGTAAGGTCTTGTGACCTTGGGGGAAGTTACTTCATCTCTTCAGACAGAGATTTAGAGAACGGAAATAGTCGTTGTACCTACCGCACAGCCTTATCCTGAGGTGTGAGAGGCTTTGGGCCCCTGCCACAACGCCTGGCACAGAGTGAGACCCTCCGTGGATTAACACCAATGGCCGTGCTGCCATTTTGTGACAAGAACTGATATCCAGTGTTCGGTAAGGAATGGACACACCTTGCTTTTCTGAGCCTAGATATTTCAAAAAGACGAGAGTCCCTCACAATGGATTGTAGCATGTGACCAAGCCCTGAACTCTCACCGGCGACCTCTGAGCAGAGAGCAGTTTTCCCGCCACTTATTACTTCTGCTTCGGTCCATATCAGCCCAAAACCACTGGCTTATGTTGTCCCTCTGCTCTTTTCTTCAGGGAAGTCTGTTTATTCTGAAGCTTGGAGGGGACAGCAAGGTGGAGTGGGACTTGAACAAGCAGACGGCAGAGCTCAGATGTCCCACCCGACCCCGGGCGTGGGCTGTGAGCAGCATTATTTTCTAGATGATTCTCCCTTGAGCTGGGTAAGCCCTCTGTCGCACCTCTGCTGCTGTATAAAAAGGATCAGATGACCTTTATCCCAACTTCAGCTGGGTATTTTTAGCTAGACCGTTCTCTAAACACTAACTTGGTTTAGTTTCCTAATCTACCATATATGATTGCTCTAGTTCTGTCTCGGGCTCTCCTTTTCCAGGGGGAGAATTTCCCAGATCAGTAGGCTCCCTGCCCAGCCGTTTAAAAATGTTTTTCTTTGAGTCTGTGTAGAGGAGCCCATCTGCATTTGTTTCCAAAAGTCCTTCTGGAGGCTCCTTGTCTTTGGTCGTGCTCAATACCTGAGTTGGGGACACAAGGGGATTTAGCAGCCCTCTTCATAGAGCATGTGGTGAGCAAGGTGAGGGGGATGACCTTGCTCCCTCCCTAAAGGCCTCTGACTCTTCAACAACTTGCAACAATGAAAATTGCTCCTACTGTTTTCTCTCCTCTCTCCTCCCCCAAGAGAACAGGCCAAATGCTGCTCAGTTCCTCTTGCATCAGATTTGAGCTTGTACTTCATTATAGAAATCAGTCCTAGCAGGAAATGCTCTTAACAGAAGTGCACGCTTGCTGGCTTCTTACCGTGTGCATGTCATCCTAAGTGCTTTTTGTGCATTTATTCATTAAGCCTTTCAATTACCTTTCAGACTGGGTACTACCATTATCCCCCTTTAGAGATGAGGAAACTGAGTCTCACACAAGCTGAGTGGCTTGCCCCTCCCTTTCCCCTCTTCCTTCTCTCCATTGCCTCCCAAGGTTGCTGGGGAATGCATTCTCTACAAGTCAGCCTCTGGGCACAGAGAGGGTGGGGACAGGGGGAGTGGACTTGGAGGGGCAAAGGGAGGGTACGAGGGTACAGAGCACACACCACTTTTGCCTCCTTCTTCCCCTGAGGGATCTTCAGGGACCCTTTCCTATTGGGTCAAACCTGGTATTCAAGGAATTCCACAACAACCCCATCAAACTCAGCCTTCTCCCCTCTGGATCTCTAGAGAACGGGGCTGGCACTCCATTTGCTGGTATCCTTACTCTGAGGCTCTGTTTTATATATTGTACGTGTTATATCTATTTTAAAATCCTATTTGTTTATGTTACTCTGATACCCGGGCCAAGGTGGATTTTTGTGCTTGTGAGGACAAGCATCACCCTGGGCATCTCCTAGGCAGTCTGGCAGCCTAGGATGGGAATAGCCTGGCCGGTAGGGAGATGGCAAATGGATTTGTCCCTGCTCAGGGCACATACTAAGAAGGCCCTCGTGGAGGGGTGAGACTGAGCCCTGACTCTAGAGAGACCTGGTTTACACTCCAACTTTGTCACTTACTGATTGGACTAGAACTTCACCCCCTGGAGTCTGTCTCTCCTCATCTGTAAAATGGGGATGGCTCTTACTGCACCTTCCCATTGTAAGGATTAACTGAGATCATGAATGTAAAGAGATTGGCATATCAGAGGCACTCCCCTGGGGAAGGGGTTGGGCTTCACTCACCTTTGAATCCCTGCCCCTAGCACAGGGCCTGGCACGGAGAAGATTCTTGGGGATGGTGAGGCCCTTTGAGGATTTGGGTGCCGGTAGTGTTAGCGGGTTCTGAGCTAATTAATGCTCCCTCTCCCTCGTCTCTACTGAGCCCCCTTGCCTACCCCTGAAGGTCTTCCAAGGTGATTGTGTGGCGGTAATCCACTCCACCCCATTTCCCCAGCGCCCTCTTTGTCTAAGGCCCTGTGATGCCTCAGCCTGAAGGCAACAGTGAACTCTCAGGCCCCTTGTGTTTCCCGTGGCCTGGCTAACACTGCCCCCTGCCGGGTGTTTGAGGGATGAGCATGTTAAAGGAAGGTTTGCAGTGACTTTTTCTTGACATTGGAGAAGAGAGGCTCTTCCATAGGGGCTGTTTGCCATGCTCTGGTGGGGAGAGGTGGTGTTTAAGACCCTCTCCCCAATTTAGCTTGCAACTCCTGAGGCTTACCAAACACAAGAGGCTTTTTACCAACGTCCCCGACCACTCTGGCCATCAGATAATGCCATCTTTCTAGGCTCAAATTTCTCAGGCACTTTGGGTTTGGCCTTGGCCAAAAGGAATGGGGTAGAGTTTATCCGATACTATTCTACATCTGCTGCCTAGTTTCTTCTGAGTCCCTGGGCACCTAATAATAATAATAATAATAATAATAATAATAATTCTTTAAGATTTTATTCATTTATTTGGGCACCTAATTCTTAGAGCTGTCCCAGCTGCCTTCAAGGGTCTGGGGTCACAGGAGGCATCGGAGCCAAGCGAGAACGGGAATGGGCCCTCTGTAGTTGGGGCTTGCAGCTGCCTGCTTCATTCACCTGCTCACACCACCTAGCCTTCTGTCTGTGGTCCGTTCTCAGAGCTGATCCTGCTCCAGGTCCATGAGCACAAGATAGGGTCCTGCACGTCAGAGTGGGGACATTGGGGGCTAAAGACCGGGCCACCTTGCTGTAGAACCTGCTAGAAGTGTATGCCAAAGCCCCAGCTGAGGTCCCAACACAAGTCACCAGACACGAAGGAGGAAGCTCCAGGCACCTTCTGACTGCAACCTCATGAGAGACCCCAAGCAGGAACAGCCTAGCTTAGCCTAGCCAACCCCCAGAACCAGGAGATAATAATGATAGTTGTTTAAAGCCCCAGAGTTTGCGGATGACCACAGATATCCAGAAAAAGTGGTTTATTAGGATTGAGGGATTCTGGATATCAACACCAGTTTTCTGTATTTTCCAAGATTTCAGCAGTGACCATTTATTTCTTTTATAATTGAATAGAAAATTGAGAATAAAAACACAGGGGCACTTGGGTGGCTCAGTGGCTTGAGCCGTTGGTTGAGCAGCTGACCTCAGCTGGGGTTGTGATCTCTGGGTCCCGGGATTCAGCCCTGCCTCCGGCTCCCCATCACTGGAGAGTCTGCTTCTCCCTCTCCCTCTGCCTCTCACCCTGCTCCTGCTCTCTCTCACATCAATAAATAAAATCTTAAAAAGAAGAAAAATATGGTCTAATTTTTTCCCCCGCTTCACCAAGGGAGAAATTAGGTCTGAATTTGAATTGAGGGACTTAAATAGGCTTGGGGAAAATTTTTCCATGCAAGATTAATTAGATGCTGGAAAGCATTAGAGACACATTCAAGTCGGTGTGATGGAAAGAGTGGTCGATTCGGAGTGAGGAAACTTGGAAATGAATCTTAGTTTTTTTTGGGTGACCTTGAGCAAGTCCTTGCTCGAATTCAGCTTTCTATTTTGAAAAATGCAGCTGGCTGCTTAGGGAAGATAACATCCAGCAGGGCGCCTGGCCCAGAAAAGTGGTAGGTGATCCTGCCTCATCAATGCCAATTATGAACAGGCATCTGCGAGCTCTGTGCACGGCCCATCCTTCACTGCCACCCGAGGCTGCAGTTCCGATAATGAAATCTGCCTGGAGAAAAAAACCACAGCTCTTTAAAAAAAAAAAAAAAAAAAAAAAGTCCAGCAACACTGAGCAGCTCTCCCAGCGGTCCCGGCCTGCGCTGCCCGCCCTGGCTGGCTGGGGGTGGGTAGCGCGGCTCTTCCGGGGACCCGGCGCAGGTGGAGGGCGGGGGCGCGCGGGGCTGGTGTCCTGGCAACCCCGGAACGCAGCCCCGCTGGGCTCTCGCCCTCCGCTCGGGTTCCTCGCCCTCCCGGCGCCCGGCAGTTCTGCCGCCGGTTGGTGCGTTGACCTGGCCGCATCCTCGGTGGAGGTCTCCGCTGGGGGAACGGGTGGACCCGTGAGGTGGAAAGGGAAGGAGCACCCGGCGCCGGTGGGGCAGAGAATCTGGGCGGAGAGAACCCACTGGGACTGCTGGGACGTCCGACCGACCGAGAAAAGCCCCGGGAAGAAGGAGGCGGGAAGGAAGCTCTGATTAAGACGCCAGCCCTGCCCTCTGGACTTTTCAATGGCTTGTAGACTATCTCTTTTTTGCTTTGATTGATGCCTTTCTTAAAAAGGCCTTTTCCTGGTCTCCGGGTTGCTTTTAATACTTAAAATCAACACACGTGTAGATGAATCCATGTACCCTGCAAACGGTCCACGGGAGTATCCTCTCCCCTCCATCTGCAGAGAGCCCTGCAGCAGAGAGTCGGAGAAGGTTCAAGAGAAAGGAGACTCCGACATGACCGTGGTGGAGAAGAGATACAGTTGAGTTGAAGAAGTCAGGAGGGTTGGGTGTGGAGTTGGTCGCCAGATCCCAGCGTACCAAGGCCGGGAAGTTCAAACCACTTAAAGTTTAAAGGGAGGCCAGTTTGCGGGCCTAGAAAAAGAATTCCTTAAATAGTAGCCTATGTCTGTGTTAACTGAAGATTTATTTTATTTTATTTTATTTTATTTTATTTTATTTTATTTTATTTTATTTTATTTTATTTTATTTTATTTTATTTTATTTTATTATTTATTTGACAGAGAGAGATCACAAGTAGGCAGAGAGGCAGGCAGAGAGAGGGAGAGAGAGAAGCAGGCTCCCTGGCGAGCAGAGGCCCCATGCGGGGCTCGATCCCAGGACCCTGAGATCATGACCTGAGCCGAAGGCAGAGGCTTTAACCCACTGAGCCACCCAGGCGCCCCAAGATTTTTTTTTTTAAACAAAGTTTATTGAGTGATAAGACTAAGCTTCCAAAGAGGGGAGGGACCCAAGAGGGTTGCCCCTTAACCCAAGATGGGATGAGGCAGATAGTAGCTCAAAGGGGAGGTTCTCCCAAATTACCTCCTTGGATCTCAGAACAGTCCCAGAGTATATTACTGATGAATAAAGAGAGCCAGAGGTTTGACCCGCCCAAGGCTTTATTCAATGAACGGTGAAGCTGAGATTTGACCACAGTCTTCCGGTCCCCCAAACCTGCGCCCTTTCTTTCTTTCTTTTTTTTTTCTCTGCTCAGACGTTAGTAGATTTGTGGCACTGTTTATTGGATGGGACAGCTCAGGTGGAAAGATGACCCCTTTAAGGAAAGGTTTGAATTAAATAATGGATGGTGTCTCCCTAATTGGTTCTGAAGACTGAGAAGGATATGTGGGGACCCACTATTGGGTAGAAGAACCACAGTCTTTCAGGAAACTTCAGAGCAAGTATATGCCTCAGTTGGCATTTGTAGGCGAGTGGCCTGGACATGGCAAAAAGGGAACATTGTGGAATGTTCTGTCTCTGCCCCATCAGCTCATAGCTTGGGCCTTGGTCTCTATTACAGATCTCCCATCTCCTCATTCTCCTTCACAAGGGAGGCGTGACCCCCCCATACCCACCTGTATGTGGGGACCAGGAGAGCCGAAGGAGGTAGAACCACAAATGGTCCGGTGTGGCTAGGTCAGCAAGGAGAAAAAGGCTGTGGGATTCTAATGTTAAGCTCCAGACTTTTCCACAGTTTCCAGGTTGAGCTGCTGGAAGAGAGGAAGGAGGGAAGCTGCTGTTTTAAAGGTGGAGAAGGGGGGCTCTGTGTTTTTTGAGTTAGGGGTACTGGCACAGCACCAGACCCTGAGATCCCCAAAGCTCCATGACTTCCACTGTTCTGCTCTGTAGGTATGTCCCCTCTGGAGACCACGTCTGAGCTCAGCTTAACCTGGAGTCCATGGGATTGGGGAAGGAAGGGGCTCCACGAGCCTGTTGAGGATGAACGCAAAACTGGGGGGCGTATATGCATTTTTCCAGTAAGGAGGGCCCGTTGCTTTCATGACTCCTCAGGGGAATCTGTGATTCAAAAAAGGGTTAAAAAAACCACCCTCCTGGACCCTTAGGTTGTTTGTTGAGTCAATAAGAAACGGAGTGTTTGTTCAAAAGGTTTCCACATTAAGCTAACTTGGCTTGATGTATTCTTTTCTGCTGCCAGGCCATGCTATTGTGTAAATGAGCTGAGACAAGTGTGTGAAAGTTCCTTGGTTATGTAAGGTGTTATTCCTGCCTAAAGACATGGAAATAATTAGCGTGAATTCCACAGATGTACCCAAGAAACAGACTTTCTTCTCAACTCCCCACTTCCCCCTGAATTCCTTTCTAGTTGCCAGATCCTTCTTTCGGTCCTTTTCGGTTGAATCATCTCGTATCATAGCGTTTTAGCGAACTTGTTAGAGTTTCCTATCGTTTGGCTGACCGGACATTGAATTTGAATAACAATTATGCAGGGTGCTGACCTTTTCCAGAAGGATGTGGCTCAGCTCCTCCCACATCACCACCGCCTCCAGAGCTGGAGAGATGGGGCCGGTGTGGGGAGCTGGGCTGGAGAGGCCACTGACCTGCTAGAATGATTGCAGGCTACTTTACACCAGGGGAGCGTCACTGTCAGAACGGAAGGGGTCAGACTTGCACGTTCAGCTCTCTTGACTTGAGGAGACGTGGAGAGGCAGCCAGAAGCCCCAGAAGCTGCGTTTAAGTGTCTCCGGGTTGTATTTGAGGCTAAGTTACTTCGAGGAAGACCCTGTAGTCAGCTGGATTTGGAGGCTGTGCTCTCTGCCTGGTCAGCAGAGACACTGTTCTACCCTTGCCTGTCAGACAAGCCTTTCCTCAGCCTCCTTCTAGACAGCTGCCGACACAAAACTTCGTCTTCTTCTTTTTTTAAGATTTTATTTATTTATTTGGGGCACCTGCGTGGCTCAGTTGGTTAAGCGTCTGCCTTTGGCTTGGGTCATGATCCCAGGGTCCTGGAATTGAGCCCTGCATTGCATCAGGCTCCCTGCTCGGCAGGGAGTCTGCTTCTCCTTTGCCCTCTGCTGCTCCCTCTGCTTCTCCTTCTCTCTCTCTGTTAGATGAATAAATAAAATCTTAAAAAAAGTTTTTTATTTATTTGTCAGAGAATAGCACAAGTAGCGGGAGCAGCAGGCAGAGGGAGAAGCGGACTCCCTGCTGAGCAGAGAGCCCGGTACGGGGCTCGATCCCAGGGTCCCAGATCATGACCCAACCCAAAGGCAGACCCTTAACTGACTGAGCCATCCAGGTGTCCCGCCAACACAAAACTTCTTAAGCAAACAAGGAAATATGCTAAATTTGTAGACTGCGATTTCACTGTTTGCAGCTCAGGGTTATGTAATATATTTGAATTTTGCCCCTAAAATTAAAAAAGCAAACCTAGAAACTTGTGATGCCATCCATAGCAACCAATTCTTGCTTTGGTGAACTCTCAAGTCCTCCAGTGCCAAATACACAATTAGAGTGTTTACGTGCTATGAAAAGGCAACCATTGGGGTGCCTGGGTAACTCAGTAGGTTAAGCATCCAACTCTTGACTTCGGCTCAGGTCATGGCCTCAGGGTCCTGGGATCAGCCTCACTTTGGGCCCTGGGCTGGGTGTGGAGCCTGCTTAAGATGCATAAGGTTCTCTTTCTCTGGGATGCCTGGGTGTTTCAGGTGGTTAAACGACTGCCTTTGGCTCAGGTCATGATTCCAGGGTCTTGGGATCGAGCCCCATGTCAGGCTCTCTGCTCAGCAGGGAGCCTGCTTCTCCTTCTCCCTCTGCTGCTCCCCTGCTTGTGCTCTCCTGCTCTCTCTCTGTCAAAAAATAAAATCTTTTTTAAAAAATTTTATTTATTTATTTGACAGAGAGGAGAGAGATCACAAGTAGGCAGAGAGGCAGGCAGAGAGAGAGGGGGAAGCAGGCTCCCTGATGAGCAGAGAGCCTGACTCAGGCCTTGATCCCAGGACCCTGAGATCATGACCTGAGCCGAAGGCAGAGGCTTTAACCCACTGAGCCACCCAGGTGCCCCTCTACTCTTGCTCTTATTTCTTCTCTACACATGTGGATCCTTTCTGTGTCCTTATGGGTAAACTTCATACCTTTTTCATAGATATGTTTCTAGAAGTAGAACCACTGGATCAAAAATGCCCTTCTCACAGGCTTTGGAGGATGCACGTGGCCGAAGTGCTTTTGAGTAGATGGAGACATTTCCACCAGCAGGGTATAAGAATGCCATTCCTCCAAGCTGAGCCAACCTTGGGTGTTTGCAAACTCATAGCAAATACTGGTATCTTGTTTTAGATTCAGCTCTTTGATTAGTAGGAAGGGTGGATTTTTTTTCCAAGTGTGTATCGGTGATTTGTGCGTGTGCGGTGTGTGTGTGTGTGTTTAATGAATTACCTAATCATGTCCTTTGCCCATTTTTTTTTCTCTTTGGGTATTTATTTTCATCTTGTAAATTTATAAAAACTCATAATTTGTCATGAATATTAACTCTTTTTCTTTCTTTTTTTTTTAACTCTTTTTCTTATTGTGTATGCTATAAACTTTTCCCCAGTTTATAGTTTGCTATGGAAGTTTTAAATGTCTATGTATTCAGGGGCACCTGGGTGGCTCAGTGGGTTAAGCCTCTGCCTTTGGCTCAGGTCATGATCTCAGGGTCCTGGGATCAAGCCCCGCATCGGACTCTCTGCTCAGTGGGGAGCCTGCTTCCCCCTCTCCCTCTGCCTGCCTCTCTGCCTACTTGTGAGCTCTCTCTCTCTGTCAAATAAATAAAATCTTTAAAAAATGTATATTCAGATTTATGCATCTTTTCCTTTATTTTGCCTATATTTGATATTTTTCTTAGAAATAACTTCCCCAAGCTAGGATTATATAAGCATTCAATTATCACTTTTTTCAGGTACATCCTTTATTTTAAGTTTTACATTCAAATCTATAATTCATCTGGAATTTGCTGATTAACTAATTAATTTATTTTATTTTCATTATAAATGGTTAATTCATTGTTTCAGCAGTATTTTTAATAATCCATTTTTTTCCTCATGGACATGAAATGCCAGTATTATATAAAATCTTATTCTATCTACATTTCCCATTTTGTTCTTTTGATTTATCTGTTAGGGTTAGTGTCAGTACTATCTCGACTATTGTAATATGAAGATACATATGAAGTATAATTTTATAAATTATACTCTAGAGCTCTGTAACCTTGAACAAGTAATTGGACATTTTCAACACTCTATTTCTTTATGTGTAAAGTTATTTCTATTTTATTTGCAATTATGGTAGTTCATTGCTAATACTGTATACTTTTCTTAAAAATTGGTGTTTTGTTTTTTTTTTTTAAGATTTTATTTATTTATTTATTGGAGATAGAGACAGTGAGAGAGAGCACGAGAGGGGAGAAGGTCAGAGGGAGAAGCAGACTCCCCATGGAGCTGGGAGCCTGATGTGGGACTCCAGGATCATGACCTGAGCCTAAGGCAGTTGCTTAACCAACTGAGCCACCCAGGCGCCCAAAAATTGGTTTTTCTTGAACTTTGTTTAACTACTTTGTTTTTCCCATGAAGCCGTAATTCTAATAATTTTTATTTCATTCATTTCTGTTTTTATTTTACGATCTTTTTATCATTTTGGGAGGTTTATTCTTTTTTCCTTCTTTCTTTCTTTCTTTTTTTTTTTTTTAAGATTTTGTTTATTTATTTGACAGAAAGAGAGCAATCACAAGTAGGCAGAGAGGCAGGCAGAGGGAAAGGGGGAAGGAGACTCCCTGCTGAGCAGAGAGCCCAATGCGGGGCTTGATCCAAGGACCCTGAGATCATGACCTGAGCCAAAGGCAGAGGCTTTAACCCATTGAGCCACCCAGGAACCCCTTTCCTTATTTCTTGCATTGCAAGTTTAGCTCATTAATTTTGGATTTTTTTTTTTTTTAATTTTATTTATCTGTCAGAGAGAGAGAGAGAGTTGGCACAAGCAGGGGGAGCAGCAAAGGCTCCCCGCTGAGCAAGGAGCCCCATATGGGACTCCATCCCAGGACCCTGGGGTCATGAACTGAGCCAAAGGCAGCCACATAACCAACTGAGCCACCTAGGCGTCCTGGAATCTTTGTTTTTTGTTTGTTTTTAAAGATTTACTTTTTTTTTTTTTTAAGATTTTATTTATTTATTTGACAGAGGAGAGAGATCACAAGTAGGCAGAGAGAGGAGAAAGCAGGCTCTCTGCTGAGCAGAGAGAGCCCGATGTGGGCTCGATCCCAGAACTCTGAGATCATGACCTCAGCTGAAGGCAGAGGCTTTAACCCACTGAGCCACCGAGGCACCCCAAGATTTGCTTGTTTTAGAGAGAGAGAGAGGACCAGTGGGAAGGGTAGAGGGAGAGGGAGAGAGAATCTCAAGCAGCCTCCATGCTGAGCATGGAGCCCAATGTGAGGCTTGATCTCATGACCCTGAGATCACGACCTGAGCTCAAATCAAATGTCAGATGCTTAACCGACTGTGGCAACCAGGCGCCCCTGGAATCTTTTCTGTTTTTGTTTTTTTAATACTATATTCTGTCAATTCTATGGTTGGTATTTTTCAGGGTTTGCATCTCTGAGGTTGGACTGGTCTTCGTAGTGCAGCGGGCCCAGCAGCAGGTGTGAAATAGTTGCTAGAAACTTCGTTGAATGAACACTGAATAGTGCAGAAGGTGTGTCTGTGTCTTAGAAGAACATTCCAGAAGCAGTTGAGGAGCACTCACTCACGAAGTGCTACATCACCCAAGTGCCTGTTGCACTGAGGTCAACTTAGGTGGAAAATGCGGACATCAGCAATTGCGTTGAAAGGGGTTCAGTAGTCACACTTTTATTTTTTTATTTTGACAGCGAGAGAGGGAACACAAGCAGAGGGAATGGTAGCGGGAGAAGCAGGCCCACTGCCGAGCAGAGAGCCCGATGCGGGGCTCGATCCCAGGACCCTGGGATCTGACCTGGGCCGAAGGCAGACGCTTAACGACTGAGCCACCCAGGCGCCCCAGTAGTCACACTTTTGAATACAAGGTTTCAGAATGGCTTAACCAATTTGTTTTGCTTATATTTTCCTTTTTGAAACATGCACATGAATGACAGGTGCTTAAAATCTACAACTAAGTCAGTTTGAAAGAGTGCTTCAATACATATACAATAAAAACTCTACGTGGTAAAGCATTCTGTCATAGTTTAATCGGCAGCCTGTGTTCTTTGGGTATATAAAATACTAATATGGTAGAGCCTCATATTCAGGGAAATACAGCATATACAGTAAATGCATTGCAGGCTCTAGTTTCTACTTACTGCTTTACTCGGATAACCACACATTTTGATTTATAGTCCTTATGTCATTGACCATTAAGCACCTCATGAATTCCAACGTGCTGTCCTCTTTTATATGAAATATTTAGAAGTGTGGTTTGAGTTTCCAAGCTTATGGATGTCTTTGGCTGTTTTTTAATTATTGATTTCTAATCGTATTGCATTGCGGTTAGAGAGTGTGGTCTACCTTACGTTTGTTGACGCTGCTTTTTGGCTACTGGGAAACTGTGCCCTCCTCTTCATAGCTCCGTGTCTTTCTCGGCCCTTCGCCCGGGCTCACTCCACCCAGCTACTCACACCTCAGGCAACCAGTTGATCCTTTCTTTACCTGGGGTTGCTCTGAGTGCCCTGGCATATTCCAGAACAGTTCTTCCCATGCTTGGCTGGCTCCGAGAATCACCTGAGGTGCTTCTTAACCACCCTGACACCCTGCAGGTCTGGGTCAGAGCCCTGGGATCCAAGTGTTGAACCAAGTGCCCCAAGGGCATCCCTTGATTCGAGAAACTATGCAGTTGGGGATCAGGAAGTGGGATGCCATTGCATGTGGTGGCAGAGCTAGACTTGAAAAGGAGGAATGTCACTGCAGAACGTGAGCCTAACTGCTGCAGGGGAAGAAGGACTTGCTCAGAATGCAGCTTCCCAGGCCTCACTTAGAGAGATTCTAATTCAGTGGGTCTGTGGTGGGGTTTAAGAATCTGCTATTTTAACGGGGTTCTCAGGTAATTTTGACACAGGCAATCCTTATGCTATATCCTGAAAAACCCAAGAATAGGGATCCTGGGAGGGGAGGGGAATGTACTCAAGAGTCACAGAAATCTGATTCCTGTTTTTTGTAGTTTTCTTATAACTAGAGGTTCCATTACGCCTACTGAGCTTCTATGCACTATAAAGTTATGCATAAAGAAATGCAATACCCATTCCTCTGACTTTTTTTTTTTTAAAGGACTGGGCAGGCACACAGCTCTATAAAATGGTGAGAGAGCAGACTGACTTTCACGAGTCAGTAATTGTATAGCAGAGTGAAGATAATGGCTATGATTCTGTATCCGAGAGCCCTGGCTTTCAGGACTCCCTTACGTGGGGAGTTTGGGGAGTTAGAATTCTTTTTCACTTGTTCGCTCAAATATTTGTTGAGCATCTTCTTTGTGCCAGGCACTGTTCTGGGTGCTGCTGGGACTTGCTCAGCAGACATAGTAATAAGTCTGGAGGAGAAGACGTGTATTTAAATTAATGACAGCACCCCAATGCTGGGGAACCCATGGAAGTTTCCGATGGCAGTTCTTTGGATTTTTCATCAGTCTTTCTATGAATAATCCCTTGCAAGGTTGTCTTGAGATGTTCAGTACAGTTTAGATATATAGCTTGATTCAGACGTTATCTCTTCTACTTAATTCCAAGTAGGTAAACTTTGGAGGGTCAAGTAGTCTAGCATATGGCTGGGATTTTTGGCTTTAGTGCCACAGGAGCTGCGATCAAATCTGGACCTAGGTGTTTATTTTCTGTGTGATCTTAAGCAAGTTGCTTAACCATCTGTGCTTTAGCTCCCTCTTCAGTGAAATGGAAGGATAAGCAATACTTACGTCTGTGGATGTTATGGGAATTAAGTAGGAGAATGCGTGTAAAATGTTAACATAATCCCCAATACACAATACATGCTCAATAAATGTTGGTCTTGAAAAAATAATTTATATAATTTAGGGAACAAGATGGAGGGGTAGGTATTTCATCTCATTAATGAAATCCGACGGCGATGTGTTGCAGGTACTAAACACAGCGGTTTTCTGGAATCTAAGGGATGCTTTGCCAACACAACATCCTCCGGCAGCCCCTCATCTTCTGTTGAAACGTGTTTTAGTGTGAGTGAGCCTCCAGGCCTCTGCAAAGCGTCTGCTCACCTAGAGTAAGTAAGGGTGCAATAAAGAGCATGACTATTGGGGTAAATTCTGACCAGGAAGCCAATATTCTGAGAGGTAGCACGCCATGTTTGGCAAGAGCGTGGATTCTGGAGCTGGACTGTCGAGGTTCAAATCCCAGCTCTGCCAAGTTCATCTGTGTGAACTTGGGAAAATTACTTTACCTTCCTGGGCCTCAGTTTTCCCATCTGTAAAATGGAGATAACACTTCATAGAATTGTTGTGAGGTTTAAATGAGTTACTACACTGAAAGGGATTGGAAGACCCCATGACACACAGTATGTGTTGTAGGCATGCTCGTCATTATGAAGTTCAAAAGCAAGTGAAACTAAGCTATATTTTTTGGGATGCATACTTAGGTGGTAAATCTTAAAGAAGAGCAAAGCCATGATTACCATAAGAGTCAGAGTCAGGATAGTCATTAATTCTCAGGGATGGGGACACACAAATGGTTTCTGGTGAGCAGTGTGGGTGGGGGAAGAGTGGGAAGGGGAGGGCTGGCCTTATAATTATTTGTAAAACTATTTGTTGTGAGTACTTTTCTCTGTTTAGATTTTTTTTTTTTAAGATTTTATTTATTTAATTTACAGAGCGAGGGATCACAAGTAGGCAGAGAGGCAGGCAGAGAGAGAGGGAAGCAGGCTCCCCGCTGAGCAGAGAGCCCGATGTGAGGCTCGATCCCAGGACCCTGAGATCACGACCTGAGCCGAAGACAGAGGCTTTAACCCACTGAACCACCCAGGCACCCCTCTGTTTAGATTTCTTTACGGTAAAAGTTTTGGAGCCTTTTTTTTTTTTTTTTTTCTTTTTGGAACCTTTTTTTTTTTTCTAATGGCTTTGTTAGTAAGGAAAGTAAGTACACCGTAGAAATTTTGAAAGTATAAAAACAATATTAAAAATAAAAATCATGGTAGTTCCACCTCTTAGAGAATCAATACTAATGTGTTATTTATTTATGTGTGTATTTATTTATTTATAAAGATTAGCCAACCAGGCGCCCCTTAATGTTAACATTTTGATGTTACTTTTTCTCTTTAACTTTTAATTTTTTTTAAATTAACATATAATGTATTATTTGTTTCAGGGGTACAGGTCTGTAATTTGATGTTATTTTTTTAATGTGCATGAGAAAAAAGTCTTCACCCTTCTAAAGCATTTTAGAAAAAATAAAGTTTTTTCACTAAACCGTCACCACTATCAATTTTAGAACATTTCATCACCCCCCAAAAGAAGCCTGTCCTTTTTTTTTTTTAAAGAAATTTTATTTATTTATTTGACAGAGAGAGAGCATAAGCAGGCAGAGTAGCAGGGAGAGGGAGAAGGAGAAGCAGGCTCTCTTCTGAGCAAGGAGCACGATGTGGGGCTTGATTTCAGGACCCTGGGATCATGACCTGAGCCGAAGGCAGCTGCTTAACCACCTGAGCCACCCAGGCGTCCCCCGAAGCCCATCCTCTTAAGCAGTCACTCCCACTATGTCCCCTAACCTCCCAGCCCTAGACAACTGCTGTTGTACTTCATATCTCTATAGACTTGCCTATTCTGGACATTTCCTATAAATGGAATATGAGGCCTTTGGTGTCTGACTTCCTTCATTCGTGTTCAAGGTTCATCTGTGTCGCCACATGTATCAGTACATCATTCTTTTTTTTTTTTTTTAATTGGGGTGAATTCTATATAACATAACATTTGCCATTTTATCCATTCTTCCCCATTAGCATTAATTACCTTTCAACCATCACTGCTATTTTTTTTAAAGGATTTTATTTATTTATTTGACACAGAGAGTGAGAAGGAGAGAGAGAGCACAAGCAGGGAGGTGGCACAGGGAGAGGGAGAAGCGGGCTCCTGGTGAGCAGGAAGTCCGATACAGGGCTCAGTCCTGGGACCCCAAGATCATGACTTGAGCCAAAGGCAGACGCTTAATGACTGAGCCACCCAGGTGCCTCCATCATTGTTACTTTTAAAACATGTTCACCAGTCCAAATAGAAGCGCTGTACCCATTAAGCAATAATTCCCCATTCTCCCCTCTCCTCAGACCCTGGTACTCTAATCTACCCTACTAACCTGATCTACTTTCTGTCTCCCTGAATTTACCTATGAAGATATTTCTTATAAAAATGGAGTCCTATAAGGTTTGTCCTTTTGTGTTTGGCTTAGTTTCATTCATGTTGTAGCATGTATCAGAACTCCATTCCTCTTTATGGCTGAATAATATTCCATTTTATGTCAACACCATCTTTTGCTTATCCACGCATCGATCAGTGCTCATTTGGGTGGGCTCCACTGTGTGGCTAACGTGGGTAATGCTGCAAAGAACATTTCTTTACAAGTATCAGAGTCTCTGTTTTTAATTCTTTGGGGGTAGGTGGCTAGGAGTGGAATTGCTAGATTATACTATAATTCTCTAACTTTTTGAGGAACCACCAAAATATTTTTAAGGATTCATCTTTTGACTATGTGCCAGTCCCCTCAGATTGTGAGAAATAAATGATATGTCGTGGACATTTAATGAAGGGCCAGGTCAGTTGTCGTGAGGGAGAGTAATTCTAGCGTAAGGTACGTAACATCACGTTCTGACTACCAATTTAAGCCCATGGAAGAATCTAATCCTTCCTCTTCCTTTTCAGCCTGGCTGCAGATTTGGGTCTGAAATCCTCCTCCTCACATTCTGATCACTCCTCTGAAACCTCATTGCCTGAACTGCCAAAGGAGAAATATCCCGAGGAGTTCAGCCTGCTTAAATGGCAGACAAGTGAGTGTGTCACAGCCCCTCCCCTGCATGCCTCCACGATCAGGGCTTTCCAGAAGTCTGCCATCCTGTTGAGCACTGTTCACTCAGGAAGTGTCAGGGGTTGGACACGCTTCGTCTCTAATTCTCACAGTGACTCTGCTGAATATACGAAATATATTTTTGAATAAGAAATGTATATATAGGGGGCGCCTGGGTGGCTCAGTCTTTAAGCGTCTGCCTTCAGCCCAGGTCATGATCCCAGGGTCCTGGGATCGAGCCCCGCATCGAGCCCCGCATCGGGCTCCCTGCTCGACAAGAAGCTTGCTTCTCCTGCTACCATTCCCTCTGCTTGTGCTCCCTCTCTCGCTGTGTTTCTCTCTGTCAAATAAATAAAATCTTTAAAAAAAAAAAAAAGAAATGTATATATAATATGAAATATTTCAACATATTTCTATATCACATGAAATATAGGATATGAAGATATCCTATATTTTCCAATACTAAAATGGATTTATATAAAAACCATAAAAGTACCATAGCAAAGCATTAACATAACAAAGGAGTATTTAGAGTATAGGAACCCCTTCCCAGGGTTTTCCAGCGGTATCTCCATTATGCCTTGTATCTGTGAGGAATTCTGAAACATGTATGTGCATGTAGGCATGTACTCAGGCATAAATGGGTTTTAGTATCTATACGATCATATTTACACTGGTGGAAAATAAGATACAGACTATTTTCACTCAAGGCAAATAGATCATGGGCCTCTTTCTGTGTCATACATAGAAATCTAGGTGGCTCATATAGACCCACCCATTTTACACAGAAGGCCACAGAGGCTTGGAGAGACTTTGTCACTCCTACGAGAACACCCAGCTAGGAAGTAGGGGGTGGGATTAGAATTGGAACTTGCCAGCCTTCAGAGCCTGCGCGCTTTCTTGGCCACCACGGAGCCCAAGGGCTTCTCAAGCAACCCCAGCGCTGTTAGGGGATCTCTCATTGTTTAAAATCACTGTAGCGGTTTATAGGAAAAGTACTGAATGAGGAAATAAAGACACAGACAGGTCCAGTAACCTGCCTGAGGTCCCGCAGGGGCCTTTTTCCTTTGCCCGGGCTGCAGGGAGACATTTTCCGGTGTCACTCTTGCGCATACGCCTGCCATTGTCGCTGCCAACACGCGGGCCATCGGGCTCAGTTGCCACAGTTGCCCGGCCCTTCCCTACCTGATGGGCATTCTCTTCTTCCTACCCACTTAGCAGGGTGAAGGTTGGATCGCAGGTGCTTGTAAAAGTGCCTCGGAGCTCTCCATTCCATACATCACTTCCAATTAAAAAATTGGCTTCATTTTTGGACGAGAGGGTTAAAAAGGAAAAAGAAGAGTCCGTTTAGATCCCTTTCTCCCCACTTCCCTTCCTTTCAGGCCTAGTCCCCCAGAGGTTCACATTGCCCCTGAAGTAGAACCAAGGGATTACACACGTCAATAAAGTACAGGCCAGTCAGGGAATGCCTGGGACAACTCCTGTGATTTAATTGCATTATGTGAGGCTGGGAGCAATGCTGATGGAAGGATTTCTGATGTCTTGCAGAAGATGGGCAGCGTCCGGAGTGGACATTTTACCCGAGATTTAGCAGCAATATCCACACCTACCATGTTGGAAAGCAGTGTTTCTTTAACGGGGTCTTCCTCGGCAACAGGAGGTCTTTCTCAGAGAGGATGGCGGACAAGCGCTTTGGAAGGAAGAAACACGGTAATATTTTCCTCTTGGACCTTGCCTGTGCGGTGCCTAAAAATACCCCCTGAGCTGTGGTTCTGCAGGCCCAACATTCCGTGACTAGCGTCCACCCTCTGGGGTCACCATGTCACTTGAGCGCAGCCCGGAAGATGGGAAAGTGAAGGGGATGGTTGGCAGACTGCACTTTCTGGCAAAGAACTCACAACATATGCTGATCCACATTTTTGTTTTTCTCTGAATTTCATAAAATGCTAATGTGACATTTAAGTCCTCAGATAAGTTCTCCCAGATACTTATTAATAGAAACCTTCATTCAAGTCTGCAGAAAATAATTTAGGTTTCAGTTAGCTGCTGCCCATCATATGTATTTAAATTGTACATTATATTCTTCAAAGGGAAAATATTCCCATAAACCTTAGCCTGAAGAGAGAGAGAGAGTGAGTTTGGAACATGGTGAGTTCTCTGTCTCACCCTACCCATAATAGATTTATGAAAGGATCCTAGGGTTGCCGAGTACCAAAGGACCATGATAGCACATTCTTCTCTGGAAACACCTGTCTAGGAGGCAGCCATTGCTTCATGGATTGCAGTTGCTGGAATACAGACAAAAAGGAATAGAAAGTTCTTGTTTTTGAGTTTCAAAATAGGCTTTTAAACTCAGAGCAGAGACCAATAGTTTTGAAGATCAAGGCTTTTGTTTGGCTAGAGGAGGAGGGAGAGCCTCGGGGAGTCCCAGATCCTGCTGGATGTCTTTCTTTTTCTTTTTCTTTTTTTTAATTTTATTTATTTATTTTTTTCAGTGTTACAAGATTTATTGTTTTGCACTACACCCAGTGCTCCATGCAGTACACCTGCTGGATTTCTGACACCCAAACCCAGCAGGTGGTCAGATGTGCCTCTAGCTGGGGTTTCTGCCTCCGAGCGGGGCTGGGCGAGACGTCGCGCCTCAATCAGGTGGTCATGTGCTCTGGCTAAGCAGCAGGGTAGTGATTGCTGTGGGCAATGTCTGGGCAGGAAGCCAGCCTCAGGGTCTTACCCACCCAGAAGATGCGGGGCGATAGCTGCATTTTTGTGCCCTGTGAAGACTGCAGAGGTTGGGACACAGAGGAAGAATGAAGCAGAGAGCCAGCCAAGAGAACTGCCCAGGTCTCGCAACTGAAATGCTGGGAGATTACTGTATGAGGGGCGGGGGACCATCAAGCCAGGGATTGTAGTAGAATAAATTGATGCTTCACCTGATGCATTGTGGAGGGGGCTGGTTTCCTGAGGATCAGACTAGATGACAGGTTTTAGCAGACAGCAGAAATAAATGGTAGCCTTCAGAGAGTAGCAGAGATAAGGTGAGTATCAGATACCGATGTGGTTTGCAGTCCGTGACCCAGGACCCAAAGTCTTCCCCCCGGAGCCCTGATATCATGTGGGCCTGTTGTGCACACCCTGGCTTCTCACTCCCAACTGAGATGCAGCCACTGGGTAGAATGGGAAAGTTTTATTTAAATAGGAGACAATGGAGAGAGATCAGGAAGGGACTAAGTTTAGCTGTATAGTACTTAGGAATGCTCTTGGCCACAGTAGGGTGGAAACCAAACTGTCAGAGGCTTAAATCATAAGATCTTGTATGCTTTTTTAAAAAAAGATTTTACTTATTCATTGGAGAGAGCGAGAGAACAAGCACAAGCAGGGGGAGAGGCAGAGGAGAGGGAGAAGCAGGCTCCCTGCTGAGCAGAGAGCCCGATGAGGGGCTCCATCCCAGGACCCAGAGATCATGACCTGAGCTGAAGGCAGATGCTTAACCATCTGAGCCATCCAGATGCCCCAGATATTATATGCTTTTTTTTTTTTTAAAGTTAATTATTATATATTTAAAAAGAAGCTTTGAAATCTAGGTGGCCTGTATGGACTGGTTGTCCAGTGATGTCATCAAAGATACGGGTTCATTTTGTCTTTCTGTGCTGCTATTCTCAGATTGTGTTGGATTTTTGTCTTCACACTTGTCATTTTATGGTCACAAGGGAACTGTGGCAGTTCCAAGCATTGCATCTATATTTCAAAACATGAAAAAGAGGAATCGCTTTTGTTGCCTTTCCCTTTTAGAATGAAGGGAAAATTTTCTCAAGTGGTCCTTAGGAGGCTTCCTTCCACCCCTGTCTCACTGCCTGGAACTGGGTTAGTGGCAAGTATTTATTAAAAATAGACGGGATTGGGGCACCTGGGTGGCTCAGTGGGTTGAAGCCTCTGCCTTCGGCTCAGGTCATGATCTCAGGGTCCTGGGATCAAGCCCCGCATCGGGCTCTCTGCTCGGCAGGGAGCCTGCTTCCCCCTCTCTCTCTGCTTACTTGTGTTCTCTCTCAATCAAATAAAAAAAAAAAAAAAAAACCAAATGGGATCATCATGATGGAATCAAATCCTAACCCTAACCCATCACTTCTCTCCTGACTCAAAGTAATGCAAAGGTAACTTATGAAATATTTATTGAATATACAAAGTATCACAATCACGTTCATGCTTCTTAAGTCCACTTAAGCAATGGAGTATTGTCTTTACATTTGAAGTTTCTTTTTCAAAAATATTTTATTCTTATTTTTTGACACATGGAGAGAGACAGTGAGAGGGCACAAGTGGAGGTAGCTGCAGGCAGACGAAGAGGGAGAAACAGGCTCTTCGCTGAGGAAAGAGCCCGATGTGGGGCTGGATCCTAGGACCCCGGAATCATGATCTGAGCCGAAGGCAGACACCCAATGGGTTGAGCCACCCAGTCGTCTCTCAAGTCTCTCTCTCTCTCTTTCTTTTTTTTTTTTTTTAAGATTTATTTGTTTATTTATTTATTATTTGACAGAGAGAGAGATCACAAGCAGGCAGAGAGGCAGGCAGAGAGACGGAGAAGCAGACTCCCCGCTGAGCAGAGAGCCTGACGCGGGGCTCGATCCCAGGACCCCGAGACCATGACCTGAGCTGAAGGCAGAGGCTTTAACCCAATGAGCCACCCAGGTGCCCCCTCAAGTCTCTTAATGTAGATCCTCCCCTTCTTTTTCCTTGTAGTTTTTTTGGTGTAGAAACTATGTCATAGGTGCGTGAGGGGCTTACTCGGTTGGCCGTCTGCCTTCGGCTCAAGACATGATCTCAGGGTCTTGGGATCGAGCCCTGCATTGGGGTCCTGGTTTAGTGGAGAGCCTGCTTCTCCCTCACCCTCTGTTGCTCCCCCTGTGTGCTCTCTCACTCACTCTCTCTCTCTCAAATAAATAATATCTTAAAAAAAACAACAACAAAGCAAAACTAGATCACGTATCGTATAGAGTTTACCAGTCAGGATTTTGCTGATTACACGCCTTGGTACCATTTAACAGGTTTCTCTGTCCTATGTATTTCCTGTAAATGGATAGTAGGACCTACAGGCTTGATTCATTTGAGGTGTGATTACTTCTTAGGTGATGTACAATGACTTCTTTAAATCCCGAATACAATGGTCTTTCCCCATTTTTTTCTCTTCCTCAATCTCTTGCAGTGCTTGATACTGTTCAGCTTGGCAGCGGACACATCTTCTTTCGTGATATCCTCTTCTCTCTTGGTATTTCTTGGATAAGATGGAGAGAGTGTCGCGACTGCCAGTCAGCTTCCATTACGAAATTCAACACCTTTATTATAGAAAAAAAGCTATCAAAATATGTTTCGTTAATGGTTGACTCTAACCCATTAGCTATGATCAGGCCATTGGTAGAGTTCCTCAAAGCCCTGATTTGTCATAGAAAGAAGAAGAAAATGTCTGTGGTTATCAATTGTAAGGAAATTGACCTGAATATACAATTTTTCTCTTCTGTAGCTCTTCCTCATTAGCTAATTTCCTTCCGAGATCCAATCAGAGAGACGGAGTCCAGTTATGGTTGCTTTTTAAGCTTTATAGGCAACAGGGATTCCAAGTGCACCAATGCTCAGATTTTAAGAAGACTTCTCGCTTACCCTTTGCAGATACCTTTGATTCACCACTCACTTTAGACCAAAATATCCCATCTGAACCTAATGATTCTTCCTTCCCAGGGTGGGATAATCATGAAACTTTCTGGAAAATCTCCTAAACACAGTGTTTCTCAAGCACACTTTTCATCTCAGCGCAGGACAATCACAAACATAAAAATAATATGTGCCTCATAATAAAACATGAAATTATCTTGTTTCCATTGTCATATTGATAGAGCCTATCTTTGGATTACCTTTAGTCCTTTTTATGATTATGTTTTAAAATTTTTTTTTTTTAAGATTTTATTCATTTATTTGGCAGAGAGAGAGCACCAGCACAAGTAGGGGGAACAGCAGGCAGAGGGAGAGGGAGAAGCAGGCTCCACGCCGAGCAGGGATTCCGATGCGGGGCTCCATCCCAGGACTCCAGGATCATGACCTGAGCTGAAGGCAGATGCTTAACAACTGAGCGACCCAGACACACCCGTGTTTTTAAATATCATTCACAGATATTGATCCTAGGAATGGAATTCCAAAGTTAACTCCAGGAGATAATCCATATATGTATCCAGAACAGAGTAAAGATTTCTACAAAGCAGGATCAACTCTTCCACCAGTGAATTTCTCCCTGTAAGTGTATATGAATCGTAGGGTTCTTCTGTTAATTTTGAAGTAATTGTATCTCTCTGTATATGTATGTTATATTTCATAAGGAGTAGATTCCAACAAAGCACGGTTGCCAATTCCTAGAAAAGTTCATCTCTTGTTCCTTAGTGTCCACACATATGCGTGTGCGTAATTGAAATTATACACAGGTTCTTGACTCCAAAAACTTGGTTGTTAATTAACAACCACGTTTTTTTGTCCCTATTGTTGTATACCACAAGTCTGAAGACTTTTCGGTTTCATACTGAATGAGATTGTTTATTAGTGACTACTCTTTGGCTTGATGTACACTTGGAACTAAATTTAGACGGAAATGACTGAGGAGAAAGGGAAGTTCATTGAGTTATAAGAAAAATAGTAGGTATGTTACATTAATATTTAAAAAAGGATCATGTTTGCTTTAATGATGTTTAATCCAAATTATAATAAGTATTATGACCTTTACAATTGTGAAGCCCATAGGTGGCCGTTAAAACTGGAAAATGAGACATTTTATTGAACACGATGATGTATCCATCCCCTTGCTATAGAAGCCATACCAATTTGATAGTTATCTGTTCTGTTTTTCAGAGTGCCTTATGAAAAGAAATATGATACATTTATTCCACTTGAGCCTCTTCCACAAATTCCTACGTGAGTTCTCTTACCATGTTTTCATATTATCCAATCTTTATGAAGTTATTAGTTATTTATGATTTTCTCCTATGGAAGAGCTCACAGACCCCCAACACAGAGGGACCTTTGGCCTCCTGGCTGGTGGGGCAGTTTGTAGGGAGGGTTTTTGGCGAGACACTTGGAGGGCAAGTGCTGCGGGGGTGCCCACATCTTCGGCTGGTAAGATGGACAGTCCGCCAGAGGCCCCGTGTTGTGCTAGGTAAGCACGATGGGGTTTTTTGTTTTTGTTTTTGTTTTTTTTAAGATTTTATTTATTTATTTGACAGAGTGAGAGATCACAAGTAGGCGGAAAGGCAGGCAGAAAGAGAAGGGGAAGCAGGCTCCCCGCTGAGCAGAGAGCCTGATGTGGGCCTCGATCCCAGGACCTGATCCAAAGGCAGCAGCTTTAACCACTATGCCACCCAAGCGCCCCACTATGGGGCGGTTTATATGCAGCAAAAAGACAGGGTCCCTGATTTCCAAAACCCAAGAGTTGTTGGAAAAGAAGACCCATGCTTAAATGAGTGCAGCCAGGGAGAATGGTTAGAGTTTGAAGAGGCCGAGGAAAACCCATTGGAATATTCTCGTGTTTGAGGGAAATATTATTCTTCTGATCTCATATTTTAAGTTCACCTTCATTCTGAACCTCATTTATTTGCCCAAATAGGGTTTAGACCTAGAAAATGATATGTGTCAGTATAAAAAATTTCACTTTCCAGGGGCGCCCCCGGTGGCTCAGTCCGTTAGGCGACCGACTCTTGATTTTGGCTTGGTTGATGACCTCAGGGTCCTGGGATTGAGCCTGTGTTGGGCTCCCTGCTCAGTGAGAGTCTGCTCGTCTTCCTCTGCCTTTCCCTTTGCCCCTCCCATGCTTGTGTGTGCGCGCTCTCTCTCTCCTAAATAAATAAATCAATCTTAATTTTACTTTAAAAATTTTATTTATTTATTTGAGAGAGAGAGAGAAAGAGAGAGAGAGAACGAGTAAGTGAGTGCATGGGTTGGGTGAAGGACAGAGAGAGAGGGAGAAGCAGGCTCACTGAGCAGGTGCCCAGTGCAGGGCTCTATCCGAGGACCCGGAGATCATGACCTGAGCTGAAGGCAGACGCTTAACCGACTGAGCCACCCAGGTGCCCCAATTTGACAGATTTGATTTCAATTCTGTCATGATATTTTTTACATTTTTTATGTATATTATATTATTTTTATCATGAGTCTGTTTTCTCTGATCACTTCAACAAAAGTTAAAAAAAATTATTTCTTTTGATGTTAAGGAATGCTTATGGTTTTGTTCTAGTGATTCTTGATGCTGGTATCTTTCTATATTGCCCAAATAAGATCCCCCTCGTCTTGTTTGGGCTTCTAGTATTGGTTTGTCAGCTTCAAATGACATCCTTGACTTGCACCTATTACCTGTGTGGTAATCCCACTTCTTTCCTGCAGGGACTTTCCCATTCCTAGCCGATTTATCAGGGCGTTTTTCCCCTAATCATGGTGCATTTCTCCCTAGATGTATGAAAATCGTAGCTGCCAAAAGAGAAAAAGATTCTTCATCTCCTTTCCCTGACTCATCCCAGGAGTCCCAGTTCCTGGTAGTCTTGGAACATACACAGTGTAGGCCAGCATATGTCCTTTCAAATCTCTGCAGACTTGGGAGGGTGCTGGTGTCTGCCTTAGCTGAGGCCACAACAAAACAAGAGAAAGCTCACTCAGGTGGGATTCTCAAGGGAGCTTAATGAAAGGATGTTTACGGACGGGTAAACAGGTGGAGGGAAATTGCATGCAAGGGCGAAGCCCTCTGAGGCTCTCTCCACTGGATGGGGGGCTGTCACCACTCCCAGGGGTCTTGTTGCCCAGCTTGGTGGGAGATAGAGAAGGGCTGTCCAGAAGGGGCTGTGGCAGCAGAGAGTGTAGCTGCAGCCAGAACTGGGGCACCCCGGGAGATGAGCAGGTGTAGAGGAGCTGGGTGAGAAATACCCCAACCTCTGCTTGCTTTCTGGTCTCCTGCAGGGGCTCCCAATGTGTTAGCCAAGCCTGGCTCCAAGGTAGGGGCATACGGTGGGCTCAAGGTGATGCAAGTGGCAGGGGTCAGCCGTCTGGGCAGAGAAGGGCAGAGAGGGGCAGGAAAGAGAGCTGGGTTTGGGGGAGAGGGAAATGCCGAGCAACTAACATGGTGTTTTATTTCGTAGCCGGTCTCCCAGATTGGGGGCCTTTCTTGCTTTGGAGGATGCCACACCCCACCCCCTGAAGGCGTTTGTCCATTTTGCAGCAGACAGACTCCAACTCAGGGGTTGTTTTCTTTCCACAGCTTGCCTTTCTGGGTGAAGGAGAAGGCCGACAGGCTGAAGCATGAGATGAGAGAGGTCGAGGAGCTTGACAGCTGGCAACCAGCGTCCCCTTTGATACACGCTTTACACCCTCCTGGTGGGTTAAAGAACCTTCAAAGAATAGTATAAAAACTGGAGGCAAGCCCAGAAGAGCAGGCCTCTGAGAGGCTTCGAGATGGAGAGGAGAGAAGGCAAAGCCTCTCCCAGAGTGGATGGTGTCCTTTGCCCCAACGTGGCCTCTTGGGCCGATGTCACGGCCACGCATCGCTGGTTGAGTGTGTTGGTTGAGCACTGGTAGTCTTGTAATGGAGCCGAGCCTTTAACCCCGTGCCTCTATCCGCAGGTTCTTTGGATTCCGAAAGACAGTCCTGAACAGAAACAGGCCCATAGAGCAAGTACTGACAGTAGTCTGGAGAGCCTCTTCCAAGTGATCGCTTCTGTCAGTGGGACTGCTCTAAAGCAAACATTTGACTTTGCTGAGTAGGCACCACGCTTTGCTCTTTTTAACTTTATATTTTGAAAAGTTTCAAACTTCTAGAAAAGTCGTGAGACTCCTACAATGAACAAATCCCTACATGTCCTTCATCCAGAATCTACAATTGGTAACATTTGTCAAACTTCGTTTATTCTCTCTCTCTCTCTCTCTTGTTACTTTTTCTGTTTTGTGGAATTATTTGAGATGAGCGGCTGACCTCAACCCTTTACTCCTACATACTATATAATACTTCAATATGTATCTCCGAAGGTCAAGGATCTTCTCCGTTGGTTGCCATACACACATTCAATTCAGGGAACCTAACACTGCTGCAATTCTACTGGTAGATGGCCCACCTTCCGTTTTATTCAGTTAAATTTAGTTTTCCAAGGATGCTCTCAAATCAATGGTAAAATGCAGGCATGGGGCTTTCATTAATTTGGTAAAATTGTTCTCATTTTATTAATGCTATTTGAGATTTTCTTTACTATTTGGTTGGTACATGTCAGAAAAATGTGAAGGCTGGGTCTCCACGGGTCATTCATACCATTGTCCTGCAACTTCATTCCGCACTTCTGTAGTGTTTGTCCACATGGCCACACAGAATGAGAGCTCCATGAGGACCAGTCCTGAGTCTTAGGGCCTTTCATCAATAAGGCAAGAAGCAAATATTTGGAGAAAAAGATGGGAACAAAAGCCAACTCTATACATCCAGTCAGGCTGTCTCCCTCTGCAGTCAAACCAGTGACTCAGCATCTTCGTAGCCAATCTGCTCTACTAAGGAGACCCCACTGGGTGGCTAATGAGGGTTGCAGGTCTGGTCTGCCCAAACTTTAAAGTGGAAAGAGAGCATTGGGGCCCAGACTGACAAATCCCCAAGGCACGAGATATGATTTCTTTCTCTGGCAAAGCATTATCTTCAGACATAGCCAAAGTAAAGGAAGCAGGTTCAGGACCCAGTGCATCCACGCTCTCTTCATACTGGCCTTTGGACCAACTAGCAGAGAACATGGTGGTCATACCACCAGCAACTGTGTTTGATCACTCCTTGGGTTAGCATCAACATGCCTCTGTGCTGATTCTCTTGCCCCTGGGACACAAAGCTCACTCCTGTCCCCAATGAAATCCGGAAAAGAAAATAAAACCAAACAATTTAGAAAAGGAAAGGAAAAAGAGGTTGCCAACAGTTTTTCTCAGATACATCCACTCCTGAAAAAACCCATTTTTTTTGTGCTTCTATGAGTTAAAATATAAAAGTCAGTTGTGACCACCCATGTGGATGGATGATGGAGAACACAATAGAAATGGAAAAAGTGATTCTGCAGGAATTTCCAGATGGAGTTATCTAAGTGGAACAGGAAAACCGCTCTGCTGTGTTGTTTTGGAGGGAAGAAGTCCTATACAGTAAAGGTATTAAGAAAAACAACTGAAGGACAGTTTCAGAAGATGTATATCAGCCTCTAGATTTCAAAGAGGTCTGTATAATTCCTACACACGGCTCTAAACTGAAATAGATAGGATTAAAATAGAAAGCTATTGAATAATTGACCTCCTGGAGTTGTGGGGCCACATTCCATCTCCTGGATGGAAATCAGGGCAATTTTCAGTGGATTTGGGGTGCTCTGTGGGCACATCTCAGTGGCCAAGTCTTTCTTACTTCTTGGCATTGCCAACTGCGGGCAGGTCAGGAGGTCCACTGCTGACTTTGGGTAGGACATAAATTCATGTGTGTGCATCTTTTGGGGAGACTAAGGCATAGACCAAATGGCCAAGTGGGAAAACTATGTCGGTGTCCTAGCTGTTCCAGTCCTTCTTTCTAGGCTCAAAAACGTTGGACCTCTTAAGGTGTAAAGGTCCCCTTCACCTCACCTTCCATTCCTCAGTAAATTGGCAGGTGTGTGCATGTGGGTGTGTGCGTGTGTGTGTCCTTTTCTTTAAATAACTGCAGCTTGCGGGCTTAATAGAAACAACCCATATGTGACATTTCCAAGTGAATGCATTAGAGTAACAACTTGATGTCGTACGCAAGGTATTCTAATTTCGGATCTTGGGAAAAATGGAAAGTGACTTCTGTAGCCTGGAGGGAATTTTCGGCTTAGCGCTAGTGGCCCCGAAGTCCAAATAAGCTAATTGAAGACCATTCCAAGACTGTTTCTACAGTCTCCACACTCTCAGTTGTCCAAATATTAGATACGAGGATGTTAAACTTTTACAATTCCACACATGATTTATGAATATTCTGTACAATTCCAATCATTGTCTACATTTCCAGTATGAGTATCCAGTTTGATCAGACGGTTTCCTTTTGCTCTTAGGCATTTGGCCCTCAAAGACTGGGCAGATAAAAGCCTTGTTTATAGATTTGACTTGCTGATGTATGTCAGAGCTGGAATTCCTCCAGATTATGCCAGTGACTGAGAGACTGGAAAATCAGGACAGAGCAATGCCTTGACCTGAAACTAAGCAATGGGCTTGATGTGGGATGGTGCACCTCTTAGGGGTTTCACTGGCCACGTTCTCAGTGGGCTCTGGGAAGGACACGGGAGCCCATTTGGTGTCTTTCCAATGCTGGGGAACACTAGGAAGAATTATAGTGTGAGCCTGCCCTGGGGATGTGGGAGCCTCTACCGACTTGAGGAGCCAACACTGAGGCTCCAAACCCGGACTTTGTAAGAAATACATCTGTGAGGAATAAACATTTCTTCATGCGCATGGAGGGACCCAGCCTCATATTAAGTAAGAAGCCAAATATCCCAATGAGTTGTCTTCTGAGGAAGTGTGTTGGTCTCCACTAAATAGGGGAATAGTGTGGGGACAGCTTTCAGGAGTGATGGTGTGCACGTGGCTCTGATCATCTGGTTAGAAATGTGTTCTTTTGTTTGAGTGCAGTGTGGGTCAGAGTAAATATCGGGGTCTTTTTAGAAAGGGGGAACATAATGGACACATGAGGCATAATTATACTAAAAATTATGTTTTTTTTAAAATGGAAATTCAGGTTTAACTGGGAGTTCTGCATCTTTATTTGGTAAATCTGGCAACGTACAGAAGTGGCACAAAGGAGGTGGATTTGAGGTCTGACTAGGAGGTAAAAGAGCAAGACTCTGAGATGACTTGGATATGGGTCGAGGGGAGATATGGGAAAGGGACAAGTGGCCACAAGGTGGATGGTAGTGCTCTTGCCAGGGTGAAATATGGTGTCCAGCCCATGTGGTATCTTTATACACTTAGAGAAAGATGCCCTCCTGGTGGACACAGTCCTGTGGATGCACTGCCTGGCAAGCAGCGTGTAAGCTGGATTCCAGCCTCCTTTTGTCCCTTGTGCAGTGAACTACTTATACCACTGTACATGGCAGCCCTGTACTAATTACTGAAATAAGGAATTCTGGAGAAGTATAGGCT
Organism: Procyon lotor; assembly: GCA_028646535.1. Classification (NCBI taxonomy): domain Eukaryota; kingdom Metazoa; phylum Chordata; class Mammalia; order Carnivora; family Procyonidae; genus Procyon; species Procyon lotor. The sequence continues at coordinate 92,437,458 of CM053608.1, read as the reverse complement.
TTATGGAAGAGCTCAATTTTGGGAAGTTGAATTTGAGGAAGATGTGACACACCCAAGTGGAACTGTTTAGGATATAGTCAGGTATATGGGTCTGGGGTCTGGTACATGAACATAGAAAAGTCTCTTGTGAGAAATATAAATCCTAAGTCTGTGCCATGTGGATGCAAGTTCTAGATATAAACTACCTGAACAGAATATTGATCCCAAACTGAGAAATAAGCTCAGAAAGACTGTTGAGCCTCTGCGCCTGGAGAAAAAAAATATCTCTTCAGGAAAACTTTGCCACCTCAGGACACAGCGGACTCCCTAGAAATGATGAATATGAGCACCTGAGGGGAAAAAAAAATTACAAACTACAAATGGATCCATATGTCAGTAGGTGAAATCCAAGCCAATTTAGCATTATGGTATGAATAACTAGCATTGCATGCAATAGGGTGCCTGGTGGCTCAGTTGGTTAAGCGACTGCCTTCAGCTCAGGTCATGATCCTGGAGTCCCGGGATTGAGTCCCACATCAGGCTTCCAGCTCCATGGGAGGTCTGCTTCTCCCTCTGAGCTTCTCCCCTCTCATGCTCTCTCAAATAAATAAATAAATAAATAAATAAATAAATAAATAAATCTTTAGAGTGCATGAAATACCATTTCTACCCAGACATTAATCCCTTCCTACCTTAGCTGAGAAGCTTCTAAATGGAAGACAGAGGCTTAGGGGTAGCAATCTGGTAGACAGGGCAGAGCTAGAGGTTTTGTCTTGAAATTATATTTACAAATGAACAGTGTTTCTACTGAAATTCCATCTGTTTATTTGGGGAGATAATGAAGATTTTGAGGGTGGCTATCCCCAGCCCCTAATGCCTTGGTATTGTCAAAGTCTTCTGACCCTAACTTTAGCCCTTTTCTGCACAGTTTGATGGTAAAAACAAGAAGGAGAAAACTAGAATTTTGATTGTTTTCTTGACTAAGCAAAGTTGGCCCAGTCAGAGCTGGCTCTTCAGGAATGAATGAGACGTGGGGAAAAGGAGGACAGTGCAAGATACAAACCCTTCTCCTAATATCTACTCCTCTGTAGCTGGCTGGACCTCTAGCCTCTTTTTCCTGGGCAAGAGTTTCCCCACTTGTGTTTCCTAAATATCAATAGCTATTCTAAGAAGAAAGGTTTCCAGGGTTAAATTAGTTTGGAAATGCTATATTATAAAGGGAGTGTAGGGATGCCTGGGTGGCTCAGTGGGTTGAGTGTCTGCCTTCGGCTCAGGGCACGATCCTGGGGTCCTTGCTTGGCGAGAAGCCTGCTTGTCCCTCTGCCTGCTGCTCCCCCTGCTTGTGCTCTCTCTCTCGCGCTCTCTCTCTCTCCCTCTCTGGCAAATCAATAAAATCTTAAGGAAAAAAAAGGGGGGAGTGTATTTGTTTCTTAGGGCTGCTGTAACAAAGAACCACAAAGTGTGCATGGCTTACAATAAGAGAAATTTTTTCTCTCACTGTTCAGGAGGCTGGAAAGTCTGAAATTAAAGGTGTCTGTGAGGTTGGTTCATCCGTGGCTGCTCAAAGGGAGAAGATATTCCATGCCTATCTCCTAGTTCTCGTGTTGCTGGCCATCCTTGGCTTTCCTTGGCTTGCAGATGCATCATTCATTCCAAACTCTGCCTTCTTCATTTTTTAAAAAAAGATTTTATTTATTTGAGAGAGAGAGAGAGAGCATGAGGGGGGGAGAGTCAGAGGAAAAGGCAGAATCCCTGCTGAGCAGGGATTCCCCAACTTGGGGACTGGATCCCGGGACTCCAGGATCATGACCTGAGCTGAAGGCAGTTGCTTAACCAACTAGGCCACTCAGGTCCCTGCTTCCTTCTTCAGATAGGGTTCTCCCTGTGTGTCTACGTCTCTTCTGAGGACACCAGTCATTGGATTAAGGTCCACCCTACTCCAGTAAGACCTCATCTTAACTTGATTATATCCACAGAGACAATTTCCAAATAAGGTCATGTTTCAGGTACCGGGGATTAGAACTTGGAACATACTGGTTTGGGGTGCACAATTTAACCCTCGACAAGGAGAGACAGATCTCTTCACCTTAAAACATCTATACTGGCTTCGATTTTGGCAACTGTGTAAAAGGGAGTGGACAGAGCATGCTGCTTTTTTCAAATTCAAATAATCATAAAAAACTTGTTTATTTTTAATGGAGTGTGCCCATGCAGCCAGTGCTCTGAGGAACACATATGGGTGAGTAAGAAGAAAGTGGAGTGTCTTTCTAGAAATGACACTTGCTTTCCTAAAGATCACAGGGACTGTGTAGTCTGGTTGCTTGATGAGGGCTGCTTATTATGGCTGCCATGCCAGAGATCCTTGGGAGCCTCTGGCGTGGCAATGGCCTCTTTGTGGGGTCCCGAGTCCTGGTTGATGAGGCTGGGGTGACATAGTGCGGGTGCTGGCCAATCCATGCCATGTTGGAGGATAGCTTTTTGTGTTCATGGCTATGCGGTCCGGTTTTAGACATCCTGGAACTCTCATGATGTTACATTTTCTGAATCCTTAAGTGAGACATGCAGTCTGCGTGTTCAAGGGTGCCTTGGCGGACATTTGTCAGGGCTGCACCGTCCCAGTGGGCAGGTTGTGCAATGCACTCTCCTAGGGGGCACGATTTATGTTGTAGACATGGTCGATCTCACTTTCCTATACTATATCTCTTGTTTCCAAAACATTAGTATTTTGTGGCTATTTTCCAGCAGGTGTTAATACAATGCCTTGAAGAAGAATCCCCTTTTTCTAGTTGGTACAGAGGTTTACATATAGGATGAAGGTGGTCCTGAGTGAGAAGCAGAAGCCATCATCACGGACACTTGTAATGTTAGATCTGAAATGGCTCTTGAGAGAGGACTGGTCCAACTCTGATTTGTTAGGAATCTTGCTTATAAATAATAGAAACCCAACTCTAACTGGCTAAAACCAGAAAGGGAGCTAATCATAACTCAAGAACAGGGACGCCCCCGAGACCAAGGAACATACTGGATCCAGGGACTCTGGCATAGTCAGGACCTACCTTTGTTGTTTTATACTGTCCTCTCTGCTTCTCTCAATGCATCTAGAACTTGCTTTCTTCTTTTCTTAGTCTACATCTTACAGAAACGGTGACAGACAACTCCTGGGTGTCACATGTTAGAGCTTCATTGACCAGCGGAGAGACCGGCCTCTTCTAGGTTCCTATGTTAAAATTCCTGGGGAGGAGGCTTAATTGGTTCAGCTTTGAGAAGATCAATCATATGGCCAGTGTGGGGTGTGTGTGTGAGAGAGAGCGAGAGGGAGAGAGATGGGGAGAGAGAGAGAGAGAGAGAGAGAGAAAGAGAAGGAGAGAATGAGAAAGAGTGAGACACTGTAACCACAGTAACCGAGTGGGTGATGGGAGCTGGGGTGGGCAGGAGGTAAAGGTCATACATCCTACAGAAGAGCATTGCAAACAGAGGTCCAGAGACAGAAAATGGCTTGTCACTGGTCACACAGTTGATAGCAGAGATAAGAGTGGACTGAGATCTCACAGGGACAAATTTATGTGTCCTTCACAAGCTGACATTGCTTTCTCCCAACCAAGTAGTGATTTTATTGGTAAAATTTCCCATTTCAAGGCAAAAAAATTTAACAGAAATGCAATCAGAAGATTCTGTAGCTTTTCCAGAAGAGGCAAATGAAGAAATACAAAGAGAAAGGCATTATTTAAATACTCAAATGTTTCCTAGTCCACTAAATATTTTCATACTTTCCAGGGCTGGCACTAATGGGATGTTTTGAAATGGCAAAGAACACTGAGTCCTTGGGAGGCAGAACGGCAGTTTGACAAGCTGTATTTCATTGGGTTTTAGGTATGTCTCAATTAATTTGCTCCCCAAATTTATGAGGTAGGCTTTAACTCCACTTTTCAGATGAGGATACTGAGACTCAGCAAGGTTATTACCCAAGATGATGGGGGAGCCAAGATTTCAATCCAACCAGAGTTTGTCTAATAAGAGTGCCTATCAATGGTAATTATTATCAATCCACATAGACTGAATAGTGATGCATGACAAACTCTGACAAGACATTTTTGCAGGTTTCTGGGACAATCACCGATCATCCGGGGTTCTCCTTGTAACAACAACTGCCACTTTTGGGCGCAGTTATTATGTATCAGATACTGGGCTAGGTTTATGATCCCATTTAATCCTTAGGACAACCCTATGAGGTTGCTCTACTATTACCTCTATTTTAGAGATTAAAAAAATCAGGCTTAAATAAGCTTTTTCCTTTTCCTGAGCATACTGCGAACAAATTCCTATTAGTTAAATGCCTCATAAAGTGTTAATAAATTAACAAAGCTCTTCTCCGAGGAGCGGCGCCAATTCCACAAACGTGATGTTCCCTTCCTTCGCCACTAGGCGACGTCACGATCAATTCCACTACAATCTTCCCTCCTAGAAACCACCGGCGACATCTCGCGAGAGCCGTGGTTTCCTCCAACCTGTTGTGGGCATGCGCGCGGCGTAGGGCGCTTTAGCCAGAGGTGTTTGATGGTTTTCTGTCAGTTTTCCTAGACTAGAGCATTAACAAGGCGCTTATTCCTTTCAGCAAACGGGTTCTCGCGAGACTTGCTACTCTGCTTCCCCCACCCCCACCCCAGCCCTGCGCCTGCGCAGATCTCTTCAAACCAGAAGGTCGCGCTTGGAGGAAGTGGCGGCGTTAGGTCCCGTGGCCGCAGCGCCGTTACTACTTTTGTGAAGCTCCTCTCGGCCGCTTGCCGAGACACCCCGCAGCCAAGATGCCTCGAATTATGATCAAGGGGGGCGTGTGGAGGAATACCGAGGTAAGTCCCCTTTTCCCGCCGTCCGCTGCCCTCCGCCCCCTTCGGCAGCTTATGCGCACGCGCGCGGAGGTTGGGGAGGAGAGGAGGATGCCCTGCGGGGTCTGCATCGGGGTGGGTGGGGGCACCGCAGGGCGGACCCTTGGGGTCTTAATCTGGTGTCCTGCCCTGCGTTTGAGCACTCCAAGGACAGGGACTGTGATTTAACCACTTGACGCGCGAGGCACTTGTTAGGCCCTTAGTGAATATTTGTTGGGTTGAGGACGCGCCCCCGCCCTCGAGGAACTCGCAGTGTAGAGGGGGCGGGGCAGGACATCAGTGAGAGTTGGTCATTTGTTACACCCCCTTCCCTCAGCCCGGGCACGGTGCCTTTTTGATAACTCAAATATGGAGAAGTACTATGGCCACAACTTTGTTTCTTCGTTGACTTCCTTGCAGAGGGGAAGCAGCTGGAGTGCCAAGTTCAGAGCCCGTTTATATCCGCAACCCTCTTGTTATCTGTTATCAAGGCGTAATTTGTCTGTCGTCACCACAGATCCAAGGCCTGTCTCTTCCTGTCACTCCGCCTAGGCCAGGATAGAAGCCAGATAGGACAGACTATCTACGGTAGTCTCTCTACATCCAGAAATGCAATGGATGATGCCAATGGCTGGCTGAAGGGCAGGGGTGAAGGAGTAAAATACAAATAAGATTTTGGTGCAGTTTGTGTTCAGAGTGCACTGAATTTGTCAGTTTTCTGAGCACATTGTATCTTTTTACGCAGTGTCTTTTTACTCCTTGTACCTTCTTGGAATGGCCTCCTCCTGCTTGACATCTTTCTGATCATACTTCAAAAAAGAAACTTAGTGGAATTTTTGCCCAGTCACTCTGTAAAAATAATTTACACTCCCAGTGGTCCCATGGCACCTCTTGCTTTACCCTTTTGCAAGCATCACATTCTCCTGTGTGATGCTGGTAAAATTCTTAATCTCTTAGAGCCTCAGTTTTCTAATGGGAATCATTATCATCATCATCTTCTTCTTTTGAGGGCTAAATGAATCAACATTTAGAACACAATCTGGCACACAGTAGTCTATCAGTAAGTGCTAGCTGATAGTGCTTTTTCCCAGCAGACAGCACTGCAAGAGGACCAGGTCTTGGAATCTTTAGAACCGAGGACAGTAACCAACATGAAATAGGTTGTTTGGCAAATGTTTGCAGAATGAATCTAGTAGGGTGGATAACTGCTGTATGTACTTAGTTGAAGATGCATTTAAGTTTAGCAGTATTGCAACAAAGTTACACATAAAATCTCTGACAACCTTGTCTCACAGCTTACACAGAGGGAACTAGGCTGTTTAAATTTGAGCAGAGATGACTTCTGGGGGAGACAGATGTACAAAATCAAGCAACAGCAGGATTCCTCTGTAGTGGCCAAAACCCTGCAGTCTTTTTAAATCTCTGATGGTTTGGGGGGTTGTTGTGGGGTCATGGAATGGGGTGGAATGGCTCATGTATGAGGCATGTATCTCAAGTTCATTGTGGGAAAAAGGTCTAAAAGTAAAATGCCCCAAGTGCATTCATCTATTGCTCTATTATCCTTGAGATCTATGGCTTACCTTTCTGGACTCCCCTGGAATTCGTAAATTCCATATCAAATGGGTCGCCTGGTGAAACAGTAACTAGAGCCTAGAGGATGACCTGACTGGTGCGATAGGGAAGAAATACGTAATTCCTAGGTTAGACCTGATATGTGGATTTTTGGGTCAAAGCAGGGGTTACGGGACTGGGGAGAAAATGATATTTGTAAGCTGGAGTGGAGAATAGCTTCACCAGTCTTGACTTGCTTGTTGAGGCCTAGATGAGGCCTGTTTCATTCTCTTTTCCTAAGTATGCAAGACCTGGTACCAGGTAGGTGTTCAGGAAATGATTTTTGAATGAATGAATAAATGAATGAGCTGTATCCTTTTGAGGAAGATGACAGCCAAACATTGGGGAGTACTTTTTGTTAATCACTGCCAAGTAGGGTTTCTTAGATTGGGCTGTACTCCCAGTTTATTGGGGTGGGGGAGGGTTTGTGTATAAGGAAGTATAGGCTCTTCTGAGGGATTTCTTGTTAACGTTTTGCATTTTGCTAATTCTGGTTTGTCATTTATTATTATAGTAAATGAAGTTTTTGTACTTTTTTCCCCTCTTAGCTAGGGTGTGTATGTGTGTGTGTATGTGTTTATGACTTTCTCTTTCTCCCTAGGAATGCTGTCAGAGTTCACTTAAATTTTGTCTTTTCTCACTTGGAATTTTGTGATTGAATATGTTGTTTTTCTTTGACAATTTTTTTTAGGATGAAATTCTGAAAGCAGCGGTAATGAAATATGGAAAAAACCAGTGGTCTAGGATTGCCTCACTGCTGCATAGAAAATCAGCAAAGCAGTGCAAAGCCAGATGGTATGTACCACTTAATGAGTGGAAAGCAGAAAGCGACCTTAATTATGAGGAGGAAAATGTCAGTTCTTTGAACCTTGCCAAAGAAAGCAGGCAGTGTGATAGAACAGAAAGTACGGAGTGGGAGATGGGAATTTAGATTTAAGCCTTAGATGTCACTTACTTCCTGTGTGATCTTAGGCAAGCCATTTTTCTGTCCCCTCTTTCCTGTCCCTGTTTTCTACCAATTGGGATAAAATACTTGGCCTTAACTGATGGAGATATGAGGGTCAAACAAGTTAATGTGCCTGAAAGTGTTTTGTGAAGCATAAAAATAAATTTACTTAGAGTACACATGGACCCCGGCTTATAAGTGGATTGCATTCCAAAAGTTTATAAGTTGATTTAGAACTTACTTTGCCGAAGAAGTTAATGATAAGTAATGGTTAATTTTCTAGGCTAGCTCACAGTTAGTTGAGTTTCCTTATTAATACAGTTGAAATACTGTTTTTTTTTTTTAGAGATTTTATTTATTCTAGAGGGAGAGAGAAGGAGTGTGCGCGTGCAAGCATGAGGAGGGGGACGGGCAGACTCCCTGCTTAGCATGGAACCCAATTCGAGGCTCGGTCCCAGGACTCTGGGATCAAGGGTCCTGAGCTCAAGGCAGATGCTCAACTGACTGAGCCACTCTGGTGCCCTAATAACAGTGAGATGTTACATATTTGCTACCTCAGAATATAACTTAACCCACCATTGTACCTGTGGTGTCCCCTCTTAAGTCACTGGGTAGTGGACACGTTAAGCTCTTGGCATGAGTGGTCTGGCCCCAGCCTTGACCCATGTGGTACTAGGATCATATTTTGGATCGTGTAAGCATGACTTAATTTCCTAGGCACCTGGGTGGGAGAAAGGATCAGAATGTAGAGCTTGGGTCCTAAAGAGGAAGGTGGTCTTCAGCCTGAAGAAGTTTTGATTTCTGCTTCTGTTAGTGGAGCTAAGCTCCTGTCCTAGTGTTTAGTGAGGTTTGTATCCTGTTTGCCAGCTAAGTAGACTGGATGGAAAAGGTGGGTTGGTGGTGCGATAGGAAGGATGGAGGATGGCATAATAGTTTTACAGAATTTAAAAACTACAAATGAAGCATATGATGTTGGAAAGCATTTAGTGAGTGTAGGTCAGATACTTGAAGTAAGCCAAAGTGTTGTGGAAATGGAATCAAAGTATAAGACAGTGTTTTGAAAACTAGAAACACTAAAAACGTGAGGTGTTATTGTCTTATTTTAGATAATTTCAAAATCTCTAATAAAGTGTAGAATGAAAACAGTTGATGAGAAAGAAGGCATTTGATCATGTTTTAGTTAGGTTACCTTTTTCAAGCATTACTAATCTTGCATAATTTTTTTTAAAGATTTTATTTATTTAACAGAGAGACAGTGAGAGAGGGGATACAAGCCAGGTGAGTGGGAGAGGTAGAAGCAGGCTTCCTGCTGAGCAGGGAGCCCGATATGGGGCTCGATCCCAGGACCTTGGGATCATGATCTGCCAAAGGCAGATGCTTAACGACTGAGCCACCCAGGCACCCCTTAATCTTGCATAATTAAAATACAGTAGAATTTGGTGACTTAGAGAATATTGAATGGGGTAAAGTTAACCAAATAATGAACATTCTGTTGTGAACAAAGAACAGCTTTTATAATTGAAGACTGAGAGCTTGTGTTTTTTGGACACTAGAGGTTAGTATATCTAATGTATAAATAGGATATTCACATTAGGTGACCAGTTAATGTGTAACATGGTATCTTCAATAGGTACGAGTGGCTGGATCCAAGCATTAAGAAAACAGAATGGTCCAGAGAAGAAGAAGAAAAACTCTTACACTTGGCTAAGTTGATGCCAACTCAGTGGAGGACCATTGCGCCAATCATCGGAAGAACAGCTGCCCAGTGCTTGGAACATTATGAGTTTCTTTTGTAAGCCAGTTTCCAAAAACAGTATTAAAATGATGTATATCTCTTGAATGAGGCTGAATAAACTTTTAGCATGTTCTGTCTTTAAACATTTAGTTGCAGATCTGAGTAAAGCCAAAGGAGCTAAAGCTATTGAATTATATACTCTAAGTCTCATGATTGATTAAAATTACATACTTGTTATGTATTTTTTAAAAAAAAATTTAAACATATTAGACAAATCACATATATTTATTCTAAAGAATTGGGAATAAAGTAGTAAAAAAGCAAATAATCACCCATAATCATGTTGCTGAGAGTTAACCAGGACATCTTAGTTCTTCATTAAAAGTTTCTTTATTTGTGTGGCTTCCCCGTATTTGTGATTAAGGAGATGCTTGGATTGTATTTCATAGTGAATGGAAACACTCATTGAAATTAGAATTTTAATACCATCTCTTTCAGGTGAAGCAATAGTAGAATCACTTTATTTTGTGAATGCCCATCTGTTGGGTTTTTGAAAGAAAAGAGTGCCAGTGCTAGGAAACCCAGTATTTCTAAGACTGTATGGTGTGATAGTGTGATAGTGTGATTAACTTCTCTGGGCCTTTTCCTAGGGATAAAGCTGCACAGAGAGATAATGAAGAGGAAACAACAGATGATCCACGAAAACTTAAACCTGGAGAAATTGATCCAAATCCAGAAACAAAACCAGCAAGGCCTGATCCAATTGATATGGATGAGGGTGAGTGTATGCTCCTGAGGAATATGTTTCTTTTGGGTAACCATAGCTTCCTCCAGTCTCTTTAACTCTTTGAGTTTTTTTCTAAGCTCCTCTGACTTTTTAGAACCCTAGATTTGTCTGCCATTTTTATTCTCTTTCTAAATGTGTCCATTCTTCTGTGACAGAGTAATTGCTCTGTCTGGACGGTGTGTCTTTAGCTTTTGATTTTTCAGTTCATATAATAAATGAAGCAGTGTAATATTACTAGACAGATATCCTAAAGGCTAGTGATAAGCCCTTGAGGATTCTGTTTTCTCATTCCCATTCCATGAAGAGAAGCAGTGACGACAAGACAGGATTTGGGATTCCAGTCCTGTTAACTACTTTGACTTCAGGCAGGTAATTTAATCTTTATGAAAAGGCACCACTGCAGTACTATGAGGCCAACTCATGATCCCTTCTTCAGGCATTGGATCAAGAATCAGAGGAACTGGATTTTAAACTCAGCATCTGCCACTTACTAGCTATTTGACCTTAGGGAAGTCATATACTCTTTCTGAGATTTGATTCTCTTTCCTGCCAGGTAAGAGAATAATAGTTATCTTACTCCGCAGGGTTGTCGTGAAGCATTCAGTGAATATTTGTTGAGATTTAAAAATTTTAAAGTTTAAAGGTAGTGGTTTCCACCTACATCTTTGTCATTTGGTGAACTTTTAAAAACATAGGTATGAGGGCCTCCCTGTGAGATCTGAGTCAGTAAGCTGGAGTGCGGAGGGGGTAATTCTGGAATCTGAGGTTTTTTAAAAGTTCCCTGGTGAGTCCACTGGACAGCCTTATATAGGAATTGCTCTAAGGCATCAGTAATGAAATCTGTTTACTCTGGGAGCCATGGGAGTGTATTGGAAGAGAGAACTAAAGTAAAAAAAGGTGTATCTAATGGAGATTATCAATTTCTTTATAATTAAACAGTAGTTAATAGTAGTTTTTCATGATTTGTGCTGTGTCAGTTAGTTGATGATAATGAAGGATATAATTATATGATAAATACGCTTTACCTGTTATATTTTACTTAGTTCTTCTCAACATTCCTGTGAAATAGGACTTGTTATTCTCTTTTTATAGATGATAAACATGCTCAGAGATGGTAAATAAATTATCCAGGGTCAAGTAGCTAGCACGTGGTGGGCCTAGTTTTTAACTTTGTTTTTTCTGATTTCAAAACCCAAGCTGTTTCCATTATGCAGTGCCATATAGTGATTACATTTGTGGTTTTTCTCCTAAGCAGTACAGTGTGTGTCTCAGATACCGTGCTCCTGTTGGAGAACTTAGTTTTTCTTCTCTTTATTTTTGCAGATGAACTTGAGATGCTTTCTGAAGCTAGAGCCCGCCTGGCAAATACTCAGGGAAAGAAAGCCAAGAGGAAAGCAAGAGAGAAACAATTGGAAGAAGCAAGGTATGGTGTTTCCGTCTGTAGTTGAACAATTAGTCTGTGTATTTTTAGGCCCAGTAAAACTCTGATTTATTAACTCCATTGCATGAGTAATAATTAGAATTATCCAATTCCAGTTTTGGTAATACTCTCTAGTTCCTTTATACTTTGGGAAAGTTTTTTTAAGTTTATTTTTTTAGTAATCTCTATACCCAGCATGGGGCTTGAACCCACAACCCCAAGATCAAGAGTTGTATGCTCCTCTGACTGAGCCAGCCAGGCACCCCTATCTTTTGGAAAAGTCTTAGTTTTAGGGAAATTCTTTAGGGAAAATGTATGTAAAAAGATATTGTAAGAAGTAGAAGATGTTGGCAGAGGTAATGCCCAGATAGTCACTTGATCTGTTAATTCGTTCTGCTATTGTAGGAGAGCTTCATTTGTTACAGCCATCCTGGAGTCAGATGGCTAGAGGACGCACAAGGCTATGTGACTTTTGCATGACTGCCACTCAGTCTTCCTGATTAGTATTGTGCAGGCACTGGCTGTGAAATAGGAAACTTGGCTGAATGTAGAAGGAGTTAATGAGCCTTGAACCAAATTTCAGGCTTTCATAGAAATTTTCATTTAAAAAGTGAATGGAATTAAGTATTGCCGTCTGTTCAAGGGTTTCTCCACTTTCCCCTTCTTTTTTCCTTTTGGTTAGATCTATGATTGACATAATTTGTAATGGCCCAGAAACCAAGATGAAGAGGATAAAGGGAAAATCTGAGTTGTAAAAAAGCTTATTAGCTTTTGGAAGTCAGGCATTGGCATAACCTTCTCAGTGTACATAGCTGCCGTTTTTGGTCCCCACACTGGGAAGTGCTTCATGACTTAATGACTAGCATTGTGTTGATGGTTTTCCCCAGTAATGACTTTGAGGTACCAGATCCTGGGATGGAGGATTCTTTCATGCCTGATGATGTTTGTTGGCATAGCTGGCCAGTCACTACACCAAAATAGTTACTTAAGGCCGGGGAGTAGGGGGATGGGGGAGTGGGGGTGGAATGGCCTGGAACAGTAAACAGACCAAGAGGAGATGCTCAATTTTCTGCCCAGTTTCAGTCATTTTTCTCTTTTATACACTATTTAAGGTTAAGTAATGTGAGTAGGGTTGGAAAAAATTCACTTTTTCATCTTGTCCATTGGTGTTTGGAGACTGAATATTCTGAGCCTTTTAACCTTGTAGATCGGGCCAACGATGCTTCTCTTTGAGTATAACTGGTATTGCTTGCTTTAAATACTTTTTTGCAGATTTAAATTTATTCTGTACTGTCTTGTAGATTTTTTGTAGAATCTATACATCTTAATAACTTGTGTTGTACATGTATCTTATAGATTAGATTGATTTGTATGCAAAATACATTGCAGGCTTATTTCCTTTAATGCTAAATTACAGATCTGTTTTAAAGCTTTTTTATTGATTATAAAAGTAATACACTTTTTGTCCCGTGTTGTACTATTTTCTCTCTGGGGAGTGGTTGATAAGGTGTTGTATAGTTTGGTTTTATTCACTTAGCATTATATTGTAAAGGTTTTCTCATGTCATTTAAAGTCTTTCCTTTATTTATTTATTTATTTAAAAAGATTTTTTTTTTTATTTGACAGAAAGAGAGCACAAGTAGGCAGAGAGACAGGCAGAGAGGGGGGAAGCAGGCTCCCTGCTGAGCGGAGGGCCCGATGCTGGGCTGGATCTCAGGACCCTGAGATTATGACCTGAGCAAGGCAGGGGCTTTAGTCTCTTTATTTAAAGAATAAAATTATTTTGTAAATGTGTCCTTGCAGACCTTTCTTTCAATACAGAGCTACATTTATGTGTACATACAAATGCAGTAACATTTGTATAAAATCAGATCATGTTATATATGCTGTATTGATGAGAAGTTAGCTGTTAATCTTATCGTTGGCGTTCCCTTGTAAGCCATGAAATCATCTTTCTCTTGCTGCTTTCAAGATTTACTTCTTGTCTTGGGTTTTTGCATTTTTAGCATGATGTTTCTGTTTGCAGTCCCTTATGTTTGTCTGAGCTGGTGTTTGTTGATTGTTCTGGATGTTCAGTAAATTTGGGGAATTTTCAGCCATTATGTCTTCGAATATTTTATTCTCCTTTTTCTCTCTCTTTTGGTATTCCTATTGTGCATATGTTGGTGTACTTAATGATGCTCCATATTTCTGTGAGACTCTGTTCTTGCTTCTTTTTCTCTTTTTTTCCAGATTGTATAATTACTGATCTCTCCATAAGTTCCCTAATTCTTCTGTCGGTTCACACCTACTGTTGAGCACCTTTAGTGAAGTTTTCCTTTTAGCTTTATACTTTCCAACTCCACACTTTGTATTTGGTTCTTTTAAGTAATTCTGTCTCTTTACTGATTTTTTGTATTTGATGCAACATTTTCATCATTCCTTCCTTTGCTTTTTAAATCACAGTTTCCTTTTGTTTTTTGAACATAAATGGCTCTCTTGAAGTCTGTCTACTAAATCTGACATCTGGTTGTTTTCTCTGGCAGTTTCTGTTGCCAGCTTTTTTTCAGGTGTATGGGTCATGCTTTCCTATTTCTTTGCAGGTCTCAAATTTTTTAGTTGGGAACTGGATACTTTAGATGATATAGCAGTTTTGGGTACTCTGTTCTCCCCACCCCCTAATTTACTATTATTTGTTTAGTGACTGTGGATTATTTTAGTGAAGTCTCTTTCCTTCCCTCCCCTCAGAAATGTAAAGCCTCTGATGTTGCACCTTATGGGGGAGTGCCGTCTTGGGTTTGCCCATAGTCCTCCTGGGATGATGTGGTTTTGACCATACTTTCTTTGATACCTTTTTCCCTGGCTACACTCATCTTTAAACTCTACTAATCGCCCACTGATTGCTGTATTGTTTTCAACAGTGTCATGCGGCATAAATTCCCTCACAAACTGATGCAGTTAAATTTGGGCTCCTTTGAAGGGATATTTTCAGAGGTCAGTGTTTGCTATTTGTTCTGACCCCAGGAAGGCCCTATTATTTTTTTCTTTCCTTAGTTCTCTCTGGCAAACTAGTGGGCCTGTAGTTTAGCCTGTACATTCAGTGAATCTACCACTTTCTCCTGTTACCTCTCAAAGGTTCCCCTGTTTTTGAGGGTGTGCTTGGGCTTGAACATTTTCTCCATACTCTGGCAAATGAAGTCAGTTTCTTGGGGCAGATTTGGAGTTCTCTGTTCTACCCCTGGGCTCTGGTGTATTTGTCTGTCAGTGACATCCCCACCGAAGGAGCTGAGTGCTCGGTGTGGGCAGCAGCAGCAGGTCTCCATGGCTTGCTTCTCCTCCTGTGGAAGCTTCATCTCACAAGCTGGGGCGAGGACTACTTGCTGGGGCACCGATAATCTTAGCAGTATTATGCCCAAGGTAGAGCCTCTGACTGGGCAGAAGAAGGAAGTGGCCTTGGTTTTAGGCAACTCTTGTTGGAATTTAGCCTCTGCAGCAGGTTTTTGGAGGGAGGATAGGTAGGACTTGCTGATATTCTGCCCCTCCTGAATGAAAGCCCTCCTGTTGGAAACTGGAGGGGGGAGAGAATTCTGTGTGTTTGGCTGCATCAGCTCAGAGTAGAGTTTCTATCTCCCGGAGCTGAGAGGGGGTAAGAGAAGAGAAAGTGGGTCTTAATTCAGCTACCACAGACTCTCACTTTTTTTTTTTAAAAGATTTTATTTATTTGATAGAGAGAAACACAGCGAGAGAGGGAACACAAGCAGAGGGAATGGTAGCGGGAGAAGCAGGCTCCCTGCCAGGCAGAGAGCCCGATGCGGGGCTCGATCCCAGGACCCTGGGATCTGACCTGGGCCGAAGGCGGATGCTTAACGACTGAGCCACCCAGGCGCCCCAGACTCTCACTTTTTTAAACCAAATTTTACTAGATTGGTAGCCAGAGCCCAGGGGTGCAAGAGCACCCGGCGCCAGGGTTCCCAAACAGACTAGGTTGAGCTACTCGCTGCAACAAAATCGAAACGCAGAGAGACAAGTGGTGATGAAACAAGAAAGGAATGTATTTCATTGAGGCCACCACCAGGGAGACCATGGCCTAGCATCTCAAAGACTGTCTCCAGAGTGCCAAAAATATTTCCAGGTTTATATAAGGAAAATGTGGGACCAAGGTCAGTGGTACCTGCATATGGGCAGGAAAGGGCAGGTTGATCTCTGTCTTTGAGTCAGTGGTCTGGTGGCTTAGGCATTCTGATGGCTTAGGGGTATTAAGGCAATACCCCATATTGCTTGAGGGGGTAATTTCCGTTCCCATCAGGGGTTGCTTTGCCTCCAGGGTCTTTTTCTGAGTTAAGAGATAAGCTGGGAAGAAGAACTTAATCAATTACAAAGTACAGACTGCAGTCACCATGGGGGGTAGTTGAAATCCTCTTTTAGATTTTCTTGAATAAATGTTTCTTCATATGCTGTATCTCCTTGGGATCCTTTCCAGAGATTCACTCCTTTTCAGAGACTTAGAAACTTTTTTTTCTAATTTTTGTTAGTATATAAGAGCAGCTTCCAGCATGAGGCTCTGAATACTGATTTCCCCATTAATGTTGTAAATAACTTTTCTCATCATTAAATCATTAAGGTTATAGCATCATGGGAAAGTACAAAAAAGTAAAGATGAAATGAAATTCCAACCTTCAGTGATTATTACTGTTAATATTTTGGTGGACATGTTTCATATCTTACGTGCATATGTTCACTAATATGCATGTAATTTTACATGTTGCTCTGTAATATGTGAACTTGGTAACATTTTTAACACACCAGCATGTCTTGAGCATCTTTCCGTGGCAGAGTAGATTTATAGGTTTTTTTAAAGGTTATACAGATGTCTGTATAATATCCTATCACATAGCTATACAATAAATGCTCTTAACTAATTTTTTATTATTGGATGTCTAGATTGTGTCCAGTTATTAGTTAATAAACAGTGCTTGGTGAAGTCTTGTAGCTAAGGCCTTGTTCATGGTATTTCTTTAGGCTCAAAACTGAGGAGTGAGATTGTTGGGTTAAAAAAGGTGAGAAACTTTAGGGGTTTTAATGTGTATTTCCAAATTCTCTTTGGGCAAAGCTATACCAGTTTACCTTCCATTACCAATGTGGGTGACTGTCCACTTTTTCCATACTTGGCATTAAAACAAAACAAAAAACTGAACACTATTAATGAGATATGCAGATTTGGTACTTGATTTAATTTATGATTCTTAGCTAAGTATACCTTTTATCATTTTGGTTATTTGCATCTTTTTCCTTAGTGAGTTATTTCCTTCTGCTTTTTTTTCATCTTAAGATACAGTAAAAAACAAACAAACCTGCATAGATTGTTTATCTCTAATCATTGCCAGTGTTAATTACAAATGTTTTTTCCTGTTATTTGCCTGTTAATTTTGTTCCATGATTTAAAAAAAAATAGCGCTACAGAGATATAAAACTTAAGATTGAAAGCTGTTGGGGTAGCTGCCTGGCTCAGTTGGTAGAGCATGCAACCCCATCTCAGGGTTGTGAGTTCCAGCCCCACATTGGGTGTAGATATTACTTAAAATAAAATCTTAAAAAAAAATACAAAGCTGTTGATCTTTACCTTTGTCCTTTATCTAATTTATATCGGGTGAATACATTCCCATCCAGAGATTAGACACACATATTTAATTATAGTTCCTTCTGGTTTTTCTTTTTGCTTTCTTTTTGTTTGTAACCTTTAAATCAAAAGGGGAATTCCAATCTCCAGTGTTTTGGTGAATGGTGTGAGATGAGGATTTAAATAAATATTTCTACCCCAAATAACCAAATAGTTTTCTTAACTCTGTTGGATGATCTATCCCTTCTCCATGGTATGTGATTTTCAAAGTGATCTTCTCTTCTTTTTCTTTAGGCGTCTTGCAGCCCTCCAGAAGAGAAGAGAACTTCGAGCAGCTGGCATAGAAATTCAGAAGAAGAGAAAAAAGAAGAGAGGAGTTGATTATAATGCTGAAATTCCATTTGAAAAAAAGCCTGCTCTTGGTTTTTATGATACTTCTGAGGAAAATTACCAGGCTCTTGATGCAGATTTCAGAAAATTAAGACAACAGGATCTTGATGGGGAACTAAGATCGTAAGTTGCCTTCTGATTTTGAAGATGAAAAAGTATAGTAGGAATTTTATGGAGGGCCATGCATTATCCTTGTCAGAGCCAGATTTTTATTATTCAAGACAATGTGGCCTACATAGTGTTTTTATTTATTTACTGGATTCACCTTTCTGAGAAAACCAGTGACCCTTGCCGTCATGTTTTTGGCACAGAAGGCCCTGTGTCTCTTTTGAAATGTCAGCACTTGGCTCTTAGTGTACTGTCTGCTCACTGAGTCACCATCTTAACATTTATGTACATTTGCGAATGGGCTAGTTATTTTACTAATGGCCTGAGGAATCTGTCAAAATATGATCTGGTTCTTTTTGTCTTTTCTAGTGAAAATTCTATCTTTTCTTAGAATTAAAAGAAAAAAGTTATTGATGTGTACCTAAATCTTTGTAACTAATGGGGATAAGTGTATTTATAAAATGTTTGTCTAAGGGAACAGAGGATTTTGCCCATTTTTAGGGATCTTTAGGATTTCTCCATTCTTGCATCTGAATATTGTAGGGAGAACCTTTTCTGATTTAGTTTTTGCTCCCTCACTGACCGTCCATTTTTGTTGACATGAATTGGTACTAAATGACAGGTTGTCAGGCACTGTGAAACAGGATTTTCTGGATGTACTCCATTATATTTATTTTTCACATTAAGACCTTGTTTTAGGTAGTCTGTGCAAATGAAGAGGTTGAAGTGGGAGCTGATCATCTGGAAGGGGCAGGCTAAATGGGGGGCGGAGGGGGAAGAGGCTGCCATGCAGATGGAGGGGGCATTCTTAGAGCTTTCAGAGGTGGCCTCCAGCCTGGTGTTTGTAACCAATTGTCCGGACTTAAATATCCTTTAAAAAATTTTGTGAATTAAAAAGAATCATAATGAAAAAAGAACAAATCATAATGGACAATTGAAGAACAGATTTTTTTTTTTTAAGATTTTATTTATTTATTTGACAGAGATCACCAGTAGGCAGAGAGGCAGACAGAGAGAGAGGGGGAAGCAGGCTCCCCGCTGAACAGAGAGACCGATGTGGGGCTCGATCCCAGGACCCTGAGATCATGACCTGAGCCGAAGGCAGAGGCTTTAACCCACTGAGCCACCCAGGCGCCCCTGAAGAACAGATTTTTAAAGAATTTGTTTATGAGAGAGAGGTGGGAGCAGGAACTGAGCGAGAGGGACAAGCAGACTCCCCCCCCCCCCCACCCCGAGTGTGGAGCCTGCCACAGGATCACAGGATTCAATCCTATGACCCTGAGATCATGACCTGAGCCGAAATCAAGAGTTAGATGTTCAACTCACTGTACCACCCAGGTGCCCCAAAGAACAGTTTTAAAGGGAAATTTAAAAATTCGGTGTTTTAAATCCCTTCCGGTTCATATAATTATTTCCCATTTTGTACACTTGTAACCTTCATTTTCATGCACACACGCATACTTTTATTATAAGAGTATTGTTGTGATGTCGGAGTAGTTTTGTTTTCCTTTTGAAATTATACATAACATTTTATCATCATAGTCTTTATGTAGGCTTAATGTTTGGTACATAAGCTACTTAGTACTATATTTTATTTTCTTAATAATTCTGTTTCTATAAGTCTCACTCTTGAATATAGTGGGTAAGTAATGGTGTAGGGCACAACTTAATAATGTATTTGGATTTTGTCTTTTTATCTGTGATTTTCTTAGGAATGGGATTATTTTGTCCAATAATTTGTTCAATAAATGTATGAATATTTATGTGGCTTTTACTGTTATTGATTACATATAACTACAAAATCTTTTATCTACTTTGATTCATGATAGTGAAAAAGAAGGAAGAGACAGAAAAAAAGATAAGCAACATTTGAAAAGGAAAAAAGAATCTGATTTACCATCAGCCATTCTTCAGACTAGCGGTGTTTCTGAATTTACTAAAAAGAGAAGCAAACTAGTACTTCCTGCCCCTCAGGTAATCCATTAAAGCAGTTTTTCATTGTGAACTCCTATCTTTATCATTTATTTAGTAAATGTGTGAGGGTTTATGTGCCAGGTTTTTACTAGGTGTTGAGTGCGCTTAAGAAGTTCACAGTATAAGAGGTGAACCACATAAAAATAAGTCATTGTCATATATAAGTAACAACTTCTCTGTATAGATTATTATATCAGGCCTTAAACTGTTCCTGTGATGGTTTAGTAAGTAATTGTCAGCTCTTAGCAATTTACAAACAGGTTAGGGCTCCTGGCCTCTTATTGTAGCTGACTAGCATGAAGGTGATATTTGGCTTTGTGGACTTTAGGCTGCTTTATTTTTTAAAGCTTTTATTTATTTGAGAGAGAAAGAGAGCCTGTGCTCCCATGAGCATGAGTTGGCCGAGGGGCAGAGTGGGAGGTAGAGAGACAAGCAGACTCTGCCGAGCGCATAGCCCAGTATGGCTCTCCTTCTCACAATCCTGAGATCATGACCTGAACTGAAACCAAGAGTTGGAGGCTTAACAAGCTATGGCATGCAGGTCACCCCCCCACACACCTTTTTTAAAGTAGGTTCCAATGCTAGGCTTAAACTCATGACCCTGAGATGAAGAGCTGAGCTAAGATTAAGAGTCAAGTGCTTAACCAACTGAGCCACCCCGGCACGCCTAGGCTGCTTTCTCATAGGGAATGTTTTATTGTGTCATACTTTTTTTTTTAAGATGACACTGTGAAAATTAACGTGGGAGTTGTGGAGGAGAGCGAAAGACACATACCCTCATTCAACTTATCCAGGCTCTCTTCCTTTGACTTAATTATAGTTGGTTAAAATCATTCGAGTTTTGAATACGCTCTTGTGTTATTTTGAGTAGAATTGGATGGTTTAATGTGGCAGAGGGATGGAGCTAGGGGGATGGAAGAGCTTCTTTCTCCAAATGATGGGCTGGCTGCATCAACATGAAATTCTTGGATATAAATGTGACAAGTTTATCAGATGCTGCCATTCCAAATAGTGATATTTTTTAAATTACGAGTTTGCTTGTAACTTTTTTTCTTAGTTCTCCTTAGGATGTTTATTTTTGTAAAATTACGAAGATAACGCCTTTTGATTTTTTCTCAGGGATCTTGTGGCTCAGTGGACTCTGATTTTTTTTTTCCAGGATCCTGGGATCGAGCGCCGCGTCAGGCTCTCCGCTCAGCAGGGAGCCTGCTTCCTCCTCTCTGCCTGCCTCTCTGCCTACTTGTGATCTCTCTCTTTGTCAAATAAATAAATATAATCTTTTTTTTAAAGATTTTATTTATTTATTTGACACAGAGAGGGGGTGGGACAGAGAACACAAGCAGGGGAAACGGCAGGCAGAGGGAGAAGCAGGCTCCCCGCTGAGCAAGGACCGTGATGTGGGGCTCATCCCAGGACCCTGGGATCATGACCCGAGCTGAAGGCAGCCACTTAACCGACTGAGCCACCCAGGTGCCCCACACTCTGATTTTTTTTTTTTTAAGATTTTATTTATTTGAGAGAGAGTAAGAGCTAGAGAGAGAGCATGCGCACACAGAGGGCAGAGGGAGAGAAGCAGGCTCCACAGTGAGCAGGGAGCCTGATGAGGGGCTCAATCCCAGGACCCTGAGATCATGACCTCCTGAAGGCAGAGGCTTTAACCCACTGAGCCACCGAGGAGGCGCCCCTTATAGAAATTTTCAGATCCACAAATAGTGAAGAAAGTAGTACCCCTGTGTACTCATCACACAGCTTCAGCAGTTCATCTTTCTGGAATGTGGAAGTTTTAAGCTATGTTATTCTCTGGTTAAAATATTGCTGCGTGGCTGATAACTGTGTCTTTTCAGATTTCAGATGCAGAACTCCAGGAGGTTGTGAAAGTAGGCCAAGCAAGTGAAATCGCACGTCAGACTGCTGAGGAATCCGGCATAACAAACTCTGCCTCCAGTACTCTTTTGTCTGAGTACAATGTCACCAACAACAGCATTGCTCTTAGAACGCCTCGCACACCAGCTTCCCAGGATAGAATTCTACAGGTAAGCTGTCACATCATAGCGTGAGCCTCTCTCCTTGTAGTCCTTGAAAGTGTTATGAAGGAGAACAGTATGTGATTTGGTTTGTTTCTGTTAGGGTAAACAGTTTGAAACTGAGTCCTGAATGCATAGATTCTAGAGATTTTATTAGTGAAGTTAAATTAGCAGATTAATTAGGTGGATTCATTTCTACATTTATTAATGCATAGGTTTTCTTTTTTAAGCCAGCTCTTCCTCCTCCATTAATCTTTAGTGTCTGTTAATAAGGTACAACATTTTAAAATTTCACATTGCCTAGCAATCCTAGAAAGCTGGTATATGTAATTTTTTTGGACTAGCAAAAAGAACACACACAGGGCTTTGATAATGTGAAATTCATGCTTTTTTCCATGAATATGAACAACAGAGGAATGGAATAAGCCTTGCTCTCGTTATCTTCATTTTGCCTCAAAACTTACTAACTTAAAACATTTCATTGTGCTAACGGTCTCTGTTGGTCAGGAATTTGGACAGGGCACAGAAAGAATGGCTCGTCTCTGTTCTATGATATCTAGGGCCTCAGCTAAAAAGACTCAACATTTGGGGGTGTCTTAACACATAGAGGCTTGAATCATCTTTCTATGTCTGGTAGTTGATGTTGGTTGTGGGTTGGGTCCCCACCTGGGAATGGGGAGTAAATCTACGTGTGGCCTCTCTGTGGCTTGGGCTTTCTTTCAGCATGTGGCCTTAGAACAGTTGGACTTCTCCCATGGTGTCTCTTGGCTCCAGTGAGGGTGTTGTAGAGTGTGGTGGAAAGCTGTGTTTTTGCTTCCCCTGCCTTGGCAGTCCAGCATTGTCACTTTGCTGCATTTTGTTAGTTACAGGTAATTCACAAGGCTACCTGGATTCAAAAGGAGGGGACATAGATCCCCACCTCTTGATGGGAGGTATATCAAGGTTGGATCCTAAGAAGAGCACAAGAGATCTTGAAAAATGTAGTCTCTCACGGAGCTGGAGTTGGGGATGAGGAGATTGTGGATGCAGTGATAGTAGTGAGTGTAGAGTTGTGGTAGAGGGGCTAAAGTGAACATTGTCAGACCTTCCTAAAGAGAACAGCAAGACTTCAGAAAGGAACCTGCTCTCATGAGTTTTCTCAGGAAGTGGGTAGGCCCGGTAGTGGTATCCTTAACTTCTCAGTAGAAGAAACTGAGACTCCGGGGCTAATGAAGACTGAGTAAAGTTAGTGATAAAGCCAGACTAAAATCTGGGTATTCTGGGGACGCCTGGTGGCTCAGCCAGTTAAACATCTCATTCTTGATTTTGACTTAGGTCATGATCTCAGGGTCATGAGGTTGAGCGCTGTGTTGTGTTCTGTGTGGAGTGTGGAACCTGCTTAAGATTCTTTCTCTCTTCCTTTGCCCTTACCCACCTTCCCTGCTCACGCGTGTATGCATGCTTGTGTGCTCACGTGCACACGCTCTCCCTCTCTCTCTCTCTCAAAAAAACAAAACTGGGTGTTCTGACATTTAGCCAATTTAGCCTCACATTGGGAAATTTGAATTCTTAGTTCTTTATGATTGTAAAGAGATTTGGCACAGGTACTAGAAGCTTTTGGGTCATAATAATTTCATTTCAAAACATTTCTTGGCATTGTAAACTTCATTCCGAAACCTCTGACAGGCTATGTTAGGCTGACAGAGGAATGGAAGTATTGAATTCTGCCATGGCCCGGAGTTCATTTTCTCTCTTGGTGTTTATTAAGGAAATGTATTAGAATCCTGTCTCCTTTGAGATTTATATCGTAGGAACAGAAGAGAGGATTCTGCTATATTGGCTGTTAAACACTGTTAAACTGTTAACACACATTTCTGTTAAATGTTAAAACACATTTCTTTACCTTCTTGTTTATCAGGAAGCTCAGAATCTTATGGCTCTGACCAATGTGGACACCCCATTAAAAGGTGGACTTAACACACCTTTGCACGAGAGTGACTTCTCAGGTGTGACCCCGCAGCGGCAGGTTGTACAGACCCCAAACACAGTTCTTTCTACCCCATTCAGGTACTGTGAATACATCAGTCTTTCTTGTTTTAGGAAAACTTGAATCTAAGGGTTGGGCGTGTTTGCTTTAGTAATGTTGATAAAGAATGGAAATAAATGTTTAACTTGCCTTTTTGATTTCTTCTCACTCATAGTAGTAAATAACATAATAATATCCAGGAATTGGCTAACATTATCTGGAACTTTCTTTTTTTATTTGAGAGTTTCCGATGCTGTCTCCTTGTTTCTGAATATGTTTTATCTGATTTAAAAGAACGAATTAGTCCACTGTTAACAATCATTTGTTGAATTTTATAAAAATTGTAGTCCTTTATCTGTATATTACTATTGCTTTTCTCCCAGCATTTTATTATAAAAATTTCTAACATTCAGAGAGGTTAAAAGAATGGGAAAACAAACAACATTACTTATCACCTGGATTCTACAGTTAACATCTTACTGTGTTTATCATTTATCTATCTGTCAGTCCATCTAATTTTTAAATGCGATTCAAAGTAAGTTGCAGGTTTCTGTCCCTTTCACTTCTAACATTGTCTTGTGCATATCATTAACTAGAGGTTAGAGTTCAGTCGTTGTTGATAATTTTTTTGTTTTAAGTTACTGTTTTTTAAGAAGAATTTCATTTATTTATTTATTTGTTTGTTTTTAAAGATTTTATTTACTTATTTGACAGAGAGATCACAAGTAGGCAGAGAGGCAGGCAGAGGGAGGAGGGAAGCAGGCTCCCTGCTGAGCAGAGAGCCCGAAGTGGGGCTCGATCCCAGGACCCTGAGATCACGACCTGAGCCGAAGCAAAGGCTCTAACCCACTGAGCCACCCAGGCGCCCCTGGGCTTTACTTTTAATTTTCAGTGTGAGGGTAGGTCTTCCTCCTGGATGTTTAGTATAGGAAGCATCTCAGACTATTACAGCTGTACCCGACCCGACTGCAGGATCGAGAAGCATCAGCAGCCAAATCCTTAAGTGATATTTAATACTTTTGCAAGGCTTGTAGGGGAGCCTAATCCTTCTTTTTCCATATAGGTCCTGTCTCAATTAGATTGTAAGCTCCTTGGGGACAGGGACCATGTCCTGTGGTAACACCCCACCTCACCTTTGGGAACATGTCTGGCAGCGCCACTTGTCTGCAGCAGAGCCAAGATACAGGGAATAAGCAACAACAACAACAGCAATGAAAGCCTTTGATCAATTAAAATATAAGCTGCAGAGTCTGTGGACTTTATTCCTAAGAGGGTCTCTGTCCTCACTCAGTATATATAGGCCTGGTATTTGGTTTCCAAACAAAACGTAAAGGGAGGAACTATCATGCACCCCATGAAAGTGGTGCTCTAGGAAACAGACCCTGGTGGAGAGGGGCAAATGATAGGTTGAAGATACTGAACTCAAGAAGAGTTTCCTGGGGATGTTTGAGCATGGTGGCTCACCTCCATGTTCTTAGCCACCCTGCAGTATGCCAAGGAAAGGTTGAAATGTTTGGTGGGTCTAGTTTAGCAAGGCAAGAAAACGTCAAATGTAATAACTTGAAGTCATTGAAGTGAAAGATGATGTGTAAATACTAAGTTACTAGAACGAAACCCGTATTTTAACCTAGAGAGCTAACTTAAAACCAGGTAGGGAGACAAAATTCTATGATCTTTGTTTCTTTATGTTTTCACATAAAGTATTGCGAAAATTATTTCACATAAAATAATTTATGTTAAAATTCGAAAGCATGACCCAGATAAAATTGGCACTTCTATTAATTGGAATTTCTGTCTTTTTAGGACTCCTTCTCATGGTTCTGAAGGGTTGACTCCCCGCAGTGGGACAACGCCCAAACCCGTTCTTAACTCCACCCCTGGTAGAACGCCTCTTCGAGACAAGTTAAACATTAATCCTGAGGATGGAATGGCAGACTACAGTGACCCCTCTTATGTGAAGCAGATGGTACATGTCAATTTCCTTTTAGTACTTTTTTTTTTTTTTAAAAACTGTTCTGTCTCATGGGTGCCGTATTAAAGTATTTCCCCTTGTTAGTGCATGTTGCATCCACCTTAAGAAACTGTACACCCGCAGATGCCAGAAAAGAATGATTGGAGGACTTGAGAAGGAGAACCTTTTGGTTTCATAAGCCTACTTATTCTTAGTATGTTTGTGAATATTGATTATGCTGATAGTAATGCTCCTTGTATCTCAAATGTTTTATTTTTTATCATTTACTGACTAAATTTACTGACTAGTTTACTTTCTTAAGTGATACTTTTTTTTTCTATTTCTGTAAAATAAAATTTGAGTTTGGAAGGCCTCATAAATTAGGTTTTGAGCCCTGATTCTTCTGCTTGCTCTATACTTGTAGAAGAACAGTCAAGATCTCAGAGTTAAGTTGATATTTATTGCTTATCTTAGTGAAGTTTTCCTTTTTGTATTTTGCAAACTGATATAGACAGCTCATTATAAGAGCCACAGTTTTATTTCTACCCTTGTTACTGCTTTTATTGTGTCACCGTCGGATCCTTTTATGTGATGCCACAGAAGATCATTGTGAGTTTTTTTTCTTTTAATCAGTTCCATCGATGTTAGCCTATTTTCACTTTACCAGTTAATTCTAACTTCATGTATAGATTTGGTTAGTTTAGAATTTTTTTGGTGCCCAAGTTGATAACAACTAATGTCAGCTGTGAATGGCTACCTGACAACTAAACAAATGAAGAATGTAATGTGTTGCAAAGTGCTGACCTGGAGACTTGAAAGAATCTAAGGTTGAGTAAAGATGTCCTTTGTCTTACGGAAGTTTATACTCTGGAGAGGTTGGCGTACTAAACTTAGTCTGAAAATGATTGTAATGTAAGAACAGACTAAGCTCTCTGAGTAAAAGCATACTTAGGGTAGCCAAAGAAAGAAATACTCAAATTTGCTGGGTGGGCACTTGGAAAGCCTTCGTTGAGGAGGTATGCTCAGAAGGAGATTGGGGGCACTCTCTGATGGAGGCCACCATATGAGTAAGCACGGAGCAGGTTTTGGACATAGCAGCTCATCGGGTCCTCACACCTTCATGTAATGGAGCTGTGGGGAATGAGACTGGAAAGGTAAGCCAAGGATGTACTGGGGAAAACTTTGGGTACCAGGCAGTTTCTTTTGGGAAATGTACACTGTTTTCTTTGGCCATCATATGGTCTAGTAATTCCTTCTTCCTCTCTTCCCTCCCTCTTTCCCCCTGCCTTCCTTCCTTCCCCTTTCTTCTTTCCTTCCTCCCTCCCTCTTTCCCTCCTTCCTTCCTCTCCCTCTTCCTTCCTTCCATTTGTTTTTAAGTAAACTCTATGTCCAACATGGGGTTTGAACTCAAAACCCCGAGATCAAGAGTTGCATGCTCTACTGACTGAGCCAGCCAGGTGCCCTCTGATAATTTCTATTAAAGATAAATACACACAAAAATTCAAGCATCTTTTCAGATTGGATTTTATTAGTCCAAGGACAAACTGACTTGAACTTGTTCTTTTCATTTGGTGTTAAATTTCAGTGTCAGAAATGTTTTCCTTAAATGGAAATCCTAAAGGATTTTTCTGCCCCTACAGAGGTAATTCCTAACCCTTCTATTAGGATATCTCAGAGTAATTGTATTGATTACAAATCAGAGTTTTTAATCTTAATGTAGAGAAGAAAGTGAGATAGAAATCAAGCAAAAATCTTGTCTCAGCTCTGAAGTTAGGGATCATTTTTCTAGAATTGAAATAGGCTAATTATTTTTTAGAAACTCTTAAAGAATATTGGTTGAATTCTTAATGTGTATGAATTGAGAAGGACCAATTTTTTTCTACAGGAAAGAGAATCTCGTGAACATCTCCGGTTAGGGTTGTTGGGCCTTCCTGCCCCTAAGAATGACTTCGAAATTGTTCTGCCAGAAAATGCTGAGAAGGAGCTGGAAGATCGTGAAATAGATGATACTTACATTGAAGATGCTGCTGACGTGGATGCACGGAAGCAGGTAGGTAATTATGCTCAAAAGGAAGTGTGGAGTTGCTGAGTGTGTCAGTGTCTGAAAGAATAAGGAGTGGTCACTAAATGTGTCGAGATCCCTACTTAAAAAAAAAAAAAGTTTTTTCAGTGTTTAAAAAGATTGCCCTGAAGTAAATTACTTACCATCATTAATAATATAGTCACCTAATTAATACTACACTGAGAATATCTTGATAGGCGTTCTTATGTGTATCTATGTATGTATATGTGTATGTATATAATATTTAAAATACCTCCTCACAGATTTATTATGCCCCTTTAAAATATACACAGTCTAGGGGCGCCTGGGTGGCTCAGTCGTTAGGCGTCTGCCTTCGGCTCAGGTCATGACCCCAGGGTCCTGGGATCGAGCCCCACGTCGGGCTCCCTGCTCGGCAGGAAGCCTGCTTCTCTCCCGCTACCATTCCCTCTGCTTGTGTTTCCTCTCTTGCTGTGTCTCTCTCTGTCAAATAAATAAAATCTTAAAAAAAAAATATATATAGTCTTCTATTTTTTTAAAAGATTTTAATTTTTTATTCAGAGAGTGAGTGTGCAAGCGGGGGTGGAGAGGGAAATTTAGAGTGTCAGAATTATATTAATAACATCTTGTATTGATATATCTTATAGTTACTCATTTGCACATACCAACCTGATGATGTAGATGGGATGGATATTAGCTTCATTTTCGAAGTAAGGAAATAAGGTCAGGTTAATTAACTTTCCCAGCTCTCATATTTGGAAAGTGGTGAATCTTGATCTCATACTGAGGTCATGTGACCAGTTTTAGGAATTCTTTTTTTTTTTTTAAGATTTTATTTATTTATTTATTTGACAGAGAGAGAGATCACAAGCAGGCAGAGAGGCAGGCAGAGAGAGAGGGGGAAGCAGGCTCCCTGCTGAGCAGAGAGCCTGATGTGGGGCTGGATCCCAAGACCCTGAGATTATGACCTGAGCTGAAGGCAGGGGCTTTTAACCCACAGAGCCACCCAGGTGCCCCACTTTTAGGAATTCTTGATGCAGTCCATTTCAGGATGATTTTAGAAATTGAGTAATTTTATGGGACTGAAGTGTGAATGGCATCAATACAAGTATATTTTAGAAATCACACGAATGTGCTTTTTGGTGGGTAATACAGGATACTACTTTTTGTGTTTAGTTCTTTTCGTTACTTTGCTCTATATTTACTATTTGAAATGCTGTGAAATTCTAATGTGTTAACTTACGTTATTATTCATGATTTAAGAATCAAGAAACAGCACATTCATTGGCTGGCTTTTTAAATTAAAAGTCAGTAATTTTGGGGTAGAAGTGAGGGTTGTATTGCAGGAGGAACAACTGAGAGTCCCCTCTGAGTTTAGGATTCCAATTTATTTTAAGTTTTAAATTTTATTTTAATTCCAGTATAGTTAACATACAGTGTAATATTAGTTTCAGGTGTGTGATGTCATGATTCAACACTTTCATACAACACGCAGTGCTCATCATGACAAGTGCACTCCATCCCTATCACCCATTTCCCTCATCCTCCACCCACCTGCCTTCTGGTAACCATCAGTTTGTTCTCTGTAGTTAAAAGTCTTTCTTGGTTCCTCTCTGTGTCTCTCTCTCTTTTTTTCCTTTTGCTGGTTTGTTTTATTTCTTAAATTCTATATATGAGTGAAATCATTGATATTTGCCTTTCTCTGACTGACTTTTTTTGCTTAGCGCTAATACTCTCTAGCTTCATCCATGTTGTTGCAGATGGCAAGATTTCCTTCTTTTTTCTGGTAAAGACTGAATAATACTCCACTGTAGTGTGTGAGTGTGTATTATGCCTTCTCTATTCATACACACACACACACACACACACACACACACACACACACATGGATTTGTATATACGCACATACACCACATCTTTATCCGTTCAGCTTTCCATGGACACTTGGGCTGCTTCCATAATTTGGCTGTTGTAAATAATATTGCTTTAAACATAAGAGTGTATGGATCCCTCTGAGTTAGTGTTATGTTTTTTTGTGTGTAAATGCCCAGAAGTGTGATTGCTGGATTGTAGGGCAGTTCTATTTTTAACTTTTTGAGGAACTTCCCATACCGTTTTCCCAAGAGGCTGCACTAGTTTGCATCCCTGCTAACAGTACAGAAGGGTTCCTTTTTTTCCACATCCTTGCTAACACTTGATGTTTCTTGTGTTTTTGATTTTAGCCATTCTGACATGTGTGAAGTGATATCTCATTGTAGCTTTTTAAAAAAATTTTTTTAAGTAGGCTCCATACCCAATGTGGGGTTGAACTCACAATTAGCAAGAGTCAGATGCTCTACAGACTGAGCCAGCTAGGTGCCCCTGTCTCATTGTAGTTTTGATTTGCATTGCCCTGATATCGGGAGATGTTGAGCATCTTTTCATGTGCATGTCTGATGGACAGTTGCTGCTATTAGCCATCTGGATGTCATCTTGGAGAAGTGTCTTCTGCCCATTTTTTTTTTCTTCTGCCCATGTTTAATTGAATCATTTGTATTTTGGTGTTGAGTTGTGTAAGTTCTTTATATATTTTGAATACTAACCCTTATCGGATATGTCATTTGCAAATATCTTCTCCCATTCAGTAGGTTGCTTTTTAGTTTTTAATGATCATTTCCTTCAGTGTGCAGAAGCTTTTAATTTTGATGTAATTCCCACAGTTTATTTTTGCTTCTTTTTCCTCGCCTGATATGCCTCAGGAGGCAGATCTAGAAAAATGTTGCTACAGCTGATGTCTGGGACATTACTGCCTGTGTTCTTTTCTAGGATTTTTACTGGGATTCCAATTTAAACAAGAAAAGAATGACTATCTGATGGATGGAGCCATGTAAACTTGGAGAATGCTTTAGTAGCTGTTGGCAGTTCTTAGTTTGTATTGTAATGAGAGAATGAATAGACTGATTTCTATTGCCTTATATTGTCTTTCTACAAACTTCCATAGATTTCTATAGCATTAGCTCTTGTGAGCGTACGTGTTCTTACAGACTAAAGTGTTTTCAGCTTTATTGAAATGTGGCAAATACTGCATGGCTGTAATAATGGATATAACAATTTTTTAAGGCTATACGAGAGGCAGAGCGTGTAAAGGAAATGAAACGAATGCACAAAGCTGTTCAGAAAGATCTGCCAAGACCCTCAGAAGTAAGTGTTAGAATTTCTGGCTTAGGAAGTTTTAAATTTCTTCTGATACGATTCATGTTTTTATATCATTCATAAAGTCTGTAAAACATAATTTTATCTACTTTCTGGAATATAGTAAAGCAGTTCCCAGATTTAATCTCTAATACAAATAAGACTTTAGAAGGAAAAAAGTTTCTTTTCAAAATGTAAAACTGCTGTTTAATTCATGCTAGAACAAGTAATAGCATCAGTATTGCAGGGATATGTTTGGTGATTGTACTTGTTCTAACATTTTAGGTAAATGAAACTATTCTGAGACCTCTAAATGTAGAACCACCTCTAACAGATTTACAAAAAAGTGAAGAACTAATCAAGAAAGAAATGATCACAATGCTTCATTATGACCTTCTACATCACCCTTATGAACCATCTGGAAATAAAAAAGGAAAAACTGTAGGATTTGGTACTAATAATTCAGAACATATTGCCTATCTGGAACATAACCCTTACGAAAAATTCTCCAAAGAAGAGCTGAAAAAGGTATGATTCAACAGGAATTTTTCGGTCTCTCTTTTTTTTTATAGGAATATTTTGGTCTTGATTCAAGTATTAAGTACTGTGTATCATGGACAAACGTGAGCTTATTTTCTCATGCTGATAGTTTTTTTTCCTTTTTTTTTTCCATGCTGATAGTTATAAACAAATGAATTAT
>CM053608.1:92326123-92406058 GCA_028646535.1 Procyon lotor | reverse complement strand
AAAAAAAAAAAAAAAAAAAAGAGATATGTCGATCCTAAGTGTTAGGAAGAAGACATACTTGACCACACCCCCTTCTCCTTCTGTGATAGAGCTTCTTCAGATGATCACTGGCTTAGGTGGCAAGATGTTTTTGTTTTATGGGTGTATGTCTGATGGACACTTGCTGCAATTGCCATTTCCTGTGTTTAACTCTGCTACTTCTGAGCAGAATACCTTTAATACTTAAACCTCATTTATTTGGATTCATATGAAAAGCAAGCATATATTCAAAATGTATGTTTCACCTAGTCAAAGAAAGGAAATACTGTTTACTGAATTTATTCCCCTCGCAGGATTTTCCACTATCCTTTTGGATAAGTAAATACAGAAATGTTTTCTTGTATAAAGTCTGTCTTGCCTCTTCCTCCATATGCATTTGATTATTTCTGCTTTGACCGAGCAAACAGCTGTGATTGTGATAGAAATCTGTTCCCTGGTATGAGAAAATACAGTTGGTGCTGTGGTTGGAAGCAGACTGATCATTACCTTTACTCTTTCTTCTGTAGGCCTTAGCCCTGAGGGGCAGTGACAGACCTGTTGATTGGTTTGGGCTATTGCATACTTGGGAGAAAACCCATAAGATATCTTTTTTCTGTCTTCTCTCTTATGCTTTCAGTCTGCCTTTTTCTTTCTGTTTTCCTTGTCGTAAAAGTAATACATGTTTATTTAAGGATTTTTAGAAAATGAGAAAGGAAGGAGGGTTTAGATTTATATTTAAAGTTTGTCCCTGATTTCTGAGTAAATCTCAGTTACTCTTTTTTAGTAAGTGCGATGGGAAGCTGACATCTGTTGAGGGCCTGTGCTTGTGGCAAGCACATTGAATCATCGGACTGAGGTTGAGAATTATACTCTAAACTCCATGCTTGAGTAGTTTCCTCTTTTTAGAGTGAAAATAGGGGAAGATGGGACTTAGGAATTTATGTATGGAAACCTGAAATATGGATCACATTGTGATCTATTGTTGCCTAATAGAAGATTCTATGGGGGTAGATTCTAATAAAATTTTTGGAAAATAATAATTGTAAGTAGTGCTTTGGAATTGTTTGAAACCATTACAGAGTATTTTGAATATTCTTTTATATTTTATGTATGTATTTATATTCCTCTGTGATCCAGAAAGAATTTGAAGTGGCTATTTACTTAGCAGATTCTTTATGGGGAATTTAAAGATAACTTAGTCATACTCTCTTCTAATAATTGCAGGAGTTGAATTTGTAAATTTTTTTTTTAAGATTTTTATTTATTTGACAGAGAGAGAGAGATGACAAGTAGGCAGAGAGGCAGGCAGAGAGAGGGGGAAGCAGGCTCACTGTTGAGCAAAGAGCCCAGTGTGGGGGGCTCAATCCCAGGACCCTGCGATCATGACCTGAGCTGAAGGCAGAGGCTTAACCCACTGAGCCACGCAGGCGCCCCTGAATCTGTAAGTTTTTATTATGTACAGTTTGGGAGTGAAATACCCATTTCTCTTATGAAAGTGTCAGATTTTCATTAAGGATGTTAAAATTGATTTGTTTTCACTATTTCCCCTCAGAGATACGGTTTTATTTATTTATTTAAAGATTTTATTTATTTATTTGACAGAGCGAGCGAGGAGCACAAGCAGGGGGAGAAGTAGAGGGAGAGGGAGAGGCAGGCTCCCTGCAGAGCAGAGAGCCCAATGCAGGACTTGATCCCAGGACTCTGGATCATGACCTGAGCCAAAGGCAGACACTTAACTGATTGAGCCACCCGGGCTCCCAGAGATACTGTTTTAAAGTATCTAGTCTTTATCTTCTATAGACATTATTTTCCATTGTTTAGATTTTTTTGTATTTGATTTTATATGTTTTGCTCTGTCTTATTTTCTGATGTACTAGAATGAAAGCTTTCTTTAAGGCACAAAAAAAGAGTTGTCAGTTTTGAGCCATGAAGCAAAGGGCTGGAAAAAGTTCATGTGGAATGCTCATGGAGTCATTGGGTCTGATGTTCGGCGAGGCTCTCTATGTATATTGTATCACTTAATCCTAATAACAAACATGTTAGGTAGGTATGATCCTCACTTTGCAGATGAGAAATGGGCTCAGAGATGTTAAGTTCAGACAGCTCTGTAAATGATAAAGCTGTGATTTGTATCCAGGCCTGTCCGACTCTATCCCCCTCATTCTGTCATCTTAAACTTTCTTTAGTAGTAAGTAAAAGCTGGTCTGTGATCCATTATTTTTTGATCTGTGCCCCCATCTCATTCTCTGGCAGTGTCAGGGGCATTTCATCAGATGAGCAAAAGGCATGTATGAAAAGAAATGTCTAGTTCACCTTCACAATCCTGTGAACTCTGAAGTGTAGGGCGGGATCGGTAGAGTGGAAAGAGCACAGCCAAGCATAGGTACCATTTGGCTTGGTCATGACTCTGCCTTGTCTTTTCTAGTGATAATGTTTTTGAACAAGTTGCTTAATCTCTCTGAGCCTGTTTTTATCACCTTTAAAATGAGGTTAATACCAACTACTTTGTAAGGTGGTTGTGGTGTTTGGAGATAATGTAGGTGAAACCTAAATTGTGCCTATTATTATAATGAGCGTTGGCAGAGGATGTTTATATTATTGGTGATACATAAATGCTTGACTTTTCAGATCAGTTTGCACCAGCTTACTAGCTTCTTAATTCATTTTGCTTAGGTATTGTTCCTCCCTTCCAAAAAAAAACAACCACTCAGCCACAACTCCTTCCCTTTACCCCAAAAAAGAGGAAAAACTAGTTTTATAAAGCTGTCTCTCTCTTTTTTTTTTTAAGTTTTTAAAGTTTATTTGACAGAGATCACAAGTAGGCAGAGAGGCGGGGGAAGCAGGCTCCCTGCTGAGCAGAGCCCAGTGAGGGGCTTCGATCCCAGGACCCTGAGATCTGAGCCGAAGGCAGAGGCTTTAACCCACCTAGGCATCCTACAAAGCTCTCTCTTGATGGCAAGTTATTCTAGTACCCAAGCTTACTGAAATTATTACTGCACACAGGCCCAGGACGTTCTGGTACAGGAGATGGAAGTGGTCAAACAAGGTATGAGCCATGGAGAACTCTCAAGTGAAGCTTATAACCAGGTGTGGGAAGAATGCTACAGTCAAGTTTTGTATCTTCCTGGGCAGAGCCGCTACACACGGGCCAACCTAGCTAGCAAAAAGGACAGGATTGAGTCACTTGAAAAGAGGCTTGAGGTTGGTATCCTTTTAATATTCTAATTTAAAGTGTACCTTGATTGAAATTATGA
This sequence comes from Procyon lotor, assembly GCA_028646535.1. Classification (NCBI taxonomy): domain Eukaryota; kingdom Metazoa; phylum Chordata; class Mammalia; order Carnivora; family Procyonidae; genus Procyon; species Procyon lotor. The sequence goes on along the minus strand of CM053608.1, from coordinate 92,402,786 downwards.
ACCAAATAATACTGCTGGAGACAATTTCAGAAAAGTAGACCTGAGGTCTTGAGATGACTATTGCTTTTGCAATTCTTTTTTTTTTTTTTTTTTTTTTGGGTCTATTTATTTGTTTTAGTAATCTCTACACTCAATGTGGAGCTGGAACTCATGACCCTGAGATCAAGAGTCGTATGCTCTTTGACTGAGCCAGCCAGGTGCCCCTTGCTTTTGCAGTTCTTGTGGGAAAACTACACTGACGTGTTTGATCTTTGGCCTTTCATTGGTTTTCAGAATTGCTGGCCTTTACAATAAAGAGTGCCCTCCAAGTTGGTCATAGGTCAAATAGAACCTTTTAAATGTGGGAGCGACAGACAGGAAGTTAACACTAGTCACTCAGAACAGTGTACATCAGTGCTGGAATAGGAGGGAACTAGAATAAGGAGGGAGTTCGGTGGTACCAAGAAGCTTTTTTTTTTTTTTTTCTATAGCCAACGGAGCACATTTTTAAAACCGGTTCCTTTCTCTTCATTCTTCGATTCCTTTGAGTTTGTTACAAGAGAGCACTGAGCTGGATTAGACAACGGCGTCCGTGATTTTTTTCACATCTGAGGAAATATTGAAATGTACTAGATGGAGTTTCATGGCATATGGTTTAATATAGTCTGCGTGTTTTGAATTCCAGAATCTGTAGGCATTTTGCCAATGGCATGTAAATTGTGGTTCATTGACCATTGGGCTGCCTTGTGGATTCTTAATGGTGGTCTTCAGGGATGTTTCTGAGGCCGGATGGGATGGGGAGCAAGGCGTGCTACAGGCAGTCATGTGCAGAAATGGTCTCAATTTCCTTTTACATGATTACCAATTTCTTTTTACAGAAAGCAGATTGGAAAATATTTTTATTTAGGGTTAAAATAAAAAATGGTAATATCTGTCACCTGGGTGGTTGGTGCTGTGTGGGACAAGGGAGATGAACCTGAAAAAGCATTCTTTGAATATGAAGTTATTTTAAGTCTTAATTTTACCTCTAAGACCACATATATAGGCACCTGATGGTAAACGCCTGTGAGCCTCTTTTATCGTTTAGTGGGAAAGTAGTTTTTTTTTTGGAAGTAATTCATACTGGGTGAAATCTTTACAGTCCAGTTGCTGCTAGTTACTCCAGTTATAATACTAAGGTCCAGCAGGGTGTGCTGTTGGGCTGTGTTTTAGTTCACAGTTTAAAGTCAGGGAGAGGAGAACATCAGTGGTCACATTTTAAGTTGTATTTTCTGTTGTGGAGGCTTCGTTTCTTATTTATAAATGGTAGTTAGCAGTGTAATCCTGATCTAAGGTCACATCATAATTGATTAGAAAGCTATTTTGGAAAGTTTCCTTGTAACATTGATATATAAATAATTTGGTCTCTCACTTAGTTTGAAAAGCTTTTCATTTGAGGTGGGTAAACTTTTTCTGCCTCAAGTGGTAAGGACATTTTGTGCTCTTTAAGATATAAAAAATAGTTTTTCCCTAAATCTCATTTACTTTGTTGAGGCACTAACTTTCATGACAGCAAATAAATGTGTCACAAAGTGAGTGGTGCCATAAAGTACAGTAATTTTTATTTTTATGTTGAATTGGTCTTGTGAGTTTTGAAGGGAAAAATACAGAAAGAACCACTGCTGTTCGTTTAGAGATTTATTTGGGTCGTTTATGAGCAACCATTAAAAACATGTGGTTCTCTTTGTTCAGTTCAGTACCAGGAACTGAAATCTTCCGTTGAACTATTTTTGTTGAAGGATTGGTGATTTTGGAAGAATATTCATAAAACAGTCTGAAGTAAATTTTTTTTTCTTGACTTCTGGATAAAACTTACTTTATTGTTTACCCAGCTAGTTACTTTTAAAGAATATGTAATCAAATCCTTTGATTTAGCAAACTACACTTATTTCAAATGAAAGTTCATTAAATCTTTAAAAAGAAGAAAAGAGATTCAAAAACCCAAATAAACAAATCGCCCATTTTATTTGTAGCCATCCCTAATTCAGAACTAGGTTTGTGTTAGCTTATTTTAGTTTTTGAAGACACAATTCTACTGGTTTGAAATACATAAATATTTTATTTCAATTGTGGTAATTCTTTCATCATTTCAGTTGATTGCTAAATTATAAACATTATTCAAAGTTTGTTGTGGGGAAGGAACTCCAGTCATATTATATAAACTAAATGCTATACTTAAATTATTCTTTCCACTCTTAGGTTCAGGGAGATATGCCTTTCTGTGCAAAGCACAATACACCATGGCTGCCAGTGTGTTTGAGTTTTGCTGTCATGAACTTTGGAACAGTGAATCTAAATTATGGCCCTATCACAGTGTATCAAGCAAGATGAAATCCAGCTTTGTCGTGGTTGGTGTCTCCTAAATGGATTAAAAAATAAGCCCCGAGGTTTATATTGAAGTTGGCCTTTGAGCTATTACTCGTGATTAGTATTTGAAACGAGAACTTAAATGAAAACCCTTAAAATATTCATTTAAAACTAATAGAACCATTTCACATTTTATGTAGAATGTTGTGGGTGGTGTAAAGAGTCTGTTAAATGCATAGAATCAATGTAGTCACAGGTCAGAGGTAAGCGGGAAAGACTTCAGAATTGTAATCAAGTTCATGTGTTTTATTTATTTTTTATTTTTTGAAGATTTTATTTATTTATTTGACAGAGAGAAAGATCACAAGTAGGCAGAGAGGCAGGCAGAGAGAGAGGGGGAAGCAGGCTCCCTGCTGAGCAGAGAGCCCGATGCGGGGTGATGCGGGGTGATGCGGGGCTCGATCCCAGGGTCCTGAGATCATGACCTGAGCCAAAGGCAGAGGCTTTAATCCACTGAGCCACCAGGCGCCCAAGTTCATGTATTTTATTCTGCTTTGGAGGCAGAATTAATTTTAGAACCTTGCCAGACATATGTGTGTAAAGGCAGCAGCAGCAAATAGAAATAGTAGCTAATATGAGAAAAGGAAAAGTTAGAAAGTGTAGCAGGTTGAGGCCATTTAAATATGGTATTTTAATAATATCTGAAGGCATTGTAGGTGTGTGGTAGGAGGGTAGGGTGATTGCTGTTTGTAGTGATGTCCCAGATTAAAAACAAAAACAAAAAACACGCTTAATTTTTGTTCAGGGTCATTTTCTTTTTCTTTCCTTTTTTTTGAAGAGGGATGGCTGAAACAGGAATTTTTTTTTTTTTGAAAATTTTTATTAGATGGTAAAAAATAAAAGGGCTGAGGTACCTGATGTAATCATATGTTTAGTGACTTACTGAGCATCTTCTGCGTGCCAGCCCTTGTTCTAGCCCCTGGGAATATAGCATGAACAAAGCAGACAAGCTCTGTGCTCTTGTGGACTTCAGTTATCTGGAAAATGCTTCATGTGGAGAACTTCATTTTCTGATGATGCCAGATAAATGACTCATTACTGTATTTGGGAAGTGCAAATAGAATTTGAAGTGTTCTAATTTGTTTCCACTTTAAGTGGAAATAGGAAATCGTCTGAAGACATAATTATTTTGAGTGAAATAATTTCCAGTAGGTGCAAAAGTGAAATGAGAAGTCTGAATTTAGGCCTGCTATTAAATTTAATAGCATTTGAAATAGTATCTAAACTGCTGTGTTGAGGAAGTTTGGCTGAAAAGTAGATTTTGTCATGTTAGCTATAAAAATGGAAAGGCTTTCCTTAGAGGTAGAAACTAGGTCCAGAAGTAATACTTCTCCCTGTATTTTACTAGCGCAGTCAGCTTAGTCAAGAAATATTATGTAACATCGGCTTCTTGGAAATAAAGTAACTTTAAGAACACAGATAACACATTTAAAATCTTGTCTCCTCAGTGTATTTGTAGAACTCATATGAGGACCCCTGCCTTTACTGAATGATTGTGTTTCAGCAAAATTGACTGCACAATGGATCATATTTTCTCAGTGATTTTCGTTATAAAGTCAGATATTTTTACATAGGAAAAAATTCACCCTTAATACTTTAAAGAGTTCAAGCTTAGGTTAAGGATCAAGTTGGGCAAATCTGGGGAGATGACTATATTTTGTAGTCTCTCGGCAGATTTATGTTCCCTTGTTGGGTGTGTGTGGGGAGGGGTGACATGGGGCACAGGAGAGAAGTTTCTAGTACTCTGGAATGCTCCCTTTCTCAAGTTCTGCTCTTTGCCTTGACCCTGAAAGGCAATGACAGATTTCTTGGTGGTTTCTATCAAGAACTCTGTAAAGCTGGATCAGAGATCTTCTTGGTACAGTTGTGTTGCTTCTGTTATGCCTCAACATTGAGTTGAATTTGTCTCGTGTTTCATTTCCTAGCTCATGCAGATGTAAAGTGCTCTTGATATCACTTTGTTGGTACATTACTGTTCTTGGAAAGGCGTTTAGTGAGGTTTTGCCTCACTGCTCAGCTTGCTTCGTGGGGATGCAGCCTGGTGGTTGCTAACTCGGGGAGATGCTAGCAATGATCACTTACTTGGACCTGCAGCTCATCAGTATGGAGAGGGTTCACTGATAGAACTGAATGCCAGTGAGTAGTATAGAGATTAAAGGAAAGGCACTCACGGACTCTTGTTCTTCGCAAACATTTCGGTGGTTGAACCACATCGTTACTACTATAGGATCATATTGCTAAATGATAGACTAGGAAGTGGAGCTGCCATCAGCTCTGTATTTATTTTGGGTATCCTTAAACCTGTTTTTCCAGTGGTATAAAGTTATATTCTGGGCCCCCAAGCAAGAGTTTCACTGAGGGATGCTCTTAATGTTTCTGAACCTCACTGTAACAGACTTTAACTGAAGACAGTATTGGCGACCCAAGGATAATGTGTTTATTTTGGAATTACTTAAGCTTAGTAACCTTAACAAACTTAGTGAGTTTGAAAGTAACAATTACACTTTTATAAGTCCCATACAGCCCCCTTTTGTAATGACCCGAGGAAACACTTATGGTTCCACTGATTCATCTCCTGGGGACCATCAGTTTTCCACTGGTCTCTGGCCAGTCTTTTTTAGACAGTTTCTCTTCTATGCATTTAAAAAATAACATTTGTAGGGGTTTTTCTAAAAATAATACCTGTACTTTGTAGAAAATATAAAAAATTAAAAAACAGTTTGAAAAGAAACCTACCATCGAGACATAATTGCCTTAAACATTTTGAGGGATGCGTATGTGTGTATGTATATATTTATATATATGTGGGGTGTGTGTGTGTGTGTGACTAAAGATAGAAAAAAGTTACTATATCCATCTATGTGTGGATGAAAGGAGGAAGATGTTTAGAATTGAATTGGAATCACCGTATACTACTTTGTTAATTTAATAGCATACTATTACAAATATCATTAAAAAAAGAAACCTAATCACTTGCTCTCATTTATAAAGTTGTAGCAAAGAACAGCTTTGGTGAATTCCCCAAGTAATTATATACTAGTTATATTCTGCCCAGCTTCTTAAAAAGTTGTTAAATAACCTTTTCTTTCCTGTAAAATCTTTCTGAGAGATGTTTGTTTTCTTATGATTTTATAGCTTGCTAAGAATAAAAGAATTAGGAATTTAAAAGTATAAGCTGGGGAAAGTCAAAGCTTTTCTCAAGTATCAAATAAAATTCTTGTAGGCTAATGTCTCAGGGCAAGAATCATGGACAGATCCATTAAATTAAGATCTTGTTTATGTGTGTCTAGAATAACTTGTTTTTCAGGGAACTGTCTGATGGCATTAAGCCATTTAGACCCACAGCTTGAATTTCTTCAGGCAAGTTTGCATTTCAGAGGCTGAGGCAAGGAGGACGTTTGGTTTATTAGTGGGGTGTGGCCTAATGTGTTGAACTTTCAAGTAGGACACATTCCATAGCTTCTTCACTTAGTCGCTGTGTGGCCCAGGGCGAGTTACTTAACCTCTCTGAGCCTCACCTGTAATAGTTTTCCTTACCTGTAATATTGAGTGGCTATTAGTTTTTATCTCACAGAAGTGAGAGTTTGAGATATTGTAAGATTAAATGAGATACTGTGTGCCTAGCAGTTACAAGGTTTAGTGTATGGACATTCTCTCTATGTCTCTTGAGGTCTGTCATCATCCTTAGTGTTCCCTGAATTCAGTTAAACTTGGTTTGATACTCTCAGTTATCAAGAAGTAACTTTTGGTACCTTGAACAACAGGGTGGCTGAGTTTTTAGTCTATAAATTTTGATGACTGTCTGAAATTTGAGACATGGGTTGATTTTCACAGAGAGATTGAATAAGGCTTAAGGCTCAGATTTTGGTTAGTAAAAATGGATTTTAACATAATTGTGGATTGTAATTTAACATTTCGTATATACATTTTGATGTGTTGAAATCTTTGACATACTTGTAAATTTTGATGTTTCTTATATTTCATTGTATTGATGTTTCATGGTTTGTGGTGTATAGTCTTAACAAAATAGCCTCTGCAGTAGATGCTGAATTTGAATTTTATAGAACCTTTTTATTATGGGAGTTTTCAAATATACTCTAATGTGGATTAGTTGAATGAATCCTCAAGTGTTAGCATCTAGCTAGGGGTATCAGCTCACAGCTGCTTTTGTTTCGTATGTTATTTTCCCTTTCCCATTATTTTGAAGCAAATTCTAGACATTGTATTATAAAACTGAGTTACAGTACATGAAATTTGTCAGTTTGGTGTCCCCCACACATTGGTGTGTAGATATATTCTCATTCTCGTTCATCTCCTCTTTTGGATTGAATTTTACTCTTTCATTTTGGATGTAGTCAGCTTTAATTATATCAAGTGTTGTCCTACTTTAGTTTTCTCACAGTTAACAGTTTTCTGTTTTGTTTTGTTTTTTTTAAAGATTTTATCTATTTGATAGACTGAGGTAGTGATGAGGAGAGGGAGAAGTAGGCTCCCCCACTGAGCAGGGAGCTTGACTCGGGGCTCCATCCCAGGACCCTGAGATCATGACCTGAGCTGAAGGCAGACGCTTAACCTACTGAGCTACCCAGGCGCCCCTGGGTACAGTTTTCTAATAGTGAATTTTATTCAGTATTCTTAGAAATTTTGTGCTGATACATATTTAAAGCATAAGCTTCCATTATAACCATATCTGGTAGGTTTGTCTGGTGACAAGTTTACAAAGTATTTAATCCTATCCTATCTCCACTCCTGTGTCTGCTACTATCTCTGTTAGATGTTTTAAGAATTTGAGGTGCATTTCTAAGTGCAGATAAGGATTTGAAAAAACAAAAAACAAAAAACAAAAAAAACCAGAACTTTTTATAAGTCACCTCTAACATACTGTCCAAGTTCCTTAGGCCAGTATTGTTTTGCTCAAAATAAGTTGTCCTTCAGGAATGGCAATTGCTAATAATTTTTTTTAAGAAAGGCTTAGAAATATGAATTTGGTTAAGTCACAGTTTAGTTTTTCCTGATTTTTTTCTCTCTTTTTTTTTGTATTTTAAACAATAAAGTCTTATACTCTGTTGGACTTTATGTTTCTGTGGTGTATGAGTATGGAGTGGGGGAGTTGGGCTAATTTAAGACAGTTCTGTTCCACGAATGGCATGTACATTTCATGTTTGAGGTATCTTGGCTAGAAAAAAGCCAGACCTTATAGGTTAGTGTTTTTCGCTCCTAAAGTGCATTGAATAGGCATAGGTTGAACATTTTACAAAGTATACAGATAATCTTCCTTCACATTTTAAAGATCAGATGGCAGACGGTAACTGGGCTTAAATTGAATGTTTAAAGGTGCATTTAAATTTTTCTTACACTTTTCGTGACTAAATTTATGTAGTTATTTGACTATAAATTAATTTTTTCTTGTGCTTAATTTTTTGGGTATAATTTATTTGGTATATTTGCTTGGAATCTTAGTACAATATTTGAGCCAGAAGATTTTATATAAAGCTTGAGCTAAATTAAATAGTTAGCAACTTTGCAGTTTTAAAATCCTTGGTAGTTTGGGAAGCATAAATGACTCAACTGTATGAGGTGAGGTAATCCCCAGATACAAGGTACCAGTCATTCTAAATGTGCCTTGATGACTAATTAAACACTTTTAGAATGTAAGTATTATGTTTTTGTACCAAATTGGAAATTGAATATACATGGATTGCAGTGCATAGCTAATTGAGTTATCTTGACCAATGAAAATGAAAATTTGTATGTCTTATTTTTATTTTTTTTAAAGATTTTATTTATTTGAGAGAGAGTGAGAAGGGAGCATGAGAGGGGAGAAGGTCAGAGGGAGGAGCAGACTCCCCATGAAGCTGGGAGCCCATTGCAGGACTCGATTCCGGGACTCCAGGATGACTACCTGAGCCAAAGGCAGTGGCTTAACCAACTGAGCCATCCAGGTGCCTTGTATGTCTGATTTTTAAAATGTGCTATGTATAGGGGCACCTGAGTGGCTTAGTCAGTTAAGTATCTGACTTGATTTTGGGTTGGGTCATGATCTCAGGGTGGTGAGATTGAGCCCCGTGTAGGGCTCTGTGCTTAGCAGGAAGTCTGCTGGAGATTTTCTCTTTCTTCCTTGCTCCCTCCCCTTCCCCCATCCCCCTCTGCTCTCCTGCTTGTTCACTCTCTCAAAAAAAATGGGCTATGTGTATTAATTTGAAATTCTGTGCTGTTAATGTTAGGGTTTTTGGAATGTTTGAGTCCACATATGATAAGAGTATCTTAGAACATGCTGAATTATAGTGTAAGGAATTGGGTGCAACTCCATCCTGATTGCCTAGTAGAGTCATCTGTGGGCTTTAAAAATACCAAAGTCTGAGACCATTTAAATAAGGATCTGTGGGTTTAGGGCACTGGCACTGGTAGATTTGAAAAGCTCTGTAGATGAGTCTAAAGTTGAGCTGGGATTGAAAGCCGCCGACTTGAGAATACACGTTGCAGTACGTGTTACTCGCTATGGTTGAGGCAAACTGCCTTCTTAAAAGAAGAAACAGCTATTTTTCCTTGCTCTATTTTTAGGAAGGATTCTGGGTCATTTTTTATTAAAGTTGGAGTTTTAAGGTTTTAAAACCTCATCATTAATTGCTTGTTCCATTAGAGGGGGGAGAGCAAAATGGTTAAACTCTTAGTATATATAATTGTAATCAGACCTGACAGTTGTTAACTGTTTCCTCTGTGCTAGTCACTGGGAGGCTAAGGGTTTGACATCTGTTATCTTACTTAAGCTCCATAATAACTTATAGCAGTGATTGCCATTTTACTGATGGGGAAAGGAAGTCAGGTTAAATAACTTGCATCAACTGAGAACAGTCGGGGAGCAGTGCTGGGGGGTGAGAGGGACTTGCTGCCCCCTCTCCTGTGCTGCCCGACTCCACACAGTGTTTCCTTAGACAACACATCGTTGCCATGGAACTTACTTTGATTTGTTATTATTAGAGGAAAATGGCTCCTTTAAGAAGGACATTATTTGTTATTCAAATGAATTACAAATACAAGCTTACTAGCTTTTTATGGATTATCATTTGGGTGTACATTATCTTGAAACTACTTAGTTTTGGAGTCACTGATGGAATCAGTTGAGGTTTGGGTGGGAGAGTAGGGGGAGAGAGGAAGTAAGTTGAGGGAGAGAGGGAGGAAAGAAAGAATAGACACGCATAGGAAAGTAACACAGATTTAATCATTATTCTTGTGGCTCTGACCTCATAATTGTACATGTTGTATGTTGAAAACATGCATTTGCAGATCACTGTAAAATACGAAGTGATTATATTATGGGATGTAGAATATGCACCTAGAGTAGGTGTTCCGTGAATGGGATTCTTTAATACACATCTGTTTCCTTCTCAGCCATCTCTCCTTGGACTCTGAACTGGGGCTTTCTCTGCCCTGCATCAGCTCTCGAATTTTGTTGATATCTTGCTTTGTTAATTTTCCTCCTTCTCTTCTTTTGTGAGTTTGAATCCTTTCCCCCTAATTTTTAGAATGAGTTGTGGAGGCAGCCCATCTGTGCTCAGTGTATATGTATATGTGTGTGTATATATATATTATTATTATTTTCAGTATACATATTTAATAGGAAAACTGTCATCTCTCAATTTTCAAGTGCCTTCACTTTTCAAAAAAGATTTTTTTTTCTTTGCCAAATGTGATACTCTTTTTCCTTTAATGGGTTTTGTGCCACATTGAAAATTGAAATATAAAAATAAATATTTATAGTTTAAGGGGGTTACATTTCAATTACAACTATGGTGCATTAGTTGGACATTATTCAGTTGTTAAAAATGTACTGGATGTATAATATAGATGTGTATTTTTCTGACTTTTATTGAGAAATAATTGATGTTCATCACTGTATAAACTTAAGGCATTCAGGATGATGGTTTGATTTATGTGTGTTGTGAAATGATTATTCCGATAGATTCAGTTAACCTCCATCATCTCATATAGACAAAATAAGAAGGAAGAAAGAAGAAAAGAAAAAAAAAATGTCTTCTTTGATCTTAAGGTTTACTCTCTTCATGACCTCTATCACACAGCAGTGTTAGCTGTAGTCATCATATTGTATAGAAGTACATTTTTGGGATAAAGTTGGTGAAGATGGGTCTCTGCCAGTCCCCAAATTAGTGCAGGTTAGTGATAGCAGAAGTTATTTTCTGAAGTAGAGATTAGTTTTTCTTATACTATGAAATTCAAGCTTGCTTTGAAATTGAATCATGGGTGAAGTTATTAAAAATAGATGATGTGGGACTAAACCGTGAAACCCTTCCAGTGCAAGAAAACCCTTCTTAGGCCAAATTTTGTGTTACGGTAGCTAAAATATAAGGAATTCTAATGTACTTTTGAGGAGGTAAATGAACCAGTAGTGCCTTTTTAGTTCTGTTATTTAACCTGCTTTTCTCATGTCTGCTGTGATATTCTCCCAACCCCCAGATAAACAGGGGTCACATGACAACGGAAGCTAAGAGAGCTGCAAAGATGGAGAAGAAGATGAAAATTTTGCTTGGGGGTTACCAGTCTCGTGCTATGGGGCTCATGAAACAGTTGAATGACTTATGGGACCAAATTGAGCAGGCTTACTTGGAGTTACGCACTTTTGAAGAACTCAAGAAACATGAAGATTCTGCTATTCCCCGGAGGCTAGAGGTAACATTATTGCCTTGCAGCATTGCTTAAAAAGAGAACTGCAAAGAATTACCTGGGCTTTCCTGTTTTTTCTTTTTTCTTTTTCCTGTGCAGACTATCTCTAAAGTTGATACTGTCTGGCTTTTTTTTTTTTAATTTTTTAAAAATTTAAAATTTTATTTTATTTTTATTATTATTTTTAAATTTTTAAATTATTTTATTTTATTATTTTTAATTTTTTAAATTTTTTTTAATGTCTGGCTTTTTTTAATGAAAGCCTGAAGTTTTTGACTTTCAATTGTCTGTGTGTAGTTGGTTAGACCAGGCCAGTGGTGGATACAGTGGCTCTGCCTTTACTAATGTTCTGGTTTGTTTATTGATACGCTGTGAAATAGGGTGAGTAATCCTTATGATTTGTCCCCCTGAACCTTAATTGCATCCCCTTCTTATAGCTCTCTGAGGTACATTAAACCCATGTGTGTTTTATAACTTAGGGTGCTGGGGGTGTAGCTGGTCATTCCAAAGCAGGAAATTCCTTTGTCCAGATTTGGTTTAGCTTTATTTCCCAAGTGTGCATGATAGTCGCTGCCCAGGTAGAGGGCAGTCAGGGTTATTGGAGTGCATTTGGGGGTGTTGATAGGGTGACAGTGGCTTGTTTATTTGAGATGGCAGCAGAGACTTTACAACACGATGGTAGTCATTTGCCAGAGAATGGCTGCAGTCCTGGTTTTATAGCACAAGTAGTTGCTGTTTCTTGTTTCTCTGGGGGCATACTTATCTCCTCAGTCATGGCGTTGCTCAGCTGTTGGTGAGATGATAAAGTACTGTAAGATATTCTTAAATTTTCAGTGTGCTTACATATGAAGTAATTATTTAATATTTTTGTCTCTTCAAGTGTCTAAAAGAAGACGTTCAGCGACAGCAGGAAAGAGAAAAAGAACTTCAGCATAGATATGCTGACTTGCTGCTGGAGAAAGAGACTTTAAAGTCCAAGTTCTGAAGCATAGTTTATATTCTGTCACAAGATGAATTAATTACTGGTTTTCATAATCTGGAAGGCTGAAACTGATGATTATCTTCATTGACAAATTTGCCCACAATCTGTGGTTTTTCAGTTGTTTATTTTAAATGATATCAATCTTACATACAGTCTACGTATAAAGACTTTAACTCCACAGGACATTTTAGGGTTTAAATTATTAAGATGATCATTCTTTTAGCAGTGTCATATTTGCAAAATTTTTTTAGTTTTGACCTTTAATTTTAAAAGCTTGATTTTAAGTGCTGCCTGTGAGTAAACTCTTGAATAAAAACAAAATATAAAAAATTGAGAGTGTAGCCTTTTGTTTGAAGTAATTAGATACTTAGAGTGCCCACAAACCAGCAAGTATGTGCTCTGTGTCATATTTAATGAGTAACTCTTGGGTAATCAAAATGGTGATCCAGTATCTTAATTCCTTAAGAGGAGTCCTTTTGTGGCTTTGTTAGTTTTAGCATAGAGTTTCTCAGTACACCGACAAGATAGATTAACATTTTAACACCTCAGGGTTTTTTTTGTTTTTTGTTTTTTTTCCAGTATGACTTTAGGGAAGGTGTCTTCTCTGGTCAGCTACTCACACAGTTTATGGATTAGGACTCAAAAGATTAATTTTTTTTTTTTTTTTTAAAGATTTTTTATTTGTTTGACAGAGAGAAACATAGCGAGAGAGGGAACACAAGCAGAGGAAAGGTAGCGGGAGAAGCAGGCTTCCCGCAGAGCAGAAAGCCCGATGCGGGGCTCGATCCCAGGCCCCTGGGATCTGACCCGGGCCGAAGGCAGACGCTTAACGACTGAGCCACCCAGGCGCCCCTCAAAAGATTAATTTTTATTGACCTGTTATTTTCTTGCAAATGTCTTTTTGACAAAGGCATGGTCAAAGATTAATTTTTTTTTAAAGATTTTTTTTTCAAAGATTAATTTCAGTAAGGCTGTCGAACTTTATTAAAGCTTTGTGTCTATCTTAACAAGTTCATTATACAAGTGTAGAGTTTGGGGAATGGGTAGGAATGGGAAGACCTGACTTTATAATTCACATGAAATCATTTGGGACAGTTATTAGTTGGCTGCAATATGTTGGGCTTAATTAGCAAATTTCCCAATCTTTTTTTTTTTTTTCAAGTTTTCCAATCTTAAGAATCCTAGGGACTAAAAGGAAGGAAGGAGGGATTCATTCATGCATTCATCAGATATTTATTAACTATATACCCAGTGTCAGAGGCGTGGAGGTAGAACAATGAGTAAAATAGGCATGACTCCTGTTTTGTGATGCATACAGTCTTTTGGGAATTTTAGGTGATTAAAAATCAGATGTTTATTGAGTGACTCTTCTTCTGTGCCAGGCACTTAGTTAAGTGTTGGAGATAAAACTCATGGAGGTGACAGTGGTGGGAGGAGATACTCAGTATACCAGGAAAAGGATCAGATCATGGACTTTAATTCTGTGGAGGAAATTAAAATAGGGTGATGGGAGATAGTGACTGGGTGGCTACTTTAAGCTGGATGATCAGAAGAGTCTTTGAGGAGGTAACTTTTAAGATAAGATGTGATTAACATCTTGGAAGGAGCCATTCTTGTGGGACTCGAGGAAGAGCAATACCAGCAGAGTGAAGAACTAGTACAAAGCCCTTTTCGAGTATTTGAGGAATAGAAAGGAAGACAGTGTGGCCGGAGTGTCAAGAATGGCATCTGAGTAAGGCCTACATGTATAGGGGCATAGTTATGAGGCTCTGGTAAGAAATTTAGATTTTATTCTATTATGGATGCTATGAGAAGATTCTGAGCAAAGGAGTGACATGATTAGCTTTGGTTTAGGAACATCCTGTGGTCATACTGAGTAACGTCTCACCAGGTTGAAGACAGGGAAGCTGGTTAGCTGAGGAACATGAAGCGGAAATGCGGGCAAACAGTAATACTGACTCAAACCAGGTTGGAGGCAGTCCTGGTGGGGACAGGTGCAAAGGTCTGAGTGGTAATAATTCTGTGGTCTCATTGGACTGTGTATTTTTTAGTATCTAGTTGCTTAATTCCAGTACTTTTTTCATTAATTTCACATGGGTCTTCTGAGAAACACTTTGATGTCATCTATGAATAATGGTAATATTTCTTCTAGTAGTTTAATTTTTGTTGCATATTTTGTTGGCAGAAACGTTTAGAACAGTGTTTAAGAAGAAGGCTGGTGGTAAGACGTCTTGTTTCTGATTTTAATGGGAATGTCCATGGTATTTTACTTTTAGGCTGCCTGTTTTGAGTTATTCTTTATCGAGAAAGGAAGTATCCCTCCATTTTTAGTTTTTAAAGAATCTGAATTAGGATCATCTCTGGAATTTCATCACACGTGCTTTTTGAATATCTCTTAAGATGATCATAGGGTTTTTTTCCCATTTGATTTGTTGATGACATATCAACAGATTTTCCAGTGTCAAACCTTTGAATGCCTAGAATCAGGTAGATTAATCAGAAAAATTTTTTTTTTTTTTTTAAGATTTACATTTGCATCTTATGTAGACCTGAATGATATGGATTTAAAATAGTTAAATAAGAAAGACTCACTTGTTTTCAAAATTGGAAGTCGTGCATATACTGATAGCCTAAAAAGTAACCAAAGTTTGCATAATTTCAAAACTTGCAGTCCTGGTACATTGTAGACAGACGTGAATGCTTTTGCCATATAGCAGTGCAGCTTTAAATGGAAAACAGCTCTGCATCATCTGTGTTAGAACACTGGGAAGCCCAGGATTCTTTACCAATAGCACTCCGAGCGTGATTTTGTAACTGTTTTCACATTCACATTTATCGTATTCTCTTACAGGCATTCGTTAAGTGATTGTGTTAAAACTAGTGTTGAAAAGCACATTGGGGCACCTGGGTAGCTCAGTGGGTTAAAGCCTCTGCCTTCAGCTCAGGTCATGATCTCAGGGTCCTGGGATCGAGCCCCATGTTGGACTCTCTGCTCAGCGGGGAGCCTGCTTCCCCCCGCCCCCCCCCGTCTGCCTGCCTCTCTGACTACTTGTGATCTCTCTGTCAAATAAATAAATAAAATCTTTAAAAAAAAAAAGCACGTTTAAGTCTCAGTAACTTTGGTACAGAAATTAATTATGTTTATGAGCCAAAAACCCACCAGCATGAGTGAGATCTCCTTTTTGAAATATTAGAAATAATATTGAGGTAAGAAAATGCAGTCTGAAAAGGAAGAATACCCAACAGCAAGTGTAGACTTATGTTGTCCAACCATTTTATCCTCCCCTTTTTTCACATCTGTTTTTCTGGGAAAATTAGTTGTGAAGTATGTGATGTCCTGCAGTACGTTTTTCCTAAGATGTGACTGCCCTCTTGGCCCTATAAAATTTGATTTGCTGATAGGTTATTTAGGAAAATTGCATTTTTTTTTAAATTTTTTTTTTTTTAAAGATTTTATTTATTTGACAGAAACACGGCGAGAGAGGGAACACAAGCAGAGGGAATGGTAGCGGGAGAAGCAGGCTTCCCGTGGAGCAGGGAGCCCAATGCGGGGCTCGATCCCAGGACCTGGGATCTGACCTGGGCCGAAGGCAGACGCTTAACGACTGAGCCACCCAGGTGCCCCGGAAAATTGCATTTTTACATAAGTGAATTTAGTCTCTTGCTCTGTTGTCTTTTTTTTTTTTTAAGTAGGCTCCACACCTGCCATGGAGCCCAAACACAGGGCTTGAACTCACAACTCTGAGGTCAAGACCTGAGCTAAGATCAAGAGTTGTATGCTTACTCGACTGAGTCACTGAGGCGCCCCAGTCCAATTTTTCACATGGAGATTTTGCTAGCTGTATAAGGTGAAGAGGATAACTGCGTATATTTTTCTTTGCACCAAGCAGTTAAATTATTGGAGTGATTTGCCATTGGAGATTGAAGGATTGCACTTATGAAACTTTTAAATTGAGAGCCCTTTTGGGAAGTAATTTCTTGGTAACAGTTTCTTCTGTGACTGTGTTATCTCTTTAAATAGAAGTTTATCTTTAAATTTGATTTTAAAATTTTGTTTTAAAAAAATTTTGTTTTAAAATGTATTTCTCCTTTTGTGTTTGTTATTTGCTAAATTTAAGTAATTTATACTTTTCCAGGAAACTTAATTTTGTCGAAATTTAAGACATTTGTTTGCAGAGAATTTTAATAGTCAAAAATCTCCTATATTAAGTTTGTTACTTGTAAGTTATAGAAATTAATGTTAGTTTTACCATTTCCTATTTTTTCCTCAATTTGACTTGCTAAAGGTAATCTTTTTTCCTTTAAAAAAAAAAAATCCCGGTTTTTGGATTTGTTATCACTTGTCATTTGTTTTAAAATATATTAATTTCTCATTTTATGTGTATTTCTTTTGTTTTCTGTAGAGTTCCTTGCCCTTTTTGAGTCTGATGTTTTTATTTGTATACAAATGAAGGGTTTTGGTTAGCTCTAATTTCAGATATGTTCACCTCCCAGCTACACTGATGTGTCTTGTTTTCTAAGTAGTTTATTATTGTGTCTTAAATTTTTGGTTAAATAAGAATATTTAAAAATTTTCATGTGGTTGAGTTTTTTTTTTTTTAATTGTTGCTACTTGTAGCATTTTTACCTTGTAGCAAAGAAATATGGTTTATGTAGTTTTTTCTTTTTAGAAATGAGGTTTTAGGGGCGCCTGGGTGGCTTAGTTGGTTAAGTGGCTGCCTTCAGCTCGGGTCCTGACCGAGCCCCACATCTGCTCTCTGCTCAGCGGAGAGCCTGCTTCTCCCTGTCTCTCTGCCTGTTCTTCTGCCTACTTGTGCTCTTTATCTCTCTATCAAATAAATAATTAAAATCTTAAAAAACAAAGGAATCGAGGCTTTGGGGCCCACCACTTTAAAAACAGTTCAGTGGGTGTTTTAAGTGAAGTGTGTGAGACAGAGGTGAACACACATGTGTTCAAGCACTCTAATTATATTATTAAAACTGTATTTTCTTATCTGGGCTATATACGTGTTGTCTTACAGTCTTCTAGATCTTTTTCTGTTCCAGGTTGTCTGTCTTTCGAGCTTTTGTTTCATATATTTGGATACTGGCGTTAGTATGTAAATTCTTGTGTCGGAGGTAATTCATAAAAGACTTGGTAGTCTATAAAGTTACTCTTTTTCTCCTTTATACTTGTGCTTTGAAATTTTCCTCTTTGAGATTGGAATATTTTGTTGTTGTTGTTGTTTATATTTGCTTGATAAGTTATCTTTTTTTAAACTTCTATATAATTTTTTGTTGTCTCTAAATAGGATAATAATTATAATAAATAATCCATTTGCTTTTATGTTCATTACTGACTTTGGTCTTTTGTGATCATGTTTTATGCTTTCTCACTGACTCCTCTCATTTCCTAAATGGACTGTAATGTCCTGGGCTTTAATTTTCTTAGTGATTTAGGAAATATGCATTCTCTTTTAAGTTTTACAGATGATGATAGTATCATTTAGGATTCAGGATCCATTCAAGAGAGAGAAAAAATACCAGTAATTTGAGCAGGGAAATTAAATATGAAGAATTATTAACTAGTAACAGGGGATTAACCACGAAGATGGGCAAAGACAACTTTAAAAGAACACAGGGCTAGCAGATGTAGAGAGGAGCCACTACTTGTAGACTAAGAGCGTACTCAAGCAGGGAACATTCTTTTTTATGGCTGAATGATATTCCGTGTGTGTGTGTGTGTGTGTGTCACATTTTCATTATCTGTTCATCCATTGGTAGATTATCTGGGTTGTTTCCACATCTTGGCTCTTGTAAATAATGGTGCAATGAACATGGGGGTGCAGATACCTTTTGGAGTCAGTGTTTTTATTTTCTTTGGATAAAAACCCCAAAGTGAAACTGCTGAATCATATGGTAGTTTTATTTTTAATTTTTTGATGAGGCTCCATCCTGTTTTTTGTGGTGGTTGCACCAGTTTACATTCCCACCAACAGTGCATGGGGGTTCGCTTTTCTCCACATCCTCACCAACACTTAGTATTTCTTGTATTTTGATACTGGCCATTCTGACAGGTGTGAGGTGATGTCTCTTTGCAGTTTTGATTGCATTTCCCTGATGATTAATGATGATGAGCATCTTTTCATGTACCCTTTGACCATCTGTATGTCTTTGGAAAAACGTCTATTCAGGGCTTCTGCCCATTTTTAATCAATTGTTTTTTTTTTTGTTGGGTTGTATGATTCATTTATTTATTTTAGATATTAATCCTTTACCAGATACATGATTTGCAGATGTTTTCTACCATCCAATAGCTTGCTTTCTCATTTTGTTGATGGTTTCACTTGCTGTGCAGAAGCTTTTAAGTTTGATGTGGCCCCATTTGTTTTTGCTTTTGTTGCTTTTGGCATCATATTAAAAAAAATCATTACCAAGACCTATGTTAATGGGAGCTTACTGCCTATGTTTCCTCTAGGAGTTGTATGGTCACAGCGCTTACGTTTAAGTCTTTAATCCACTTTGAGTTAATTTGTGTGTATGGTGTAAGTCAGGGGTCCACTTTGATTTTTTTGCATGTGGCTGTCCAGTTTTCCCAGCACCATTTATTGAGACTTTTCTTTCTGCAGGGTATATTCTTGACTCCTTTGTTGTAAATTAATTGGCCATGTATGCATGGGTTTATTTCTGTGCTCTCTGTTCTAGTCCATTGATCTATGTGTCTGTTTTTATGGCAACACCATCCTGTTTTACTTACTATAGCTTCGTAATACAGTTCGAAATCAGGGAGTGTGATCGACAGATACAACTCAAATAAAAGATTTTTGGGTCCTCAGTTTTTAAAAGTGTAAAGGGATTCTGAGATACCCCCAAATTGAGAGCTGCCAGTTTAGATTAAACTGGCTGGATCTAAGGAACATCTGCTCAGAGAATCGACAGCCCTCTCGGTCTTTGATCAAAAGTGTGGCGCTGGGAGAGAGGCTGGTGGTGGCTGTGTCGTGTGTGTGCGGGTGGCACTGTCCTGTCCTTACTCTCTCATTCTTGGATTCTGAAGCCTTCCTGCCAAAGTAGCAGAAGTGACTAGGTTTTCTTGTTTTTGTTGTTCTTTTTCCTATCTTGATAATAGAGAGGTGAGCACAAGAGCAGTTAGTGCAATAAAAATCTCCTTTGCAGATGAGGTGACTGAAATCTCATGAGGAGAAGGTATTTGCCCAAATAGTGAAATTGATGTTCAAACCAGGTCGAGGCCTTGTTTTTCCACTGTAGCCAGCCACCATGGGATCTGAAATCTCAAACACAACGAATCCAGGGACACTTGTTCGTTTTTAAATAAAATAAGCCCTTATAGTCCTGTATCTGATAAACTTGAGAGACTCCTCTCCCTGAACACTGGCATAAACCGAAGGTTTAAATAAATCCATCTTTTTGAATAGTTTGAATAATGACATGAATAATAATAATTCCATGAATAGTCACAAATAATTATGGAGGTTCTTTATTTTGGGAGCGTGTCTTGTATTGATTGCCCTTGAAACTGACTTCTTGGAAGAGCACTTGTCATCCTTTCCCACCATCACGTGATGTCCTGCCCCCATGTCCCTCCTTGCAGAGAACATTTGGCGGAATGTACTTGAAGATTGTCCTGGTGTATAGTGAAGTGGCCAAAAAACAGAAGTTGGAACAGATTTTACAAGTGATGCATGTGGCTTGCCTCTGGGAGGCATATTATGGATTAATTGGAAGGTTAAACATATAATGTACTCTCTGCTTCCAGAACAGCCCTTGCAGGGAAACTTAATTTTTTTTTTTTAAAAAGATTTATTTGTCAGAGAGGGAGAGTGCAAGCAGAGGGGAGGGACAGGCAGAGGGAGAAGCAGGCTTCCCACTGAGCAAGGACCCCTGGGATCATGACCTGAGTTGAAGGCAGACGCTTAACCAACTGAGCCGTCCCTGAAACAGTATTTGACGGAGAGTAGAACTGTTCAAAGTATGTGAGTAATGGTTACTTCATTACTTCCAAGGAGAACTCCCTACTCCCCAACAAAAAAGGCTAGCTTTGTCAACTATAGTTTTATGTTTAAAATTCTTTACTTGAGGAAGGAGATGTCAAGAAAACTTGCCCAGATTCAGGATTTGCTTGCTTGAGTAGTAAGTTTTTAACACCCGTGGAAGTGTCCAGTGTCTGCCCTCCAAAGTGCAGAATTGGTTCATAAAGTCTGGTAGAGGAACAAGAAAGGGGATGGCAGCCATGTTTTAATAGGGTATTTGGTTATGGGAACTGAGGCCTGGCAGTGAGCCACTTCTTTTCCACTTGATGAATCAAGAAGAGCCTGTATGAATATTCATTCTTCTGAGTATTTACAGGATAGCACCTTGGAGAATGCGCTCAGAGGGAAGGCAGGGGTCTTAGCAGCGATGAGCCTGCAGATGGGGACCAGGTGCTAAGCCAGAGGGATTTGGGGGCAGCCAATCCGTAGTAGCTGTCCTTTTCATGGGGTGAGGGGCTGGAACTAGAGGGTGGGACTAGGGAAAATGACATAGACTCTTACATGGAATTCCAAGTCACCTGTTTGGTTTTCTGCTATTGCTTTGATGATAATCAAGTGTTTTGTTCTTGCCTTTAATAATCAGTTCTGGAATGACATGCTTGTTAGATTGGTTAAGAAAGTGGCGGGGACACATTCCAAATTTCAGTAGCCTCTCTGGGGCCCACGGGGTGTGGCCCTGAACTCCACCCAGCTGTCTCAGCTACCATGGCTCAAGTGGAGGTGGAGGAATTGTTTTAAACCAAGGACCCAAGAACTGGGTTAAGACTTTGCCACCTTCAAATCTGAGAAAGAGGACATGTTCATTCTCAGGCGTCACTGCTATTTTCAAGCGAATTTGCTTCTTTGGAAGTCTTCTATTTTGAACTCGATGAATTCCAAAATCGTAGTAGGACCTAAAATCCCTAGCAGGTAATGAAGAAATAGAAGCAGTGATTTTTTTTTCCTTGATGACAGAATCACAGCAAATACGTAGAAGAAAAACCTAAACAAAGCCAGTGCTGTCTGAGAAGCGGGTTCATCTGACCTGAGACTTTACGCTGCCCCTCAGTAGACCGAGCTGTTCGTGTCTCACCATCTAACCCTGGTCGGGGCTCCCTGAGAGTGGCAGCGAAGGTCTGTCCGACCTTCTGTCTGACGAGGTCTGTCCGACGAGGCAGCGAAGGTCTGTCCACATCTCTCACATGGTGGCCGAGGGGGCTATCCAGTCTCATGACTGATGGTGGGGCAGTTTCTTAAACATCAGGGTGCACGTGTGTGCGCTTTGCCCAGGTAGTCCCCCAGGAAGCCAGGCACTTACTTCCAACAGTGCTGCCACTGCTTGGAACAAGAAAAAGTCTTTGGGATTGGTTTGAGTTTCTTCAGTGGTGCTTAGGAAAGCCTGACTTGGAGGCCATTTCTGTCATGGGGTTGGGAAGGAGAGAGATGGAGGCAGAAAGACTGGTGAGAAGTTCTTGCAGGAGCTCAAGGTCGGGTCACCCCAAAGGTGATGAGGGCAGGGGCAACGAAGACAAGAGTCCAAGAGGTTTGCGAAGGTAGAATTGAAAAGTGATGGGCCCTGGATATGGAAGCAGAAAAACAGCTCTGGGTTAGTCGTCTCTGACAGAAGACGGTAAGGGGAACTGATCTTGGAGAAAAGATGAAAGGTTTGCTTCTAGTGGAACAATCAGGCGGGCCGTGGGTCTGGAGGTCAGGAGGACTGTCATCCCTGGAGACTGTACTTATTCCTGAAACAAACCTTGTAAAGCGCCTAAAATAACAGCGTGGGTTTCGTAAGCACCTGTCATGTGAGGGACAGTGCTAAACTCCTGAGCAGTCACTTGATCCTCAAAACTGAGAAGTGTGGGCGCTCTCATAGCCTCATTTGATAGATGGAGGTAAAGTGGTTTCAGAGGGCAAACTGTCCCCATTTCATCGCCAGATAAGACTGAATTAAGTGAGAGACGAGGAGACAAGAAATAAATGACAATATCAACGTTATTACTGATGAGACAGGACTGGAAGATGGGGCTTAGATCTGTGCTAACAGTGGCTTCCTAGGACTTTCCCCAGCTCAGCACAGCCCCCTGATGGGCCAGGGTGACTTTGTGGAGCAGATGCCTTCACTCAGACTGCTGCCTCTCTGAGAGACACTGCTCTCTGAGGGCTTTGGTCCTGTGTGAACGGGTTCTGGCAACTGCACAGAGTTCTGTTGATGGCTGATGGGCACAGGTCGTTTATGAAGCAGGGCCAATTCCCTGGAAGACGGGCTTCGACATGATCCTCTCAGGGGAGCCTAGCCCTGAGCAGGCGGAGCGGGCTGGGGGTCAGGGCACTGGAACCCCCGGCTGGCTGTTCTCAGTGGACTGTCTCCATGGACTTCAGGAGCACCGTGGCCTTGGGCCTCACCACCCCAACGGTGGTCTCTGCACCAGTGGCTTCGGCGTCACTGGTCCCAGTGACTGGCAATCCGCATTTTAACATGATTCCCCAGATGGCGTGCGTGCACGTCGAAGTTTGGGAAACTGCTGGAACCGTACCCGGGAGCTGCCATATCTGCGAAGGAGAAGCTTGTTTTTCTCCTGCTTGCTCTCCACTCTCAGGAAGCCTCGATTAATATTCTCCTCCCTGCAGAGTCCTTCCTGCTCTGAAGGCTGCCGACCACCCCTTCCTTCGATCATCATCATATCAACAATTTGTCCATTATTTGGGAGCAGTGAAAAAAGCCTTCTCAAAACATGCCCTGAGGCTCATGGGGCTTATGTGATAACTTACTCAAACCAACCTGATACTTACTTCATTTCCCTGCATAGTCCACTCCAAAGAGCTTTTAAAAAGCAATTTTCTGAAACCTTTGGATAGGCCATTTGTTTCAGTATAAGACTTTTTCCCCAGAGGGATTTGTGATTATAACTGGAGTGAGAAAACTCTGTTATTAGAAATAATATTTGGTCCTAGAAAACTCTATAGAGAACTCGGGTGGAAGGGGGGATGGTAGAAAGGGCAGGGTGAGGGTGGGGAGAACAAGGACTCTTGGTGTATCCATAAGTTGCCATTTTTGTACTTTAACAAAGAGGCAGAGAAATCCCAGGGAGAATAAAGGTTCAGAAAGGTGCTGATTATAGAGCTATGCTGTCCAGTATGGACATCAGCTACATACAGCTATTAAAAGGAACATTTTAATGAAATAAAATTATGTTCAGTCATCCTAGCCACACTTCAAGTGCTCTGTAGCCATATTTCCGCCATCGAGAAAGTCCTTTTGGGCAGTGCTATTCTAGAAGGTCATATAAGGTTGACATATTGGCTGCTGGCATGTAGTAGTAATTTTTTTTTAAGATTTTATTTATTAGAGAGCACAAACAGCGGGGGGAGGGACAGAGGCAGAGGGAGAAGGACAGGCAGACTCCCTACCGATTGTGAGCGGGGAGCCTGACTCAGGGCTCCATCCCAGGACCCCAAGATTATGACTGATGTAGGAAAGATGTTAGGGTTTGAAGTCAATGGCCAAGAAAGAATTCTTGAGATGCCTTCGGGGCAAAAAGTGTGGTTTTATGAAAGCACGAGCATAGGACCCAACCCATAGGCAGAAAGCGCTGCACCGGGATCAGCATATAATGCATATAATGTCAAGTATATAATGGCCCATTATATACTTCTACGTTGGGAGGAGGTTAGGGAGAGGGTAAGTCTCGAAGGAATTTGGAAGCAAGGTTTCCAGGACCTGGAGGGGCTAGCTGTTGTTGGGAAGAGGTCATTTATTACCGTCTAGTAAAACCTTAGTTGTGAGACCCTTCAAATGTATAATGGTGGGCCATATGCTTGGGGGATGATTGCCAACACGTATCTTGGGGGGGACTTAGAGATAAAGGAAATTTCTAAAGGAATTTTTATATGTTAAAGTAGACTTAACAGGATCCTGGCCAGGAGCCGGAGGCCCGGTGGTTCTGACTAGGATTGCCTTTTGCCCTTGGCCAAGTATTAACATTGAGGCAGTTGAGTCCCTAGAGGAATGTCCCTCTGCCTGTTTCAAAGACTTGCCAGGGGCCAGTAGGTAGCAAGGGAATTTAATAATTTCTCTTCTGTCTTTGCTTCCCACATCAAGGACCTGAAGTGAAGTCAGATGCCTGACCAGCTGAGCTACCCAGGCCCCTAGTAGTAGGTTATTTCTAACTCAGAACTGAACTGTACAAGAGGAGGCCTGAAGATCTGCATGGTCCTCCCTAGACATGGTGGGCTAACTGTGCCTTTCAGCTCTCGGAGGCTTCAGAGACGAAACAAGGGCATCCGTGCTCATTTTGTTGCAGTGATGAGGAGCTGTGGGTCTCGCACTGAGCCCAAAGCCAAAGACCCGGTTTCATTGTCCTGTGTCACTCTGTGTGTCACACACACACACAAAACAGGGAACGCTAGTGGTCTGGTTACACAAGGACAGTGTGTGTCACTGACCGGGAAGTGCGCTTGGGCACGGGAGAGCGGGAGAGAGAGACGGCGTGGTTCTGGATTAGGCACAGGGCTGAGACGATGAAAACTCACCATCCTCATTCAGTTAAATGCAACAGCAACAACAGAAGCAAATGACAAGAACAGAAAATGCGCTCTTGTCTCCCTGCACTTTCAATAACGTGCATATTATTCTCTCAAGAAGAAAACTGGCGTGGTGAGCAAGGCAGAGGTGAGCTATTTATTTATTTAATTTATTAATTAATTTATTTATTTATATGGGAGAAGCGCGTTCAAGGTGGGGAGGGGGAGGGACAAGCAGACTCCGCCGAGCACGGAGCCCCACGCGGGACTTGATCCCACCCCCCTGAGATCATGACCTGAGCTGAAATCAGGGGTGTGACACCCAGCCAGCCCAGCCCCCAGGGGCCCCCAGAAGTGAGCTCCTTAAACCGTGTTAGACTATGAAGTTGCCCAAGTTTAACATTGCTTCTGAGATTCAATTTTAACAGGTTCTAAACTAATCCTGAGGCGGGCTGATTGACGTAACAAAGCCTTAGGCTGGCCGCTCAGCAAGCTGGTATTTTCAAACACAAAGGTATTCGCTTTCTTCTGTAGCTCAATATTTTAGGTAGGGGTTTGCCTATATAAGATGTGTCTGTACATTTCCTGCCTAAAAGGCAAAGCGCCCTGTCTTTGCAGTTTTCTCTTCTGCCTTTTCCTTGTGACTCGTTTAGTCAGCACTTTTGATTGGTTCTCCTTGCAGCGTCTCAGAATTCACTCTCTGCGCGTGGGGCTTTGATAGCCTGTTGCGGTGTGTTTCAAGCTCCTTTGAGATCACGTGGACACGGTGCGATCACAGGTGCAGACTTGCTTCCTAAGCAATTCTGAAGTGGATGAGAGAGAAGGAATGCCCAAGTCACGGTCCACAGCTGAAGGCGAGGTTAGGGTGAGGACAAGGGTTAGGAGGCCTTCATGGTCCAGCCCACTTCTCCGTCTTGTGTCTGCTTGGCCATCTTGGACACGGGGACGTGGAGGTCGCTGCTAGAGGACAGTTTCCAAATGAGCCCAGCAAATGCCCATCTATCCGGCACCCGGCCATCTCCCCACAGCACATCAGAGAGAGAGAGAGTCGTTGGCCGTATCTAGGAGTCTGCGGGGCGTGCAGCCCTAAGCCCCCTGTGATGTTTGAAAAGGGCAGAAGAAGCTTGTAAACCTTAATTTCTCTACACATCCTCAATTACACGATCAGGGCACAGATTTCCACATTGAGGAGCTGCAAAGAAGCAAGAGGGCAGTTCTGGGCTGTCGTAGCACAGTGGTAGAAAAAAACAACAGCAGCCAGTCCTGCAGTATGGAGTGGGGTAAGAATGCCCGCCCGCTGCTCTCTGAGAGAGCCGTGGCACAGCCCTTAGACCACCCGCCCAGGGCTGCAGCCGCAGCACGAGGGGGTCCAGTGCCGTGCTGTGTCTCGGACCGGCCGAGAGGTCCACAAGTGGATTCCAGTCATCTCGGCAACACCCGTGCATGGAACAGGGCCTCTGCCCTGCCCTCTCACCCCTCTTTCAGGCTGGTCTTGTCTTTGTCCTCTCGCTGGGCCGTGTTCAAGTCCAGCTTCAGCCCGCCCTGCCCTGCTCAGCCCTCCACTGTCCTCTGTGGTGCTGACGCACATTTGGTGTCGTGTATTCTAGACCTCATTTCTTCTGTGCTTTGGCTCAGCTCCTCAGCTAGATCAGGAGCTTTTGCGAACCGTGGCTTCTCAGGGATCTCCCCAGAAAGATTCTTGTGTATCTAAGTATCTTGCTCACTCTTTTTCTCTGGATCTGACTCGGTTTCTCTGTCTCTGTGGGTCTCTTCCCCTTCTCCCTCTTGTCAACCGGCCCCTCCAGCTCCCCGGCACCAGATCCCCTGGTCAGTCCCCGCTCCTGACCCCCACGCCAGCAGATGAGCCTCAAATCTGGAAGTCACCAATGACTTCGGCTGCGCTGGACAGGAGGGGAGGGGAAGAGGGAGTCATTGAGGGGAAGTTTCCTGGGATTGAGAACAAGCTCTGTTCCTAGAGTCACAAGGCCCAGCTTGGAGTCCTGCCTCTGCGTATTGTCAGGCTGTGTGACCTGGGGCAAGTGACTTGACGTCTCTGAACTTCTCTGTGAGAGGCATCTGTTCTGGCTGGCGGATTGTCAGGAGAGTCGGGTTAGCGTGACTTGTGAGCTGCTGAGCGCTCACACCTGCAAAGCTGCCTCATCACCCATGCTCTTCACGACTTCCTGACTGCAGCTCACAGAGAAAGACACTGGAGAAAGCCTCACACCATGTTCAGGGCCCAAACCTCATGCTGCGGAGGAAAGGGGACCTGGGAAGGTCGGGAGGGGCCGCAGACTCCTCCTTCCACTGTCTTGACTCATCCTCGGCACTGGTTTGTGTCCGAGTGAGTGGTTGTGCTGGCTAGTTGTCCTCGGTGAACCAAACTATCTTCCTTTGTGGAGTTTAAACAAATTAACAGGAAGAGCAGTGTGGGGTATGAGTGTGGAAACGCCTTTCAGTTTGTGTTTTCTTTTTTTAAGATTTTATTTATTTATTTGACAGAGAGAGATCACAAGTAGGCAGAGAGGCAGGCAGAGAGAAGGGGGGGAAGCAGGCTCCCCGCTGAGCAGAGAGCCCGATGCGGGGCTCGATCCCAGGACCCCGAGATCATGACCCTAGCCGAAGGCAGAGGCTTAATCCACTGAGCCACCCAGGGGCCCCTCAGTTTGCGTTTTCAACCCTTCACACATATGTTTTGAAAGTTGCTCTCCAAAAAGGTGCCCCTGTCAACCGCACAGTTAGCTGTGGGATGACCTTCCTCCCTTATGCTGATGGGGGAGCAGAGGGGAGGCGTCTGTCCCCTGAAGAGCAGGCCGCAGGGGGGGAAGAGCTTTGGATTCGTGCAGCCTCTACCACGAAGGAGCTGGGTGAGCTTGGGCAAGTGACCTACCTTCTCTGAGCATGAGTCTCTTCTCTTGTAAAGTGGGGGCCTCCTGTGGAGAGGAAATGCGGAGTGTCGGGTCCCCCCACCCGGCACGCAGTGGGCCTCTGGTCCCTGGTATGCTGGTAGGTGCCAGAAATGGGACCAAACCACTGTCGCTTCGGGATCTTCTCTTACAGCTGAACTTCATCCTTCACAAATAGGTCCCCTACCTCTCTTAGGGGAGGCATCGAAAGTTACAAGCCCCAAGCTGCCTACACTCGGCCTAGCCTTTAAGCCTGTTTTGTATTTTTCCAAAATAACTCCCACTTTCTCAGTGAACATTTCCAGCGGGAAGTTTTCCAGGCCACGTATCAAAGACCTATCTGTCTTGGTTTGGGCTGGTGGGACGCAAACAGAAATGGGGGTAAGAGACGTGTTCTTTTTATTTACTTATTTATTTGACAGACAGAGAGAGAGAGAGGGAGAGAGGGAACACAAGCAGGGGGAGTGGGAGAGGGAGGAGTAGGGCCCACTCCATGATGACCCCAAGAGAGATGTGTTCTTAAAAAGAAAAAAGAGGGCGCCTGAGTGGCTCAGTTGTTAAGCGGCTGCCTTCGGCCCAGGTCAGATCCCAGGGGCCTGGGATCGAGCCCCGCATCGGGCTCTCTGCTTAGCAGGGAGCCTGCTTCTCCCACTACCATTCCCTCTGCTTGTGTTCCCTCTTTCGCTGTGTTTCTCACTGTCAAATAAATAAAATCTTTAAAAAAAAAAGAAAAAAAGAAAAAAGAGGGGGCGCCTGGGTGGCTCAGTCGTCAGGCATCCGCCTTCAGCCCAGGTCATGATCCCAGAGTCCTGGGATCGAGCCCCGCATCGGGCTCCCTGCTCAGCGGAAAGCCTGCTTCTCCCGCTACCATTCCCTCTGCTTGTGTTTCCTCTCTCGCTGTGTTTCTCTCTGTCAAATAAATAAAATCTTTAAAAAAAAGAAAAAAGAGGTCGTGTGCCCATCTCCCCTGTTTCCCCACTGTTTTTACTCGCAGCACTTATGACACTAAATGTAGGGATTTGGTTGCCCACACCAACCAGCTCTCCGGTTCTCCCAACACCAACTGGGTGTCGGGCAATTCGGTTTAGCTGTGACGTACCGGTCGGTGGCTTCCGATCCCGCGGGGGGAGGGCTCCGTTCCACGAGACCGCTGCCCCCTCAGATGCTAGTCACAAGTCCCGGGCTGTCACCTGCGCTTCTGACCATCTGGCTACCCATCAGGGGTTCCCATGACCCCCTCAGTTTTGACAGTTTGCTAGAATGGCTCACACAACTCAAGAAAGCACTTCACTTACTACTACTGGTTTATTATAAATGATATGATAAAGGCTACTAGTGGACGGCCAGAAGAAGAGGTACATAGGCTAAACTCTGGAAGGGTCCCAAGCCCAGGAGCTTCTGCCCCTGAGGAGTTGGGGTACCCTACCTTCCCAGCATGTGGATGCATTCACGATCTGGGAGCATTCCAAATCCTATCATTTAGGAGTTTTTATGGACGTTCCATTACGTTGACACAACTGATTAAATCATAATCAACTGACTGCATTCAACCTCCAACCCCTGCCCCTCGCTGGGGTGTGGGGGTGTGGGCTGAGAGGTCCACTCCTCTAATCACATGGTTGGGTCCCCTGGCAACCATCTGTCCACCCTGAAGGTATCTAGAGGATACCTCCACCAAGAGTCACCTCATTAGCATAGACTCACGCATGGTCTAAAAGAGGCTTGTTATGAATAACAGAAGACACTCCCATCACCCCTACCACCCAGGAAGTCCTAAGTGGCCTTAGGAGCCTTGTGCCAGGAAGTGAGGACAGGACACGGTCACCACTGTACCACAAGGAGATGCCGAGCAGGGAAGCGGGTTGGGAGGGAACAGTGTAAGAGGCTCCAAGGTCCCCGACACCACGGAAGGCTACGTTAGCCCCAGTTTGACCACCTCTGGACTTCCCGAACATGCAGAGATAGCCCTGATGATATCTCCAACGCACTACTGAAGAGGTCAGTAGCTGTAAGCAGGTTTTAGTGCCTGGTGAGGGTGGGCCAGCTGCGAATGAGCGAGAGAAACAGGAAGAGGAAGCACTCCAGCCTTACGGGCCGATTTTAGTAATACGGTCCACGAGCTGAGGCCAAATGGTGGAATTCCTGATGTGGGCCCCCTACACCGATGGCCTCAGTATACCCACTGCGGGAATTGTGTTGAGTTGTACCTTTGGGGGCAACTGGCCATCAGCCAGAAGAGACTCAAACACAGCACATGGGAGAGCCAGTTGAGGAAAGAGCTGGTCGCATGGGGTGAAATGAGGCAAGAGCCTCGTGTTAGTTTCCTAGGGCTGCCAAAGCCAAGTTCTGGCCCAATGGAAATGAATGGTTGCATGGTTCCGGAGGCTAGAGAGCCAAGATCGAGGTGTCGGTTGGGTTGGCTCCTTCTGTGCTGCTCTCCTCGATTCTGGTGGTCTACCGGCCACCTGTGGCATTCCTTGGCTTGTAGACACATCGGCCCTATCTCTGCTTTTATCTTCACATGGTGTTCTCACTGTGTCCAAATCTCCCCCCTTGATGAAGACACAGCCACGTTCAATTAGGGCCCACTCCACAATGACCCCATTTTACTTTCTCATCTGCTGAGACCCTATTCCCAAATGAGATATTCACAGGTACTGGGGGTTAGGACTAAAGCCTCTTTTTTGAGGGGGAATACAATTCTACCCATAACACGTCATCTTCTAGTACTCGGAGGGTTGTCACGTGAAAGAGGGTTAATTTTCTCCCCCGTGACCTTCAGGGTGCAACGCAGGGCTGTGCCTCTGGCTGTTCTCCGTGTAGCTCCGTGCCTCCCTCCGCTCCTGCTGGTACCCGAGGGTCATTCTCTCCCCCCACCCCCAGTCCCCATCTAAGCGAAAACAAAGATGCAAATAAATTATTGGCCAAATAACATATCATCTAAATCGGAACACTTCTGAGCCGAACAGTGGTGTGCCTGGTGGGAGTAGTTGGCAAGGGGATTCACCGACTCGAGTATGAATGTATCAACAGCAACAACAAAGCCAAGTAAAGACCGCCTTTTCACGATTGCCGTGCATCCATAATAAGTAATTCCGAACCATGGCAGTGATAACATACTCCTTGACAAAAATGTTTTGTTGGCTTAAGTCATAAACAATTGCTAGGTTACTATTGTTGTAACATACACGTAAGCTTCAAATTAGCTTGTTTCAATTTTTATCCTTTTTTTAATAAAGATTTTATTTATTTGAGAGAGAGAGAGTGACCCAGCATGAGGGGCAGAGGGGGAAGCAGACTCCCCACTGAGCAGGAAACCTGATGTGGGACTCGATCCCAGGACTCTGAGATCATGACCTGAGCCAAAGGCAGACACTTAACCGAATGAGCCACCCAGGCACTCTAATTTCTTATCCTTGAAGAAATAAATATTCTTCTACCTGGAAGTTAATTTGGAGAGCACACAGTGCTCTTTTTTTTTTTTTAAGATTTTATTTATTTATTTGACAGAGAGATAGAGAGTACAAGTAGGCAGAGTGGAAGGCAGAGGGAGAGGGAGAAGCACACTCTCCGCAGGGAGGCCGATGCAGGGCTTCATGTGGGGGCTTGATCCCTGGACCATGGGATCATGACCCCAGCCGAACACAGCTGCTCAACCGACTGAGCCACCCAGGCACCCTGAGAACACGCAGTTCTAAGGTTGGCCCCCAACCCATGGAGACTCCGTGTATATATTCATTTGGAGAAGTTCACGACTACTCAGAATCATTCAGGCTTTGTGAGCCATTCATGTCTCCAACCCCTGGGTGAGTCCTCCTGCTTTTAAACACTGGATTTGAAATGGACAATGATGGCACGATGGTTATAAAGACAAACAGAACTTGAATTATTTTAAGTCCATCATTCTTCAGAACGACAGAATTCATTAAAACACCTATTCTCTTTGATTCTCTCATTTGTAGCACAAACGGTAACTTGAACACATCTGATAATTTCCAAATTATTTGTTCACCTTTAGGAACTGTTGGTGTGGGCTCTTGTTTGTTGTGGCTGACCCTCTTGAAGTGATGCCCCTGTTTGGGCCATGATTTGATGCAGGAAATGGCATCAAGCTCTCCCAGCAATTTCCCTCTTAAACTCTCTAGGTTAGGTAACTTGTAGCCTCCGTAAGTGAAGAATCTTTCTGAATGTCCGTGATATCATATAGATGATGCTGATCTCTTCTCAGAATCTGCTAACCTTACAGCAGTTAAACATTTTACAGGCCTTATGAAACTACCTGAGCTTTCTATATCTTCCATACCTCTAATTATTGACAACATCATTGAAAACCGTTCCTTGGAATGCCGCGTTTAGTTAGATCAAGTCCAATGTTGCAGGCAGATGAGAGGGAGGGCGGCCCGCTGGGCTGAGCGTGTGGGTTCGGCTGCCAGACTGTGAACTCTCGTTTCTCTTAATTACATTAAGATTATTCATCCCGGTGATGGGCTGGGGCTTGAGGAGTTTTAGTACTTGTTCCATTCAAAGGAGGTGAAACTCACGAGGGACCGTGGAAGGAGGGACCTACACCCTACAGATCTGGGCGTCCTGTAGCATCTCCGCCTTCCTCATGGGGGCCCGCTTCTGCCTCTCACCGTCGGTCCCTTGGAGCCTGCAGTTCCTCCATGTGGCCTTGGGGGGGCAACTTCCACATCCTCGGCAATGGGCAAGGGGAGCGACAGCCTCTAAGCGTGGGGCTGGGGCTGGTTGTTTCCATGCTGGGATGGAAACGTGCCCCCTACTGACATGGAGTTCAGGCTGCTGTGGCCGAGGAGGCAGGTGAGTAATGGCACCGTGCACCGGGGAGCTCCAGAGGGCTGGTGGGGCAGGAACCGAGATTCCAGGGGCCCTGGGTTTTGCCAAGTGCTGACTCTGCAGGTGCTGGGCTGTGGACACGTGCAGGAGTCCCCAGGGCCCAGGGGGAGGGGTATTTGCCAACCGCTATACAGGAACTTCAACTTTTTGCCAACCAGTGTAGTCGGGCAGTACCCAAATAC
This sequence comes from Procyon lotor, assembly GCA_028646535.1. NCBI lineage: Eukaryota > Metazoa > Chordata > Mammalia > Carnivora > Procyonidae > Procyon > Procyon lotor. Next base: position 92,370,268 of record CM053608.1, on the reverse strand, counting down.
AGATCCCCGGTCACAAATCTCCGAGAAAAGCCCAACAGGCATGATCACCGTGGTTCATACCTCGCGGTTATGTTCCCTAGAAAATGAACGACCCATTTCAGTGTGGTGTGAATATGAGTGCTTGGTATTGTTCTCTCCAATCTTCTGTACTGGGCGAAAAAAATTCTCAGGAAGAGAAAAGTTAGATCATCTGAAACATTTCTGGAAGATTTGATTGTGTGACATCTTTTTAAAAAACAGCAAAAACGCACCTGCTAAGGGGTCATTTGGCACCGGTGGCTTTTTGTAGCGAAATTGCAAATTAGGTAAATTTTATTTTCAGAATCCCTCATCCCTGTTTCCTTCCCCTGTTACCACTGACCCCGTGGCCACTTCTGCTTCCCATTGGCTGCACTCGACCACCCTGACCCTCTGTACCACACAGCAGGCGATTCAGGGGTATCTCATCTCTTCCTCTTACATCCAGGCTTTGGCGATTTTATTTTTGCTTTGAATTGTTCCTTCCTTGTTCCTTGAAGGAACAGTTTTCCTTGAAGATGTCTGAAGGACATGAATATCCCAAGTTTTGCTCTGTAATAGCAAAGATTTCTTGTTTTACTATGAATTTAACGGCTTTTCAGAATTTGACAAACGTCAACACGCTACATTTATAAAGGATCAGCAGCTTGTAGCCCCGTTTTTCACACACCAAGAAGTAAAAAATGAAATTCAGTGAGCATCTTTGTTGTTATTTTCTGACCAAATTATACGTTGAAATTGACTACATCCAACTTACATGAAATAACGAATTTATACATTGCCCGAGTCCAAAACCGATCAGAGAAAATAATACCGAATGAAATGATTCCGTGAGCAAAATAAAATGCAAGCTAGAGTGGTAAATAAAATTACTTCACCTCTCTGTCTCCATGCTGCCTGTGAATCACACAGCAAATCTCCCTTTCTCTGGCTCTTTTTTTTCCCGTTTACTCTTCGTCTTATCTCCTAGACCGGCTGCTTTGTGGCTTGGTTCCTCTGACGTGCCTTCTTTGGCCCCCTCTGCCTGACACCACCGCCTTCTTTCCTCTTCCTGATAGGCTCCTGGAAACCCTCCAACGTTACTGCTTTCTGGAGTATTTATATTATAAAAGGAGACAGTGGGGCAGCCGGAGAGGGCAACACTCCAACTCGAAGAATGCAGTGAGGACTAGGGTGTAATGAGCACCTGCTGGGTATTGGGGCACAGGCATCACCTCATTTCTTCCCCACAACAAATGGGTTTAATTCCCCATTTAACAGACGGGGAAGTGGAGGTTTTGGGGCGAGAGAAGGTACAGTTCTTCGGTCGAGGACACAGAGCTGGTGGCTCTCTGGTGCGGCCGCACTTAAAAGCACATTTGGTAGGATCTCAACCCCTGGTCCTTCCTCTCCCCTCCTCTCCCTCCCTCCACCTGGGAGCCAGGCCCCTCGTCCCTTGCCCACGGCGCCCGGGTACGGTGGGCGGCAGAGGAAGGGCTCGCTGGGCCCGGCTGCCCATCTGCGGCGTGAACAGGAAAGAGACAAAGGTCCCATTTGAGGGCTGCTGTCTGTTTCCATGTCTCTAGTTGCTGAGCCACCAGGAGGAAAAGCATTTGAGGTATTTCCACGGGAAATGGTAGCCAACAAAAGCGCCGTTGGGTGGTATTCTAGTTAATTGCAGGAAGGCGGGCAGCCCTCCAGGATATTACCTTTCTTGGGCTGGAAAGTGTTTCTTTGAAAAACGTTTTGGTTCAGCTGAGGCCTCCTAAGTTTTCGCAGATTTGCTTGTTCATAACTATGAGGAGAGTCACCAAGTCGGTCCTTTTGGGGGCTGGGAGGGGGTCCGGTGGGAGGCAGAACTGGGCGGGAGGAAACCACTTTGATGACAAGTTTCTGCTAAATGATGGCTGGAAAACACTGGATTATATTTCCCAGCCGGTATCAATTCCTAAAGGGGGCCCATTCCCCTGAGGCCTGCCTCCCCCACACAGAAACAGAATCGGGGACCCTCAATGAAATGTCTCATGGCCCCGTGAAGGGGAGAGGGCAGGAAATGAAGAGAAGCCATCACTCTTCTTATACATGCTTAAAAAAAATATAATGAAAAGAAAAGCATTTGCAAAGGTGCATGAATCCAAGCGTGTTACTCCTGACACATCGGGTTTCCGTGTGCTTTTTGCCTTTTGGGGGGAATGCTTCCAGTTCCCAGCAGCCCTGGGAAATGAGCAAGGCCTCCATCCATCTCTGCACCCCAGGGATGAGGACGCCGGGCTCATGACTAGAGATGAGTGCGGCGCCCATCAGTCTGTCACGAGTGCATATTTACCGATCCCGTGCTGGGCTGCTGGCGAGGACGTTGAGGTGGCTGCTGTCTAGCCATGGATACACACGCCTCGCTTAAGTGGAAAAATCCAGAACAGCCCAAGGTGAGCTGGAGCCCACGTGGCACTCTGAGAAGGGAGGGCTGAGGGTGGTTGGAGTGGGAAGAACAGCAGGACCTCTTGTAGGAGGTGACCCTCCTTCCCCTACGGGGCTCTTTTCGTCAGAGCTCACTGAAGTCTAAGGACGGTTCCCAAAATGAAATACTTGCATTCTTGTCGGCGAGTGTACATTGCCTATATGCTACTTGTTATCAATTCCAGTGCAAGGCACAGGAAGTAAAAGGTCAACATGTCATTTCCCCCACTGCCGGCAGTTGTGGTGCCCCGCCCCCAAGAGGAACACTCAACATTTCAGGATGTCGCTTTGTATCCTTTTGGACATTCTCATCTGTCCTCAGCCTGCGTGATCTCTTCCCTAAACACTCCTCCAGGTATGTCCCGCTCCTCCACCCTGCTCGACCTCTCTCTGCCCCTGCAGGGCACCGTGAGGGCGCTGGTATTCACTCCCTGGCTAGCTACCTCTGCCGGGTGTCTCTGCTCTGGCTCACAGCTCCTGTCCAAGGCTTCCCGAACTCCCTGCATCTCCACCACCGCCACTTCCCTTTCCCTTAGAGCAAGCGCGCGCCTGCGCATGCGCTCACCCCGGACGCGACTTCAGGCCTTGCGGATTCCCCAGTCCTATAAAACACCCTTTTCATTAAATGCTCCTCAGATCGCCCCACCTCAGGTTTTGTAGGACCTTGACTGATAGCAAGGACCTATATTGGTTTGCAGTCTGCATCTACAGATGTATATGGATGCGTGTGTGTGGGCAAAACGTTGCAGTGTGTCTGTCTAAATGTGTAGCGATCCCTCCTGCTTTTTAAGGTGAGCATAGTGTTCCATTGAGTGGAGGGGCAGTGTTTATGTCATCAGTTCCCCTATGATAAACATTGAGGCTTGTGTTCAGTTTCTCTCTGGTATCGGCACCCCCAAATATGTATCTGACTTCTTCCGGGAGCCTCAAGCTGGCATAGAGCGGTGGAAGGTACCTGGATGAGCCGGGGCAAGGCCTCCACTTCTCAGCGCCTCCGCTTCCCCATCCCTCCAAAGGATCCTGTGTGGATCCTTGGCCCTGGAGGCAGGTGATGGCCAGCGATCTTTCGGGGGCTCATCTTTTGCGTAGCTGTTGTTGTGAGCGAGGCCGGGGCGGGGGGGGGGTGTGTGTGGCAGGAGGCGGCAGCTCCCCACAGTGCTCATTCCCTGAGAAAATGCTACTTTCTGGAAGAAGCCCCGAAGTGAGAACCAGCTATTAGCTCTAGAACTGAAACAGAGACGAAATGACGATGCAGAGACCGGGATGATTCTTACTATTCCGAAGTGTTCTGGGAGAAACCATGTGTCCTTGGGGCATCTGGGGAGCTCTGTCGGAGAGGGGGCGTGGGCGGCTGCAAGGCCCCGCGGCTCGGTGCAGGCCCGCAGTTCTAGCACTTCCAGGCTGGGGGAGGCCGCGGAGCTGCCTTCGGGTGGCGGGCGGCGGGCGGGGGCGCGGGCCCCAGCCGAGCGCGGCCCCCGCGGCCCGGACCAGCAGGTGTCGCTGCTGCCCCAGCGGACGACGGCGCGCACCGCCCAACCGCTCGTTTCCCGCCTGGCCGGGCCTGCCGTCCGCAATCACAGGGTCAGAAGCCTGTTCTCCCCCTCGCCCCCACTGCCGCCTAAGAAAAGGAGCGGCGGCCGCCCTCTTCCTCCTCCCCGCCAAGAGGCTGGGAAGGTGCTGTCCGAAGAAAATTCCATGCAGGCGGGCTGCGCTGCGGCGTCCCTCGGCCCCCGGCCAGGGCATGGTTCAGCTCGCCGGGGCCCCAGGGCACTGCGGCTGCCGGGGCTGTCGGGGTGCGCGGATGAAGGGGGTTATGGACCGCAGAATCCAGCCGCGGGATGGACAACTTGCAGGGAAATTTGCCAGTGTAACAAAGAGGGACTCGGCCTGGGTCTGACAGGCCCAGTCCATCTCCTTCCCAGCTGGTTTCTCTTTACTCCAGAGCCTGTACTAAGTAAGGGTCCTGTTCTCGGTTTTTGGTCATTCCTCTGAATAATAGGAGAAAAGAAAGTAGCTCACCTGAATGGGGTTAGAGGGTGACGGATGGTACTGTTTCCTCAGCACTTGGGAGGTTGCTGGGATGCAGGACTTTGGTGCTAAACCCTAGGAATCCCCAGGCACCCGGCAACACCTTGGGCATCCGAACTGGGTACCAGCTGGTGTTCAGGCTTTATCTCATTTAATCCACATTGGTGGTAGCATCGTCATCTCCATTGTCCAGAAGAAGAAACCGAGGGTCAGAGAGGCTCCACAAGCTGGCCAAAGTCTCAGAATGGGGAGGGAACAGCTGACATTTGAATCAAAGTCCCCTTAACTGGTGTTCTTTCCATGGCACTCCACGGGCTCCTGGATGCCTCTGAAGTTGGGAGTTGAGGAATGACTTTCAAAGGCAAATCTGGGAGGCCCAAACAGTAGGCAGCTGTGGGTCGTGGGCATAGATAATTATAATGTGTACTGCGGTGGTTGCTCGAGCTGGGGCAGCAGCCCAGGAGCTCCTCAAAGGCTTGGAGTTGTGAGGGAAGCAGGATGCTGGGAAGTGGGGGGAGATGGGGACTTGTCAACGAGTGTGCAGGCGGCAGAAAGGTGTGTGGTGGGCCAGGCCAAGAGGGCACTGCTGGGGCTGCTGGGGCTTGGGGGGAATAGCACCAGGTTATGTCAGCTGGAGAGGGGCAGACCACACTACTAAGAAGGCCCTCGTAACTTTCTCTGCCTCCTCAGTGAGCCTGGACAGTTTTCGGAAATATCCTTTAGTACAAGAACAAAAGCCTCAAGCCCGGTGGGCTCAGGACTTGTGTGTGCTGAGCCGGCCAGGGCCGGGTGGGCAGGAAGAAGCAGATCCCTAAGGAAGGTCATGGTCCTCTTCCTTGCGAGGCAGGCTACCTCCACCGCTTGTCATGAAATGGTGTTGGGTTCTGACAGAGAAGCTGGTAAAACACTCAAGCCTGCCGGAAAACCCAAATGAAATGATTCACAGGATCCTGGATCCATCCGGTAAAAGCAACTCTTGTCAACCCAGGCTGAGTGCTGTGCCCCAGCTTTCCTGTTTCTGCCTGCGAGAGCTCCCAGTCCGGCAGCCGACAGATTCCCCAACAAGGCACTGCAACCAGGATGAGTGATGAAGCAAAAATGCACCAGATGTGTGCAGCTGTCAGCAGCACTGCTCTGCAAGTTCAGACCCCACAAGCCCCCTCAGCTGGGTGCCTTTGTGCAGTGCGTAAACTGCACAACTGTGCATGGCGGTCTTGCGGACGGAAGCCTGTTTGCTTCAGGGACTGAGAAGCCCTTTGGGAGAGAAAGCATCAGGAGGGAGGAGAGTGACAGGCAGGAGTGGGTTCAGGAGTGAAGCTGGTGTGTGCTCAGAGTGGTCAACTCTGCCAGGGAAGCACCCGGGAGAAGTTATTCAGGAAGACAAGGAGGAGGAGGGTCCTCCTGGGCAAAAAGAATAACATGTAGAGAGGCACAGAGGCATGAAATCTCCAGGCTGCCTGGAGGGTAGGGTGCAAGGTGGGGACAGTGGGGGACAAGGTGAGCCGGGGCCAGACGGCAGAGTCCTGGGCATCTGTGCGTTGTTCTGTAGTTGAGGATGGGGTGAGCCGGACTGCAGATGAGGGAGCAAACAGGTGGGGGGCAGGGCGGGGAGGACACGCTTCTTTCCGTAGGCTCCCTTCATATTTAGTCCCATCCCACATAAATGCTATGCCCAGAAACCTCCAGCCGTAGCTCTGAGCTCTGTCTTCTGCCCACCGTGCCTGCTCCTGCTGGGAGTCTTGGGTTTAAAAGCTGGGAACCTGGGGCACCTGGGTGGCTCAGTTGTTGAGCGGCTGCCTTCGGCTCAGGTCATGATCCCGGAGTCCTGAGATCGAGCCCCGCATCGGGCTCACTGCTGGGCGGGAAGCCTGCTTCTCCCGCTACCGTTCCCTCTGCTTGTGTTCCCTCTCTCGCTGTGTTTCTCTCTGTCAAATAAATAAAATCTTAAAAAAATAAAAAAATAAATAAAAGCTGGGAACCTGACTCTCGACAAAAATGTCACATCTGAGGAAGAGAGTTCTGGTACCACCCGTGTGTCTGCTGGGAGTAACGGCTGGGGGCTGGTGCTTGGAAGGGGCCAGCCCTGTGTTTGGGCTGGTCTGGAAGGACTCGTACCTGCCCACGGCTTGTGTAGACCTGGCTGTGGGCATGATGTCCACCCCTGTTGGGGGCCCTGGGTTCCCCCCACCCGCAGAAGGGCCCAGCAGCTCCCACTCACCCCATGGCCAAGGCATAAGCTACCTGGATGTCATTATTTACCCTTCCTCCTGGTGGGTGGCCGCATCTCGAGGACCCTCTCCTGCCTCTCGCCCATGTGCATACCAGCGTGGGCCTAAGTTTGGTTTTCTGTAGCCAGAGAATTTAGCGATTTTCTTTTTTCTCTTGTGTTCTGGTTTCTTTTTTGGAAGGCACAAGAAGGAGCCTGGGAAGGGCCCCTTGGACCCAAGCTGATCTGGAAGGGCTGAAGTGTGCAGACAGTGGTCAGTGGGCCAGGCTGGCTGTGTCCCGGGGGCCGAGCCCCATGCTGGGCTGCTCTAACAAGAACTTGAACTGAACCGAACCATGACCCCCAAATTGGAAAACACTGCCCTGATTCACTGAACCCAAAACCGAATCCAAATATTATTATTTTTCGACTGAACTTTGAATTGAACTGTTTTTTTCTTAAATACCTACCCAGCCAGCTTGAACTAGACACAAACATGAGTGTTTTCTGAAACCATTGAACCTGAACTTCAAAATAATCTCCTATCCGAGGGCGAAGTGAAACTTTATTTGCTTGAGAGTGTCCTATTCCCAGCAGGCCAGCGGGTTTCCCTTATGGCATGAGTAGATCTCATTTGTTCAGCATTTTAACCTTATTACTCATCTTTAAGTATAGCGGAACATACGGATCTTAAATGTGCAGCCTGATTGGTTCTGACAGATGTGAGGACCTGGACCTCGTGGACCTGGTACCCTGGTTAGATCTAGAGTGTTTGCGTCCACCCGGAGATTTCCCTTTGCCCCTTCCCAGTCCAACCCAGCCCCCCCAAACCACCACTGTTCTCATTCCTGTCTCCTTCTGCTTCTCATTTGAGACTTAGAAACAACCCCCCCCCCAACTGCCGCCCCCACCATCTTGGAAGGAGGGAAAACAAATAAGCTAATATCCATTTTATGGCTAGGAGAACTGGGGCTCAGAGAAATGCAAATGGCTTGCTTGAGCCCATGGAGCTAGGTGGTGGCAGGATTCGAATGCCCAGGTTTCTGGTTTCCCAGCCAAGTGCCCCCTCTTTTCCATTTCCAGCCAGCTGCTGAACCGAGAAGTGGCTTTGGTGCCTCCGTGGGCTTCCTAGGGAATGCAGCCCACCTCTGGCTTTCAGGGCACGGTGGGAATTGCTTGCCTCACAAATAGAGCGGTTTCACCTATTTTCAAAGATCTCTTGCTAAAGAGGGCCCAGCGTGTCCGGGTCCAGGGCTGGGTCGCCCCTGCAGATGGGACCTACTCCTGGGGCTTCTGCAATTCCCCCCGCGGCGGCAGCCTGCACCGGGGTGCCGGTGCCTGTCTCCAGCCTGCCTGTGTGTGGCTGTCTGTCGCTGTCTCTGGCCACCCGTGTGTAGCCGAGCTGGATCTGACCCCTGAGGAGCGGTGTCTGCCTCCTCGAGCCGTCGAGCTCCAGAACATTGACCAGGTTCCCAGGCTGGTTTTCCTGGGGAAACATTTTCCAGAGCCTACAACAATGTTGCATTTGATTTGATTCTTTCCCCCCCTTCGCAGGCCGATTGTGTGGTTTGGGGTGTTTTGCTCCTAGTTATAATCCAATAAAGAGCAGCTGCTGAGATTTTTCCAAGAGGGCTGCTTTCAACCGCCCTCGTTGAAAATGCTCTAATTTATTTCAGTCGCTTGTGGGAAAACCAGCCTCAGCTCAAAACAAAGGCGTCCTGTGCTGATGTAATTGCCCCGTGAGTCTCTCCTCAGGGCTCCAGGCCTGCTGATGGTCACTGAGGCGGCCCGGGGAGAAGCGTCCTTTCTAGATGGTGGCCGTTATCTAAAAGAACCTCTCTTCGGAGCCCCTGGGGGGGGGTGCAGGGGCCCCGAGCCCGGAGTGGGGCAGGAACCAAGGTGTTGTTGCCCACGTCCTGTGGCTCACGGGGGTCCATTTGCCGGTCCATCACACCTTCATGTGAATTAATTGGATCATTTTTCTTTCTGCTTAATATGCAGTCAAGCCTTGCCCACCGAGGGGCTAGAAGGTTGGGAGAAAGAACAGACTGGGAATTTCGGCTTAAACAGACCTGTAGGGGGGCCCAGGTTGTGACACCTGTGGGAGGACATTTTGGACACTTTGGTATGTGGTGGGGAGGGAAGAGATGCCAAAGGTAGGGGGTCGACCTCAGGGGTCCACCTATTCTCAGCTTTCGGAGCTGGTGTGTTCTGTCTCCCGTTCTGTCCAGGCGCCACCAGACCCCTGGCTAGGATGACGACAGACCACCTGCTCACCGACTCAGTCTGACTGTGCGCGGATTTCTTCTTGTGAAGCCCAAGGGCCCCCTGGACTCCAGAGGTCAAAATAGCGGCCCCCCACGGCGGAGTGATGTGTGAAACATTTGTTACTTAGCTCCCAGATAAGACTCTTGATTGAGGGGCGCCTGGGTGGCTCAGTCGTTAAGCGTCTGCCTTCAGCTCAGGTCATGATCCCAGGGTCCTGGGATCGAGCCCCGCATGGGGCCCTGTTTGGCCATAACTGTGTTTCCAAGGGAGGGACTCCAGGCGCGAGCTGTGGGGCTGGCTGTCTCAAGGGCTCTGTTTTCCATTTTGTTTGCAAAGCGATTTCCATAGAGCCACAGAGCTCTCTTTTCTTTGAGTTAGAGGAAGTCACATGCTGGTGAGCATTTGCCTGGGAGGTGCCCTTCTTCCCCAATGGGCCCCCCTCTCCCCTAAAGCCAATCCTTCCCTAGAACCACCTGGGGGGGGAGAAGGAATCAGGTGGGCGGAGACTTAGGCAGGTGAGCCCTCGGGATCCCAAACACTCAACAAGGACAGGTTTCTAGGATTCACAGCCTTTAGAGATTCTGGTTTCGTCTACCTCCTGTGTGACTCAAGCATTTTTATTTTTATTTAAAAAAATACTTAAGTGCGCATGTTCATTTAAAACCTTTGGAGAATTAAGAAAATATCAACCATAAGGTGTCCTCCCCTCCAACAGTCACACGGACCATTTTTGCAAACTTTCCAGCGTTGATCCTTGTCCCTACCCTTACATCTGGAGGAGTGCCACACCCCGACTTTGGTGTCCTTTACCTTTTGTGCATCATGAGTATTTTCCCGTGACATTCAGTATTTTCTGAAAGCATGTTTTGTGCAGGCCACACATAAGGGAATCTTTGTGTGTCTGCTTTTGCTTCCGCGCGCTGGATTCTCAAGTGTGTGACAAAGCTCGAGGGTTTCAAATACTTAGCTTCGCGCCTTCCCTTGTGCTGGGTCCTCCTGCCCCCAATACAGCCATCGCCTGCTGCTTCCAATGGGGAGCATTCGCCCATTTATTTTCATAGTTTTAACAGCACAAAAGCAGCGCGTGCACAAGAAAAACAGTGTAAAAGTCCAACAGCGTGAAGGTGTGTGAACCCAAACACCCAGTCCTTGGGTTTCCCCAGCAGAGCACGTCCCGCCCCCTCAGGACTCCTGGGATAGGGATATACCTCTCATTCCGTGTTACTAAGTTCCCCAGCTGGTTCTGCTGCATGGGAAGATGGGGTGCTCTCATGGGGGACAGGGTAGGCTGGGAATCAATCTGAAAGCTGAGGTTCTGTCCTGTCCCCCCACTCACCAGCCCTGGGAATGCGCGCATGGTAAGAAATCCTGGACCTCACCTCCTTTACAGGGGAGGGATGATGACATCCTGGATGCCTGCCTGCCCAGAGATTGTTCTGGAATTGGATTTAGCCCCACGGAGCAAACAAGCAAGCAAGCAAACAAAACAACAAAACAACATAAAACCCAATGAGAGGCCTCGTTAAATTTGAATTGCAAATAAACCACGAGTTTTCAGGAGAGATATGTCCCAGGCAGTATTTCATTTTATTTGCTCTGGCAACCCTCCCTGGGATTGAGCACCTGGAAGGGAGTTGGAGATGGGCTCCGGCGGGGTGAATTCTCAGGGCCCCAGCTGGCCCTGTCCTTTTGGGTTGAGAGGGCTCCTTTCTCCCGGGGAGGTCAGGGCTCATCCGCCCTTGGACTTGAGACAGCTCCTCTAGCAAGGAGACAAGGCAGGAAGGCAGAGGCCTGGAGCAGCAGGGGTCGGGGGTGCACTGTTGTTTACTGAGCATCTACTGTGTGCCGGGCAGGTGCTGAACACGCCAGGCCCCACGTTTATCCCCTGCTTGTAGGTGTGAACCCTGCTTCTGAACCCCTGCCCTCGCAGACCTCACCTGCACCCAGGGCCCATTCCTGCCTCGTTAGGCGGTGTATCTGGAAATTCTGGGGCTTCCGGCGTTGACTTTCGATGCTTGTCTTCAGGGAAGCCCTGGGTCAGGAGTGGTTTCCCCCAAAGACCTTACCTAGCCAGCCTCCCCTTGGGCTCCTCGGATCTCACCAGGGCTCAATCTTTCATGCAGGTGTCGATGGACGGCACTGGGGCTGCCATTTGAGAAGGCCCTGGATCCCAATCTTTATCTTCCCTTCTTGGGTGACTCATCCAGAGCTGACTTTCCTGGGCAGCTCTGGGCAGAGGCTGAGGTCTGCCAGGATCCCCTTCCCCCCGCCCAAGGTCCTCTTTCCTGGGCAGACTGGGCATGGTGCTCTCCTGCAGTGCCCTCTGACCCCTCAGTAGCCCTACTGGCATCCCCCCAACACCCCACAGACCTCCCCCCACCTGCTAGCCGCAGCTGTGGGGCTCAGGACTTTGTAGAACCCCGTGAGATACAGATATATTCAAGTCAGAATGACCGAGTGCGATATAATTCTGCTCTAAGCTGGATGTCATTTTAAGCGGTATGCTATTAGAGACTGAGGATATTTTAGTAGAAACAAATGGACAGGGGGGACAATACTTATATTTGGAAATGTTCTACGCTTCAAGAGTTATTTCATCCAAGGGCAAGACACCTGATCCCAGGAACTGAGTCTGAGAACCTCCTAGAGCCTCACACTGTCCCCGGGGCCCCAGTGTCTCCATCCCATGGAGGTTAACAACACCCGTGAGAGAAGAACAACTCTCTGGATGTGTTCTCTCTCCTGGATAAAGTCACTGCATTACCCCTGTCCCATCGGTACTGATGGCAACAATACTTCGGATTTATACAGCATGGTATTTTTTTCTGATCCATTTTATTTTTTTAAAGATTTTATTCATTTATTTGGGGAGGGGTGTAGACCACAGAGGGAGAGGGAGAAGCAGACTCCTCGTGAGCAGGGACCCGGATGTGGGGCTCGATCCCAGGACCCCGAAGGCAGATGCTTAACCCACTGAGCCACCCAGGTGCTCTTTTTGATCATTTTAATATTTGAAACAACACTGAGAAAGCAAAAGCCTTTTCTCTGCCCCCAGTTCAGTTCCCTCTATTTCTCAGTTATCCATGCAGAGCAGTTTGGGTTATAATCTTTGAGATTTTTCCATCTGTATATAAACATGTTTGTGTGAGTGTTTTTGACCTGGCTGGTGTCACACTACACTTAGCAAATAGATGGCAAGCCCACAGTCCTCGTTCATCCTTCTCTGGGGCCTGTCCTGCCCCGTGTGGCCTCAGCTTTGTTCCCGCAGCTGCCCTCCACCCCCCCAGGGCTGATGCTGTGGGTGCGCCCAGTTCTGCTGCTGGCTGAGCGCCTCTGCAAACACCCCTGTGTTCCCCGGCACCTAACTGGTCACGAGTTGACCTAGAGAAACTCATCCCTGTCTGGCATCTGACGGGCGTAGGTCAGACATTATCCCTCTTCTTTACAGATGGAAAGCCAGAACACAGATGGGCCGAAGTCCTGGGACCATGCAACTAGTAAGGCTTAGAGTCTGCTGGCCTTTGGGTCCCTGTGCTGGGCCCTCTCAATTGGAACCCGCTTCTCACGCTTCGGGGTGCACACACATGCCCTGGGGATGGTGTGATAATGGGGAGTCCAAACCACTCGGTCTGGGGGGGCACCTTTCTCCTGAGCTCCCACATGGGGCTCACGCTACCAGTCTGGACTGCTCTTGGAACGATGAGGCTTTGGTGTAGGTAGCATCACTAGCATCTAGAAGATGTCTGTGGTGCGGGAGCCTTTGCTGACCTCTGGGCTGGTGGGCACTTGGACCACAATCACTGTACCCATGTCACACACGATGTTAGTGCCGGAAGGGCCCCAGGAGACCAGCTAGTTCAGAAGACTGAGGCTCAGGTCGGGGGGCGGGCAGGGCTGAGCCACATGCCCTTCTTGTGGTGATGAGCACTGGGTGTTACATGCAACTAATGAATCAGCGAACACTCCAGCAAAAACTAAAGATGTACTATATGGTGGCCAACTGAACATAATAATAATAAAAAAGACTGATGTGACTTTAACGACAAATATTCCATACTGACGGCTGAACTATTGGAATACCATCCAGTGCCTCTCACGGGGCCGGACTTCCAGGCCTTGTCCACAGGAGGGCTGGCCGCCCCCAGGGTTTGGCAGCCAACCTTCCTTCATCCTTGGCTGCACCCTCCCGACCGTGGAACCAGCCAGCCAGCCATCTATCCAAAATGTCTTCTGCTCCCCCACCGTGAGCCCTGCAGGAATGGCCCTATGCACCATAGGGAGATTCAAAGAAGAATGAATCAGGTCCTCGCCCTCAAGAGAGGGAGAGAAGTCGAGAGACAAGTGACTCTAAGAACATTGCTCTCACTGTCCCACTTTCCAAATCCTACTCACATCCTCCATTTCATTTAGTCTTTAAAATCAGAGTTTGGGCCCTTGGGAGAGAAGGTAGCTGAGTGGAGCCACCTGCCCCCAGAGGTCACGCCCCCATCACCTCCCGGGATTTGGTTCTGCGTGGGAAGGCACCGAGGGCCCTGCACAGGGCTGATCGGGGCCCTCGGGAGGAGGAGGGGACAAGGGCGGCTGATGTCAAAGGTCCTGTGTAGGGCTCAGGTTCAACGTGGGAAGAGACTCGAAGCCCAAGGGATTCAGGATTCTAGGAACACGGAGATCTTTCTGTCCTTCCCTGAGCAAGTGGGACTGGGGAAGATGGAAGATATCGGAGCAGGGTCATGCTGCAGCCAGGGCAGACCTGAGGCAGCCCCACTCCCTGCCTCGTCCCTGCCCCCCTCCTCCGGCTGCTGAACCTGAAGTTCCCTGCTGGACCCCGGCTGGCAGACGCATGCTAGGCTCGGCGAGCCTCTCCTGGCTGGTATCCTCTTGCACCTGCTCCTCTCAATTTAGAGTTAAATTGCTTTTTTCAGCCATGACTTTGGGTTAATAACCTTGACCGAGTCAGGTAAGAGGTCAGCCCCTCACTACGCTGGTGGCTACTCTAGTGAAGTCACTGAGGGTTTTGAGGGGGGAGGCTACTGAACGTCCCATTAAGGTCCACATGGATGTCTGGGCCACTGGGGGCATGAAGATGCGGGCTGGGCATGTCAAGGGGAGGGCGGCTGCTTAAATGGTGTGTGCGAGGTGTCAGCGGGGCTTGTGCTTGCCCCGAGGACGTGGGTGTGGTGAAGAGAAGGGGGGTGCCCCGCAGCCAATCCCGCCCTCCCCACCACTCTGCATTCAGGCTTGCAGGTGGGGGCTTGCCCAGTGGCTTCAGTGGGAGGCGGTAGTGGGTGAAGTGGTTTCGCCGGTGTTGACACCCCAGCTCCCACTCCAGCCTCTGGAAGCTGGGGGTGGTGCTGAGAGGGGCCCCCACCTGTGGTGCTGATGGGTCCCCGCTGTGCCCCTGACTCCGTGAGCTGCCAGGTGGGGCTCGGGGTCGGGGAAGCTCCTGGCAGACCTTTGAGTTCTCCTGCGCCGTGTAATGAAAACCCACCCTTGGCCGATCCCAGTGTTTACCCCAGGCCTCCGGCCTCGTGCCTCGGGGGTCTGGAGTTGAAGGGTGTCTTCAGTACGGACATTTCGCCAGCATCCCCTGGGAGCGCCTTCTGCGGCCCGCATACAAGCCACGGTCTTTTTTTTTTTTTTTTTTTTAAAGATTTTATTTATCTACTTGACAGAGAGAGAGATCACAAGTAGGCAGAAAGGCAGGCGGGGTAGGGGGGAAGCAGGCTCCCCACTGAGCAGAGAGCCCGATGCAGGGCTCGATCTCAGGACCCTGAGATCATGACCTGAGCCGAAGGCAGAGGCTTTAACCCACTGAGCCACCAAGGCGCCCCTACAAGCCACGTTCTAAGGGCGTCCCGTACCTCCCCTCACTGGATGCTCCCTGTCCCCCAGATGAGGAAGGCAAGGCTGAGGGAGGCCAGGGGCCACGTGTGGTCCGCACGCCTGGAAGAGGCAGCTGGGAACTGTGCAGGTCCACCTAACCCCACAGCTGGCGCCTCCTCCACCTCGGTCAGATTGCTAGCGCTGGCCTTGGCAGCCTCCTGCCTGGAGTACTTGACATTCCACAGCAATGCTCATTGTCTCTAGGCCAGGGGCGGGGGAGGGGAAATGTGGAGTTGGGGTCACCTGGCTCCGCGTCCGCTCCTGTGTCTCCATCTTCAGCTTCACAGAACCTTGGACTCCTGAGAGGGAGAAAAGAGGATGTTACCACGGGTGACTCCCTCCTGCTGCCCGAGTCCTGTTGCTTTTTCACACTGGGAAAATGGGCGCGTGGGTGGTTTGCCCCAAAGCAACGTTCAGGAGGGGGGCGAGGAGTTCAGCTCCAGGGGAGTCTTGCCTGATGACAGCGTATCAGGTCCCAGTCACTCCGTGCTGGCTCCGTTATTTGGTTTACTTAGTCCGCATGCGTGCGTGTGCCTGTTGACGTGTGTACAATTAGTGTACAAGTGGGTGTGGCACCTGAGGACTTGAGCTTCGATGTATCTTGGAGCAGGTGGGAATCCTTGGCAATGAAGGTTCTTGGAGGCAGGAACTGACCTCGGAGTTTCCTACAGCTCCCCATCGTGGCCCGACAGTGGGCGCACTTGCCGCACCCCAGATGCGCATCTAAAATGTGTGTGTGGTACTAGGTTTTCTGAATGCCCATAACTTAATGCACTGGGGAAAAAGGGATGGGGGTGGTTCCCCTGCAAAGAGAGGGATCTTTTTTGTGTTTGGGGCTAAATCTTCTCTAAAGTGATCTCTGCAGGAAACCCTTGAAAACTGGGCATCCTAAAATGAGAGGCATTGTGACAACAACAGGGCTTTTTATCATGGCGGGTGGGGTGTGGACTATGATGAGGCAGGAGTCCTGGGTTTGGAGCCTTGACAGTCTTTTATCTCGGGTGAGTTGTGTCACTCTGGGGCTCGGGGCCAGCGTGTCCTCAGAAGTGAGCCAGTGAAGCCTGTGCTTCCCAGATTTTCCTGTGCATATCAGCTCCCTGGGGATCTTGATGAACCGCAGGCTCTGATTCAGTAGATGTGATGGGCTTGAGAGTGTTTCTTACCAGTGCCAGGTGAAGCCGCCGCTGCTGCTCCATAGGCTACACTTGGAATGGCAAAGCTCTAGAAAGTTGCCAAGTCCTTCTCTCTCTCTCTCTCTGTCTCTTTTAGGTGGGGAGGGACAGAGGGAGCGGGAGCATCTCAAGCAAGCTCTAGGCTGAGTGCGGAGCTGGACTTGGGACCCGATCTCACGACCCTGAGATCATGACCTGAACCAAAGCGAAGAGTCAGATGCTTGACGCTTAACCGGCTGAGCCACTCAGGTGCCCCAAGAGTCCTTTCTATGCAAATGATCTGAACTGCAGCTTTGAAGTGGGCAAGCAGAGCAGGGGGCCTCCCATTTCGGGGGTTTTCTCAAGCACATAGCTCTGGACCCAGACATCACACACCACATCAAAGGAGCAGAGACAAAGGCAGAAAGGATGGAAAATTGGGTGGTGGGCACCCTGTGACCAGGAGCAGACACAGGAGGAGAGACTTACACACAGAGACAGAGACGGGGAAACAGAGAAAGAGGAAAGCCGTGGACAGCACAGGTGAAGAGCAGAGGGAAATGGGGGAGCATGGGGAGAAGGGGAGGGTCCTAGCTCTGCCCCCTTCAGGGGTGGAGTGTGCTGCCCCAACCTTCTGGTCCCCCGGGGGAGGGGGGTGGTACCTCCTCCTGCTCTAATCACGGCAGCTCGAAGCCCTGAGGGGGTCCCATTATTTTATTTCTCATGTTTATATTTGAAACGAAATTTTCCCTCCCCTGCCTTTCTCCTCCCCATCACCAGACTCCAGCCGCCATCCCAGGCCCAGAAAGGAAGGACGGACGCCCTTTGCCATTAATCAGAGCTGAGGCCCGCGTAACGGCGGTGAGCACGGGGACTGCAAGCTACTGTCTGATTGAACATTAGTCATGCTGCACATTACGTTCTCTAATGAGAAAATTATTCCAAATTGCCTTGAGGGATGGTTGTGATTAAACTATTTGCCTTGACTTCCTCTGCTAAATTGAACGTGCACGAGTGCGCGCGCGCACACGCGCACACACACACACACACACACACACACACACTCAGAGTCACCCCAGTCAAAGCTGCTCACCCAAAGCCTTGGAAAAGGGTAGGTACAGCCTCTGAATTCCAGAGGCTTCCGGCTCCCAACCTGTTCACAGCTTACCTTCTCCTGCTGCATTTTGAAGACAGCTAGGTCCCGAGGAGGGAGAGGGGAGCATTCGTGGGGCCCTATCATTACAGCAAGGCCCCAACTCCCCACATTCTGAAGGGGGCTCAGTTTCTCTGGGTGAGCTTCTCCTGGGTGTTAGATGTTTGTCACTTAAAAGGAGAATGATTTTTGGGGGGCGCAAGAATCTGGGGTTCTTTTCGGATCCCTCTTTATTTTTTCAACTCTTTAATTCCAATTTTATATGGAAATGCTCCTGATGTGTAAGCTGGGCCAAGTCATTAATATGCAGGCCCTGTTTGCTGTTACAGGTTCTTGAAGCATATTTCAAAAGGGAACCAAAGTGTATTATTAAATGAGTAATTCATAGGAACTAGAAAGTTTTTATACAGAATTTTTGACATAAAAAAAATCTCCCAAGAGTCAATATGGTCTTGGTTATTGGGACACAACGTACCACTTCTCCGGTTAAAGTACCACTTTAAATGCTGGCCAGATTTCAGGGTCTAGCACAAATGTTCCCTTCCCTGGGGTCCCTCTCTGACTGTCACCTCAGTCAGAATTGAGCAGTTCCAATTCTGGGCTTTTACCACTTTGTCTTTAGTTGATAGAACTCGATGAACATTTATTGAGTACCGGATAAGTCGGCTTTTGCTGAGTTATGCTGTGTCAACCGACAACCCTAACTTCTCAGTGGTTCATTCTGGGATCCAGGTTGAAGGAACAGGACCACGAGGGGGAAAAAGAGAGCAACCTTGGATGGTTCTTAATACTTATGCTCAGATGTGGCACATGTGCCTTCTATTTGCCTCCTATTGGCCGAACCAGGTCATGTGATCAAGTTTGCCATGTCATGTGATCAAGTTTGCCGTCAACAGAGGAAGGAAGACTTCCTCTCGCCAGGGGGCGCTACCTACCACAAGCGTCTCCATTTAGGGGTATGATGTGGCCTGGGTACACCAGGAAAAATTGAGCACCCTCAGACTCATCGGGAGTAGTTTCGTGTCTATTCTTAGCATTCTACCAGAATTCCCTCATCATGATCATCATCACATGTAGTGATTCTTTTTTTCTCTTTTTTAGACAGGTTGTGTGCCTGCAACATACGATTCTGTCAACCACTCTCCTCTCTCAGCTTCTGGATGAGTTTTCTCCTGGTTCTTTCCATGCCTCTTAACCCCTCATCTCGGTCCCTCTGGACCCATCTCTTCCCCCATCTTTTACATTTCTTGTAGTGTTATGTTCCCTTTGGGCTGGGAAGTCTCTTCGTTTGAGCTGATGTCAACGTCCTCCTCTCTCTCTGCGGCCATAAACTCATTTTCCCTGCTAAACTTGGTCCTCCTCTTCCGTGGCATATCCAGTAAGGCCACACCTTCTCTGTAGCTCCTCTTATCAAGAAGTGAAATCTACTTTTCCTCCCCTTGAATCTGGGCTGGCCTTGTGACTTTGTGACAGGGTGAAGCCTAGGCCTGGGAGAAGCCCGCTGCCAGGCGAGGAAGCCAGTCTAGCCCGATGGAGGGTGCGAGGTTGGGGAGAACCAGGCTCGGGAGTGAGGCCAGCCTGGACTTTCCAGCCTAGAACATCTTCCAGCTCATCTGCTCAACTCCACATCCAGTAGGTCAATAAGCCCTACAAAAGCGATCTGGGTTGGGGATGGGAGTTGTTCGATGAATACAGTGTTTTAGTTTTGCAAGATGAGAAAGTTCTGGAGATGGCTTGCAGAACTACGTGAATATGCTTCATCTGTGGACCTGTACACTTGAAAATGGTTAAGATGGTAAACTTTATATGTATATATTTTACCACAATTTAAAAAAGTGATTTAAGCATCTTCTGGTCTGTCCCTTTCCATGCTGCCTTCTTCCTGAGATGTGACTCCAGCCCTGACACTTACTTTATTTTTTTATTTTTTTCCCCTTTTAACATATGATGTATTATTTGTTTCAGAGGTACAGGTCTGGGCATCATCAGGCTTACACAATTCACAGCGCTTACCATAGCACATACCCTCCCCAATGTCCACAACCCACCCACCCTGTCTCTCCTCCAGCAACGCTCAGTTCGTTTCCTGAGATTAAGAGTCTCTTATGGTTTGTCCCCCTCCTGATCCCATCTTGTTTCATTTTTTCTCTCCCTACCCCCAACGACCTCTCATCATGCCTCTCATATTCCTCATATCAGAGAGATCATATAATTGTCTTTCTCTGATTAACTTATTTCGCTTAGCATAATTCCCTCCAGTTCCATCCACATCCTTGCAAAAATGGCAAGATATCATTTTTGATGGCTGCATAGTATTCCAGTGTGTGTGTGTGTGTGTGTGTGTGTGTATCACATTTTATTTATCCATTCATCTGTTCATGGACATCTAGGTTCTTTCCATAGCTTGGCTATCGTGGACATTGCTGTTATAAACATTCAGGTGCACACCTGACACTTTAAAACCCAGTGTCCCCCCTCTGCCTTCAGGGTAAATTCCAAATCTGCACCAGGTAATGGAAGGTTCCCTGCCTGCTCTCATGTCCATTACCTCTTGCTCTTACTAACGTCCTCCTACTGTCTGGGTGTGTTCCAGGCCCTTCCTTACCTCCATACCTCCAAGCCTTTCCCAAGAAATTCCTTCCACTAGCATGTCCTTAGTGGTTTTTATTCAACATGAAAAACATCAGTTAGGTCTTCAAAGTATAAGTGAAGTTACCAATATATTCCGATTCTTAATTTTCTTTCTATCCTTTGGCCTAATATTTTAGTTTCCAAAAATGTAACCCATGGAATTAATACCGGTGCCCAACAACCAATAGAGATCTTGGGGTGGATGGCTGGGAGTCGATGAGAAGGATGGGAAATAGAAGCCATGGTTTATCATGACAATCACGTCCTATCGCAGGAGATCAACATGTAAACACATTGTGTCACGTATAGCTTCAGCAGGTGTCGGATGTCTACCTTGCAATAGTGTCTTGCTGAGCACTTTGGGCCAGTGTCGCTAACCCTTACCACACCCCCTGGAGCCATGGGGTATTGCTTCCTCTCACCATGTCACAGATGAGGAAGTCCAGGCTCAGACAGGAAAGGTAATGTCGTTCTTCCCCCCCCGCCAAGTGGTCCTTGACACACAGCACTGGAGAAGCTTAAGGTGTTCAGTAGAATGATCCAAAAAGGTAATTTTGGAAGATAAACATTTTATGGAAATACACACACGGAGAAGTACACACATCGTCTACGGAGAAAGCTGTCATGAGAGAAGAGGTTGGTTGAATCATACGCCACCAAGATGCCCCCTTTCTCCCTGGCTCTCCTTCCCAAAGACAACCATCATCTGGCTTCTCCCGTGCCGGTGAGGCAGTTTGCCCCATTGCTCCCTGAGTGAAGGGACCAGTGTCTTTCTACTGGCCGTACAACGTGAGCCCTCACAGCGCACAGCATTCCTGCGAAGGCGGCGACAAGAGGGAGAGGCCTGACTCAGTTCTGCTCCCTCCTGGCCTTGACTTTGCTGGATGGAGGCACAGGCATCTGTGTGTCCGGGGAAAAGAAGGGACTGTCAGGGGAGCCACTCTCTTTTTATCTACCCCATCCGGGGGCTTATCTTTTAGGCATGTGTATGCATGGGTGCGCGCGCACACACACACACACACACACACACACACACACACACACACTTCCTGAAGATCTCTCTATAGCGTGAAGTCTACTCACAACTGCAAACCTTCCGGATAAAGGTTTGATCTCCCCCGGAAAGCGGTTGTGAACTCCGTGTAAGGAAAACTTTCAGAGTGACCCTCCATTTAAGCCCGGAGTCAAAGCCTTGTGTGTTTTCTTTCCTTTTCTTAACTGGAAGGTTATGTGTTTCTTAGCTACTGGTCAGACTGGATGAGACTGCCAAAAAGCTTTCAGGGAATTTCCTCACCGTGTAACAAATTTATGAGTCATATGAAAAACTGGGAAAGGCTTCAACCAGCTGCCTCTCATTGACTGAGAGCCTCTTTTTTTTTTTACAACACCTTGGTGCTGGGGCCTTGAATGGAGCCAGGAGAAGGGTTTATTATAACTACAGATGGCCTGACATTGCCTGGGAGGAGGCTGTGTTGAACTCTCATCTTATCTCCTTTCTCCTGTCCTCCCCAGCAGAAAACCTCAAAACCTTCAGACATTGAAATGCCAACTACAGAGGTCCTGTTTGTTCCATAAAGGCCGGGCAGATGGAAAGGCGGGTGGCTGGATGGATGAGGGCATATTTGGGGGCCTTCTCCTTCACTTCTGCCTAGAATGGGTAGCTCAAACTTAACATGCCTGAAACCAAGTTCTGGTCTCCCCCCCCAACCCATGCTGTCCTCCCCATCTTAAAAAATGCTCACTTCCTCTGGGTCAGATCATATTTGCCAAAGATGGCTTTGAAAATATCCCTAACACCCCCATCATGCTCTTCTGTGATGTGAGATTGGTGCTCCTTCATCAAGAGGTAGAGTTCATTTATCACCCCCTTGAAATAGGTGAGGTTCTCTGTGGCTGTGTTGAATAATAGAGTGTGACGGAAGTGACGCTGGGCCAGGCTGGAGCATAGACCTTAAGTGGTCTGGAAACATCTACTTCCTGCCTCGAGGGAGGCAGCCACCATGTAAGAGGTGCGGCTGCCCAGGGACTGCCATGCTGTGAGAAGAGAAGGAGAGAGAGGAAGGGAAGAAGAAGGAGGAGGAGGTGAAGAGGGAGAAGAAGAAGGAGAAGGAAAAAGAGAAAGAAAAGAAGAAGGTGGGGGAGGGGAGGGGAGGAGATGGAGGAGAAGGAGGAGAAGGAGGTGAAGAGGGAGAAGAAGGAGAAGGGAAAAGAGAAAGAAAAGAAGAAGGTGGGGGAGGGGAGGAGGGGATGGAGGAGGAGGAGGAGGAGGAGGAGGAGGAGGAGGAGGAGGAGGAGAAGAAGGAGCCGCCACCATGTTGGGGGTAGATCTGCTGGCCCAGTTTTCCCAGCTGCTGCCACACGGAGCAGAAACAAACTACCTAGCCAGCTTTTTCCTAAGTCCCGACCCACAAAAACATGGGCAAAACAGATGGTGGTTTCAAACCACTAAGTTCTGGGGAGGCTTGTTCCACAGCAGTGGGTAACTGAAACACCATCTTCCCGGTCACCAGACCAAAAACTTCCCAGAGCCCTTCTTGATTTTTCTCTCTCTCTCTCAGACACACATCCCACCTGGATGCCTCCAGACTATACCCAGAATCTGACCACTTTTCACGACCCCCTTGCTGTGTCTCCAGGCCACGCTGTCACCTCATTTCCCCCCTGGATGACTACAGGAACCTCCTGTCACCCCTCTTCAGTCTCCTCTCTGCACCGCGGCCTGGAAGGAGCCCATGAAGCTCCACTTAGACCACGTCTCTCCTCTGCTCAGGATCCCCAAGGCCCTCCCTGTACTTGGGCTCTGGTCCCTCTGGCTACCTCTCTACCATCATTTCTTATTTCCCTCCCCATTGCTCGCTCTGTTCCAGGAGCACCGGCCTCCTTGCTGCCCCTCCATCCAGCCTCAAGCCTGCGTTTGCTGTTCCTTTTTACTGGAATGTTCTAGTCCAGGTGGCTGTGGGGCTCACGCTGCCTCCTCTGTAAAACCCCGCACCAGTTGGCACTTAGGGATGCTCTTCTCTGTCCCCCCGTCCCTCCATATACCCACCGATGCCCCCTTCCTGCTGCTCTTTTCTCCATGACATTTGTCAACTATGGCCACACACTCCAGCTGTTCAGTTCTTGTCTCTCTTCTCCATGGGGTGTGAGGTGTTACCCCATCGGGGCAGATATTTGGTCTGTTTTATTGACAGACATTCCCTAGAGCCTAGAACACTGCCGGGCACATTGTAGGAGCTTGAAAACCATTTGCCCAATGCATGAGCTGAACTTCTCTGAGCCTGAGCTTCTTAACTCCAGAATGAGGAAAATTATAGGTGCTTTTAGAGGGTTGTGAGGACAAGTGAGGTTAAAGTACAGTGCATGGCATTGAGCCTGGGGCAGAACAGGGCTCAGTAAACCTCAGGTCCTTTCCCCCACATTCCTACTTATTCCCAATAATCAGCTGCTTTAAGATTCTATTCTAGAGGGGTGCCTGGGTAGCTCAGTGGGTTAAAGCCTCTGCTTTCAGCTCAGGTCATGATCCCAGGGTCCTGGGATCAAGCCCTGCATCGGGCTCTCGACTCAGCAGGGAGCCTGCTTCCCCTTTCTCTGCCTGCTCTTTGCCTACTTGTGATCTTTCTCTCTCTCTGTCAAATAAATAAATAAAATCTTAAAAAAAAAAAAGATTCTATTCTAGAAAGGCTGGGAAGAAATGATATGTGTGTAAACTTGTATCCATTAATAAAAATATATTAATTTGTAAAATATTAATATACTAAAATATATTTAAGATACATATTATATATATAAAAAGATATGGGTAAAATCCAAATCCATTTATAGTACATGGCCCATGGATATATTTAACTTGTTTTGTCTTGCATCATGTTTTTGGTCTTTACCATCTTCTAGAGTGATTGCTTCTGTAAGTTAGTAACTATGTGATGGAATGTGTTCTCTGGGATTGTCAGTCACTGACTCAGTGGCTGGGTCTTGTTTGTGATACTGGTTGGAGGAAATATGATTGGTCAGTTGTGTGTGCCTGGTCCAATCAGGGGCAGTGGGGGGCGGGAAAGTGGGTTACACACACAGCAGGTCCCATTTAAGCCCACCTTCAGCA
This sequence comes from Procyon lotor, assembly GCA_028646535.1. Classification (NCBI taxonomy): domain Eukaryota; kingdom Metazoa; phylum Chordata; class Mammalia; order Carnivora; family Procyonidae; genus Procyon; species Procyon lotor. Next base: position 92,346,395 of record CM053608.1, on the reverse strand, counting down.
GATGTTATGGGCAGGGGAGTTCCTAGAGAAGAGGGCTTGGGTGGGGCAGAGACCTTATGATGTGTCATCTACACAGTGCTTTGCCATAATTGTCACAGGCCTGGGTCCTGCTGATGGGGGCATTTCCCCCGATCTCTAAGGTCTGGGACCAAGTCTGTGTCTCCCAACATCTGTCCTTTGTAGGCCACCCCTGTCTTCTTCCCCCTTCTCCCTCCAGTCTGGGAGGCTCATCTCTTTCATTTTTTTTTTTTTTTTTTGGAATCTCATCTTTTTGATCTACCTTTCCCATCGGAGGCCTTTCCCTACATTCCTACTGGAGACTGGTGACTCACTAAGAGCAGGGCATTTAGAAGAGGGTTTATGGGTAAAGATGTGGGTTTAGGGGAGCCATAAGGGATTGTGTTGTCCCTGGGGTTGGTATAGTCTGAGCTGTTAATATTCTTAGGTCCAAGGGAGGCAGGAGAGGTGGTTACTGGTACCTGGAAGGAAAGCCATCTAGAGAAGCAGAGGGATGCAACCAACCCGAGGTGGGGATGCAGGGAGGGAAAGAGGTGCCTGGGCACCCCAGCCTTACTCTCTCCTGTCCTCTGGCTCCTTCAAGGGCCCCTCATTGGTTGAAATCGGAGGACAAGTGGGTCATTGATGTAGCCCCTGGTGGGTTCCTAGGGGCCTAGAGCAGGGGGAAGGGCAGAGGGTAAATGGGTGGCCATAAAGGAAGGCCCAGCCCCTTCCCTCTGTACCTTCTCCAGCTGTCTCCAAGTGCAAGTCCTTCCCTGTACTCAGTGTTGCAATACTCCTTCAGGTAACGTCCACCCTTTGGGGCAAAGAACACATTTGCCATTATCTTTAGGAATTCTCAAGTCGTAACTGATGATTAATTCATTCTACAAAGCATAGAGTTTGGGTCATTTTTTCCTAAGCATGTCCTTATACTTGCTCCACTAAAACTCCAGCTATGCATGCATGCTGCGGGACCCCTTCTGTGGTGCTGTCCTGGTCCTGGGAGGTTGTAGGCTGACACAATGTTGTTGCTGGCAGAGACCCTGGAGCTGATTTCCTGATAGCCCAACAGTATCGTTCTTCTGGTAAGAAAACCAGAGCCCAGAGAAGGGAAGTGACCTGCTGTCAGGAAAAACTGCTACTTACTGCACTCGCACTGCAGGTCACCGAATGTGTGGAGGTTTCCCCACACCCACGGATTCTCGGACACCAGCTGGGCATATGGTGATTCCAGTCAGTTCTGATGCTGTCTACCTGGAGTCAGCGTCAGGTCCTGCAAGGGCTCTGTCCCACAATACTGCCCCCGCTGCTGATGCCCATGATGAGTCCCAGGCTGTCACCTGAGCTTCTGACCGACCAGCTCTACATCAGGGATCCTGTGATCCCATGCTCGGGTTCAATAATTTGCCACAACATCTCATGGGACTCAGGGAAACACTTCTGTTTTGTCAGTTTATTATGTAGTAAAGGATGTGGTAAAGGCTAATGCAGAGGAACAGCCAGAGGAAGAGACACGAAGTGTGAGCTCCGGCAAGGGGGTGCGGAGCTCCTGTTCCCGCTCTGGGTGCGCCACCCTCCCAGCACCTCCATCAGTACAGCAACCCAGAAGCATTCTGAACTCTGTTCTTTTGGGGTGTTTATGGAGACTTCATCACGTAAGCATGATTGATTATTGACTCTGTTTCTAGCTCCTCTCGGCATCCCAGAGAATGAGGAGCAGGTGTGGAAGTTTCAGGAACCTTTGGATCACAGTTTGGTCTTTCTGGCCACCAGCCCCCTACCCAGGAGCCCACCAAGAACAAAAGACGCTCCCATCTCTCAGGGAATCACAAGGGTTGTCGGAGCTCAGTACGAGGAACTGAGGGGAGAGACCAGGTATATTTCTGCTATGATTGCACACCTGTGCACAGCCAGGCTGGCAGCAGAGCTGGGACTTTACTGCAGCCCTCCTGACCCCATGTCTGTGGCTCTTTCAACTTTCCCCCGTTGCATAGGGATTGAATGCTATTAGGCAGAGAAGAGCCAGGCTCATTTTTCCCTTGTCCTCTCTGTTCCTTCCTTGTTTTGTCTCATTTGTTCATCCACTCACACTTTCTAGGAGCTACTGGGCAATTGCTATGTATCACATGCTGGCTCAGTCAGGGATTATGGCATCATTACCGGTACCCAAAATAGCCAGTTCTTTTCTCCTTCTGGGCTCATGGAAGACTCACTTCCCACTGAACAGGTATCCAGAAGGGAGGAGCAAGCTTGTATGTGTTAAGGCTGAGATTGTGGGGCTGCTTGGGGTCACAGAATAAGCCACGTCAACTGATACACAGCTCATGTTTTGGAAGAAGACAGAAAGACATTTCTAATAATGTGATAGAATTATGGGATGGTAGAATAAGGAATCATGGAGGCAGGAGTGATGGGCACCAGCGTAGTCCACAGAGGAGCTCTGGGCAGCAAGGCCAAGTCAGATGTGTTTCTCATGAGCAGGACAGTGCTTGGTCTGGACTATAGCCCGAGCTCAACCACCAATCTGCTCGGTGGCCTGGCGTGCACACTTTCCCTCTCCGTGCCTTGTGTATAAAATGCTGGGGTCAGACGGGATCATCTCCAAGGTTCATTCCAGCTCTAAAATTCTGTGTTTTAGAACAGATCTAGTGAGTCGATTTCTTGACATCTTGGTCTGGGCTTCCTCCCCCCGACTGGCTCTGGACTGTCCCCTTGTGTGTCAGTGGGGTCCACGTTGCCTCATGGGGATGAAGACTGATGGAATAGGAAGCAAAGGGAAGGAAATATTTGCTGTTCAGGCTGTTGACTTCCAAAATAATAGCTGTAAAAGCTATAACTAGGGCCGAGCTTTGAGGAGACAAGGAAAGGCTCTTGCAAATCCTCAAGGGGAAGTCCTGACAAGTAGAGAAGCTCTCTCTTTCCTTCCTTCACCTCCTTTTTGCCCTGCACAGGCACTGTCCCCATTCCCCTTCCTTAAGTCACCACCACCACTCACCCGCCAGATGAGTTTGAGGAAATGATGGGCTCGGAGGACCTCAGATTCCTCCTTGGCTAAATGGGGCCATGGTACCTTCCTCCCCGCTGGCCCAGGGCATCAAGTGGGGAGTGGGCACAAAGTACTTGGCCTAGGCATAGTCCACCATGGGCACTCATCAGCGACAAGTCCAGACCCTACCCCGTCCCTGTCCTTCCCCGGGTTGGCCCCTGTGGAATTTGGTTCCTGTAGATCACCAGTTCTCCTAAGCCCCAGACACCCCACCTTGGCTCCAGCTACCACTCCCTACAAGCCTTCACCCTCCATATATCATTGCCACACAGGGCTGGGACTATGAGGTGTTCCCTCTCAGGGTCATGCAAGTGCACAGCCTAAAAAAGGAGCACCTCCTTACACGTTGTGTCCCTCTGGTCTCACCCTCTGCCTGGCTTGTCCAACCAACGTGTGGCTGGTCTCGGGTAGACAGGAAAGCCTCTAATGCAAGGGAGTTCAAGCATCAGTGAGCGCTCAAGCCACCCGGTGGGCTGATTAAAGGGGCTTTGTTGAAGCATAAATTGCCAGTACGAGCCCCAGAATTACGATGCAGGAGGTCTGCAGCGAGGCCCCAGAATGTGCATTTCTAGCAAGTTCCCAGGTGACACTGAGGCTGCTGGTCCAGGGACCACCCCTGGAGAATCACCAGCCTAGGGAATTGCAAAGTGGCACCAAACTCTCCTGAGGCCTGCTTGGGAAATTCAGGGATGAGCCACTTCCCTCCCCATTTTGATCTATTCTTCCTTTTCTCTGGATTTGCTCCTTTGGCTGCTGGTCATTCTCCTGCGGCTCGAGAGCCCCGAGACGTTTGCCTAATTTATGGGACTTGGCAGGCACTCAGAGGCTGAGGGAGGACAGAAAACTCCTAACATACAGCACATCTGACTCTTGTGTTTGGGCGTTTTTTATTGCTCAGTGGGGAGAGCGCACACGTGGAAGGCTTGTTCCCTGGCTTGCCATAAAACTTGGTAATGGAGTGCAGCAGGGTGGTTATGAGTCAGTCAGGGGGCTGCGCCCTTGCCCACCCTGGAGCAAGCAGGAGGTCTTTCTGGAAAGGGCTGGAGCTGGCACTCAATGGCAATTGGTGGGGATTTGTATGCCTTGTGAGCTAATTAGTATCATTCCCTTAGAGGGAATGGAAGGCGCACGCCTCCTCCTCCTTGCCGGCCTACTCTGATGCCTACTCTGATGTTTAGGCCACAGCTAGGTGAGGTCTCTGTCCATTGCAGCCAAGTCTGTATCCTAAAAAATAGGCCCACTTGCCCACGAGGAGCACTGTCTTTCCCTCGGAGTTGTTCTTTAATCTCCTCAAGCCACTGGAGGTTAGATGAAGACCTCCTCCCTTCCACTGTGTGGCCACTCTGAGAGTTTGGATCTGAGGGGCACGTCCAGATCCCGAGTAGTGACTCTCAAACCTGGGCATGCATGAACACACAGAGGTTTGGATCCTACTCCACACCCGAACTGGACAGGTGAGAATTTTTGGGCATGAGACTCAGAAACTGTGCACTTAATAAGCTCACCAAGGTGACATGGCCTCGAGATTTGGAAACTGATTGGTTAAGTCTATTTATGCTTCAGGACCTCCTAGCCAGGGTTCCTAACATGGCCTGGCCCACCGTATTTATTCAACCAGTATTTATTGAGCACATTCCTATAATATGCTGGGTACTATCAGAAGCTCACCTTCTAGTATGAAAGACCGACAAGGAACAGCTAAACACACTGAAGTGTAATTTCAGGTAGGGCTCCCTGCTATGAAGCAAAAGAAAACAGGGTAATCGGGATGATTTAGACTGGCGGGGAGAGAAGGATTCTCCTGGCAAGGGCCATTCAGACCTGCAGTTCTGAATGATATGAAGGGGCGAACAATATGGACAAGCTATAATGTTAATTATTTAATGTTATGATTGTAACTATGTAAGTGTAATTATATAATGTTAGTTATAAGTTGAGCTGACATAACAGACTTCCAAAATCAAACAATTTAAAGAGTAAGACGTTTCTTTGTTTTTCACATAAGCCTTCAGCGTTGATGTTCAGGCTGATGGGATGGTGTTCCTTTATACAGTCATTTGGGGACTAAGGCTAATGACTGCTCTATTGTCCTCAAATTTTGACTTCCAAGATCTTCCTGGCATCACCATCCTGTTTGGATAGAAGGTCAAAGAGCTTGGGGAAGTGTGTTGGGAGTTTTCTATGGGTCAGTCGGAACGGGACCGACATTGCTTAGGCTCATGTACCACAAGAGCGAAGCTGGTCACGTGGTCATCCCCACTGCAAGGGAGCCTGGGAAATGTAGTAAGCTGATGTGCTCAGGAACCAGGAGAAGATGGATTTTGGGGGATGACCAGTGGTCTCTGCCAGAGGCAGGGGGAACGGCAAGCGCAAAGGCTCAGATCAGGGAGTGAGTGTGGTGCATTCAGGGAACAGCAAGGAAGGCCGTGTAGCTGGACTAGTGAGATAGGGGAGAGGGATAGCAGATAAAGATGGAGACCCAGGCAAGGCCTACCGCCAAGGTGTTCTCCCTCTCCTGCTCACTTTAGTGAAGCTTTAAAAATTACAATCTTTTTGAGCATGGCATTCTTCCAGTGTACACAAAAGTAAAGAGAATCACATAATGGACCCCCAGGTACCATCAACTTATCAATGCTTGGCCAAACCTAGTATAATTGAAAAACAACATACAAATTTCTCAGGCAGCAAAAAGAGGGGTAAGTCTCTCACAGTCCCCTACTTACTGCACACGATCTCTCAGGGAAAATTCTGACAGATTTTTGGAAGCATTTTGGACCTTCAGAAGCAAGCAAGCAAATAAATAAATAAATAAACAAACAAACAAATAAATAAATAAATAAAAATAGCATAACGATCTAATCATTATTATTATCTCTATCAGAATTTCTAATTTTTATATCAAATGAGTCAGATATAAATTTTTAAAGGTGGAATTACCTATCTTTACTGTGCCACAAGTTACCTCAAAGTTAAGTGGCTTAAACTGACCATAGACATTTATTTTCCTCTCAGAGTTTCCGTGGGTCAACAATACAGGAGTGGCTGGGCTGGGTGGCTCACTGATTTGGGGTTTCTCATGAGAATGCTCTCAGGGTGCAGATGAGGGCTACTGTCAAGTGAAAAATCTGCTTCTAGTATGAAAGACTAGCTTACGCCATCTTACAGTTGACAAGCAGGTGCTAGCTGATGGCAGTAGGTCTTAATTCTTCACAAAAGCCTTTCCCTAGAGCTACTTAAGCACCTTCAGAAGGTGGCAGCTGGCTTTCTTCAGAGTGAGTGGTCCATGAGGCCAAGGAGAAAACCACAGTACCTTTTATAACCTGGCTTCAGAAGGCACACACCACCCCTCCATGGTATGCTGGGCTCACATGAGTCACCCTGTGAAGGGGGGAGTACGGGGGAATACGGTGTGCAGAGTAGGAGGCAAAGACCACTGTGGGCCATCTTGTACGCTGGTGACCACTGAGGCCTAAGCTAAGTTCCTTCCAATGATGTCTTGAAGACATCACCCTTTCAATGAGCCCTAGGAAGACCAGTTTTGGAATCAGTGCCTAACTATGAATAAACAGAAAGATTTATGATGACTAGCTGAATAAAATTGGGGGATTTTGTAGTTAAGAGGGAACTTGAAAGTGATGTATTTCTACACTCCCATTTTACAGAGGAGGAAATTATTTCCAGAGAGGAAAAATGGCTTGTTTCAGGCTAGAGGGTGAGTTTGTGGCTGGATGAAGATGAAAGATCCAAGCTCTTAACTCCTGGATCTGCAGTGCTTGGGACAGGGAAGGAACCTTACATTTGGAGTCCAGATGTCAGGCCCAAGATCTCTGCATGGGTGACCCCTTGCCCAGCCTCTGCCCTGTAAGTTTGGTCATTGTCTAAACAAAAATGTTATCCTTTTGGGATAATGTTTAGGGACAGTGTCAAATATTCTCAGTAAAAATCAACATGCCCTTTACTTTTATTTTTTAATTAAATTTATTTTATTTTTTCAGTGTTCCAAGATTCATTGTTCATGCACCACACCCAGTGCTCCATGCAATACGTGACCTTTAAAACATTGGGCTGCCTGATGCATTGTATAGCCTTATTCTTTTAATTTCTTTTGCCCCAGTGAACGGTGTTGGGGGATTTAAAGCCATATAACTTTATTTAGTTAGCTCCTTGGACCTCTCAGACATGCTGTCCATGAAGCAGCAAACTCGGGGCACCCGAGGAACATCAGACTTGTGGTTCTCTTAAGCTTTTTTGTTTGTTTTGTTTTTTAGTTGCATGCAACAGAAACCTCACTGACCAGCTTAAGCCAAGAAAAAAGCTTATTTGTTTCAAGAGACTATGGGATACCTCACAAATCAAAGGAAGGCTTGAACAAGTAAGATCGGGAACAAAATGGGGCAGCCCCTGAATGGGTCAGTAGCAGGAACCAGACCTTCTTCTCGGTTGTTTCCCACTGACACAATCCAGCCCCAAAGATTTCCAGTCCATGTGTGCTGACATGGATGTCAAAGTCCTGGGAAGGAGAATGTCTCTGACTGCCTTTGGGTCATGTGTCCTTGATGATCGGTAAGCTGTGGCCAGTGGCTGGGATCAGGTAGCATAGACATGGCCTTTGGGGCCCACCTTGAAATGCCTGGCTTTGTCCACCACTGAAGGGGGAGTTCCAGCGGCTACCGAAGAGGTGTCTAAGGTACTCTGTGAAATTCCACCCTGCCAGCAGGGCTTAACCTTGAATAGCGTACAAAGTCATTCCTATCACTTTACTATGCAGGAAAACAGCATTCTTGACACCACTATTAAATCACTTGTTTTCACTTATTTTAAGCTCAGAGTTTTGGGACTCAGGCCAATACTTCTTGGGATTTAGCTTTTAATCTGTATAGTGAGGGGTTTGTCCCTTCAAGTTCTAGTATACCCTGCTGGCTGTACCACTCAGCAACCCTTTTCTTCTGCCCTACTGTTGGAGATTCCCTGGCTGGGCCTTACACCGCACCTGTGAATATGTACAAATTTATGGGTGTGAATTAGGTCTCTAAGAGGCCATCACCCACACCTGTGTATCATCAGGTACTTTCTAAACTACGCTGATGGAGAGTCTCTTAATGAGAATGGATCAGCTCTGGGCTGAGAAGATCATGGGACAAGGGGAAATCATCTGGATGGATTGCTACATTTTCCAAGCAAGAAACTCAAGAGCTCATGTATCTATCTCTCTTTACAATCTGTAATTGTTGGTGTAATTTAGGTTAGAACTGGAATTAGAAGTCTGTCCAGGGTTTGACTGATAAGAATTGCAGCACTAAGTGGGAGATTGGAGGAGGTAAGTGGGTTTAGGGTAGAGGCTGTGGGTAGAGAGAGAGGGAGAGATTTCAGTAAGTCTTAGAGGCCACTTAAGTGTTCATAAGTTCTTGAACTTTGATGAATAGTCTTTGACAAGCTTGTAGGAACCCTCCAATCTTCGACAATTGGGAAGACTCAAATCTACCTTATGGTTCATCCAGGGTTGAGGGGGTGGTGATGGAAATGGGAGTGAGGAATGTGTCAAATCCATCCCCAGCTGGGAAACACCTATCACCAGACCTCTCAACCCCCAACTTGGTCCCCACCCATAATGTGAAGTCCAACTCAAAGATGGGTCCTGAACTATTTCCAACTTTTCCTTGGGATCCCAAGTCAAAATTTTGGAGTTAGACAATGATAATCAGACAAGCCCTCAGAGAGAACATCTTGATCCTAATACTTTCTTCCCAAGTTCTCCCAAACCCCCAAGGTCATGTCTTTGGTAGGTCCACACGGGTAGGTAACTTTCCTCTCTGGGGTCCTAGTTTTTCCTCTATGTTAGCTGCTGAGGACACAAGCGTCTCGCCCTCACACACCCAATCACATTCAGGGCTCATCACTTTTATTATGGAAGAGAATCTTTCCCAAAGTCCCCAGCAGAACTTTTCTTTTGCTTAGTTGGTCAGAAGAAGTGGGTCAAATGTCACTCTAAATTCAATTACTACCGAAGAGTCATTCAATTGCCACTACCAGTTCAGACTTAATTCTGATTCATCCCCTGGGGCCAGGGGTTGGGGGGCAAACCTTCTCTGAGCCCATGGCTGCTCACTAGGTGTGTGTACAGTAATATAGTAGGTAGATGTGTGCAAGTTAGGAACACTGGAGTGAGGACATGACTCCGATGGCACCCAGCTTGGCCATCTCATCTATATTTGGGCTCTTGAGTGACCTGCCTGCCTTTGCAAGTAAATCGGTCATGGAGAGTTTTAAAAATAATTTCTGTGTGTGTGTGTGTGTGTGTGTGTGTGTGTGTGTGTGTGTGTGTAGCAGACTTAGGCACAAGTATGTGACAAAAAGAGAGTTATGACCCAAGGCCTTATGATGTTCCTTCCTTAATTAGACTTGCGGAAATGCACCATTTTTGCTTTAAAAGAAGTGTAATGAAGATGGATTATAGTTCAGGGTCTGATTGGAAAGAACTAGGAACTAAGATTAATTAGCAGCAGCATGTGGTTTATTTTCAAGGTCGTTTTTACTCAGCTTCCAGAAATCCTGGTTCAAAATCTTCAAACTCTCACTGAACTTTTCCTGTGCAACAGGGTGGAGGATTTTGTGCTCTTGTTTGATAGGGAGAGGCGTCTGCCTTCCCGGAACGCTCTCTGGGCAGCCAGCCCCTGTCGCTTGCCATGTTAGGATGTCTGCGGATGACCATCCCCAGCTAGATGGAGCCTTCCCATTCCTACCTTGTGTGGCTTCAATGTGCAATGCTTTCCAGCTGACATTTATCAGGAGGCGTGTAGGCATTGCATCTGAGGGTGGTTTTTAATTGTGCAAGCTGCTTAAAATCTCCTAAAATTCCTCAGCATCCTTTTTAAATTTTTTTTTTAAATTAGTGCTTAAAATTCTCAGGGATTTTTCAGAACCGAGAGAGAACTTTAAAATAGCCCCAAACTATAACAAATAGTTTCTGTGCACTTTGGAGGGTTTAAGTACTTTATGGATAATTCTTTGGTTACCTTTCAGCTTTTATTTTCTTCCATGACACCTTGACTTCTCCTGAAAGGCTACTCCATTTCCTTCCTACCCAGGGACTATCACCACCTCATAAAGCCCATTAGTGGATCCCTGCTTCTCTTGCGATAAAAGCTGAACTCCTCACCATGGATCACAGGACCTGGCCAGCTCTGCCCTCAGCCTTTTCCCTTCCTCCCTTTATTCCAGGAACACTGGCTTTCTTTGGATTCCTTAAATAGTAAATCTTTTTTTTTTTTTTTTTCTGCTTCAGAACCTTCACACATGTTATCCTTGTGTCTGGAACACACTCCCCACTTGGTCGTGGGACAATTCCTTTTTGGTTTTGGTCTTGGTTTAAATGTGACCTGCTCACAGTGGCCTTCCTTGACTTTTCCAAACGAGCCCCCTCCTTTAAGTATGGACCACACCATCCTGTTTGGATCTTCCTCAGCTCTCAACAGTTTGCCATTATTGTGTCTGTTTCTGCGTATACTTGACCAAGCACAGGATCTTACCAGCATGTTTGCCATTGAACTTGCAGGGCAGAGCTCCGTGGGCTCTGGGTCAGAGCTGGTTGATCAGTGAGTGAAATCCTGCCTGCCTGGGCAGCTTTCCTGGGGCCACTCATCTGAGGTTGCCCCTTTTTATAGGAATGGTTCCTCGTCTGGACTGATCCCTGAGGTCCTTGGAGCAAGTGACCAGGTTTGATGTGTCTTTATGCTCCTTCAAGCCTTCTGCCTCTGCTGTCACCTTAATAAAGAGTTATTGATTGAGGGGCGCCTGGGTGGCTCAGTGGGTTAAAGTCTCTGCCTTCGGCTCAGGTCATAATCTCAGGGTCCTGGGATCCAGCCCCACATCGGGCTCTCTGCTCAGCAGGGAGCCTGCTTCTCATCCTCTCTCTGCCTTCCTCTCTGCCTATTTGTAATCTCTCTCTGTCAAATAAATAAATAAATAAAATCTTTAAAAAAAAAAAAGAGTTATTGATTGATTAATTAAAAGAACTCTGTTTCCAAACAAGAGTCATCTGCTTCTGCCCAGCTAACCACTGCGAAATGAAGTAAAAAGTCATAGCTGTTAGATATGCAGATCGATTAGGGTACATTTGGCTGCAAGTAATAGAAGTCTTAACTTTTGGTGATTTAAATAATAAAGATACTTAATGATCTCACATGATCATAGCAAACCCTTATGCCTTACTTACTGCCAGCAGCCTTTGCTCCCTATGCTTTCTTCATCTACTAAGTCCTAACATCCTGCCCAAGAGGGAAATGCTCCATGGTATCCATATTACAGGTGAGGCAACTGAGCCTCAGAAAAGTTAAGCACCTTGTCCAAGTTCAAGTGAGTGATAGAGCAAGGACTTGACTGTTTCTAAGTCGCTGTCGCCCCAGGGTCGACATTTTTCTGCTGTTTTGTCCTGGCAGGTCTTGAGGTCTCGAGGTGTCCTGTAGGAGCTCGGGGACATCAGCGTGCTGAGTCAGTGCGTCTGTGACTCCCTTGGCCTTCCTGGCACAGTTACTACAGCTCTGTGCCTCCCTCCACTAGACAACTGCTTCTAGAGCAGGAAGCTGGGGGCAGCGGAGACAAGCACTCTTTCTCATGCTACCCTCACCTGTTGCCGGGGAGGGAAGTCTCTTCCAGAAGCACCTGGAGAGTTCCTTTTGCCTCTCATTAACCAAAGCAGGGTCTCAAGGCGTCCCCACACCAACCCCCGCAAAGAGAAACGGGGGTGGGGGGGGCATGAATGGCTGCTTTCAGTTGAACTAGTTTTCATCTCTGAGGAATAAATATGTTGCCGCCTGAATAAAATTGGTTCTATGAGCTGGAAGAAATGGGGGAATGGATGATGGGTAGACACTACCAAGCCTAGCCCAGCATGTGTGCTTTATTGAGGGAGATGGGAAAGGTATTTAGGATCAGGAACCCCTCCTTACAAGAGGCAGGGCTTGGGTGGCATCCAAGGACTCCAATTTCCTTTGAATCTTAATCCCCAAGCAAGTCCAGTGTTATTCCAGAGATGTGTGCATGTGTTTGTGGGTGTGTGTATACACACAAGTGGGTCCAGGACCCAGGCAGGGGACCAGGGTTCGTGGTGGAAAAGAGGCCCGGCATGTTCTTCTTCCTTCCCTTCTGGCCCTGCTGGATGTGCCATCCGGGGATTTCAGACTTCACCAACAGACAGTATATACATTCAGGGTGAGTGGGACATGGTAAGGATGGCATTTTTCTGCCCAATGCAGGCCCCTAGTACCTGCCCTTAGAATGCCTATTCTGTCCTTGCTATGTGTCACCAGTACCGATATCTCAGTTAATCATCATCACTACTCTACGAGATCAATGTTCTTATTATCACCCCTAGTTTTCTATCATGTCTTAGGGAGAAAAATAATACTCGTTGTCTTTCCTTTTATTCAAAAATTTTTTGAAAGATTTTATTTATTTATTAGAGAGAGCAAGAGAGAGTGAAAGAGAGAGAGCACGGGCAGGGGGGGAGGAGTAGAGAGAGAGGGAGAAGCAGACTCCCTCCTGAGCAGGGAGCCTGATGAAGGACTCGATCCCAGGACCCTGGGATCATGACCTGAGCTGAAGACAGATCCTTAACCGACTGACCCACCCAGGAACTCTTTGTCTTTCTTTTTAAAGGAAAGGCTGTGTATTATCCTGGGAGTGAATTTAGAAAGACTAGCATCATTCTATTCAGAAATGGACACAACCTTAAAGCTCATTTCATCCAAGATTCTTATTTTATAGTGTTGAAACCAAGACCCAGGGAAGGATAGCGGCATGCCCAGGGCCATGTGGTCAACTTATTCATTAACTGTTGGAAGGTCTTATTTGCTATCATGGAGAATGAGAACACACTGGGCTTCTTGCTGGGAAGGCTCTATAAAAAACCGAATCAATATGCTTAATATCACTTTTGTTCATCTCCTTGAAAAATGCAATGTGGCAGTAATGTCCACTGTCAACATTTTTGTGAACTCTGTGGAAAATATGATGTTAAAGACTTTTGGTAACCACTTCATTAAGCTTGGCTTTTTCTAGGCCACCACAAAAGGTAAATAAACCCTAATGAGTAATACACCCAGTCTGAGATCCTGTAAGCTGTACAAAGAGCCAGTGCCTCAAAACACACTCATCTCCCCACCCCGAGCCCCAGGGGAGTCTGAGAAAGGTGATCCTAGCCCTGCACTGTGCACCAAGACCTTCAGACAAAGACTTATTAACCCGCAAATTAGATACTAACTAAATAAAGCCAGAATTTCCACAGACTGAAAAGAATTGCATAGCATCAGTAATACTGTAAAGTTAGCACTCTGCCAACTGGCCTCCCATCAAAGCAGAATTCCTTGGTAACCAGTACACAGAGATTAATGGGGGCTGCTGGGCCTAACAATGACCCCAGGCCTTACTCTTTCATTCCTCTTGCAAATTCTATGCTAGATGTTGGGGATTCAATAGTGATTAAGACAAAGTCTCAGCCCTCAAGGAACTCATTGTTTTTTTGGAAGGAATTTCAGTACAAGGAAACAGACTATAATCCTAGGGTGCAATGGGAACTCGTAGAAGGAGTAACTACTCCCTATTGGTGGAGCAGAGCCAAGAACACTTCCTTGGACAGACTGGAGAGTTGAAGGAAAGAGCTCCTTTATAAAATATGAAGAACTTGAGTGTCTTTACAAGATTATGGGAAGGAGCCACTGGAAAGAGAAAAGATTGATCTCAGTTATGGGCCTGAGATTCCTAAGAAGGGGATTGGGTGGGTCATTCATGTGACCTGTGAAGTCATCCAAAATTATGGCAGGACTTAGGGTGGGGAAGGGTAAGTGCCAAAGATATTACAGGATAAGAGGAAGGTTAGCAGCTGACAGAGATGAAGAGAGATAGAGTGGTCTTGCCAGATGAGATCGAAGTATCATGGCACAAGGGATTCTAACAGGAATTAGAAGAAGTCATCTGGAAGTGGCATCAAGGAGTGCAGAGATGGAGGTCACCTCTCTTTCAAGAACTGTGCAGGGTCTGGTAATTTACAAGTCAGCCTGACACAGTTTCATGTCAGAAGAAAGTCCTGAGTGAGAGACAAGCGACTGTTTGTTACCCAGGGCAACAGGGTATGGATTGTATGGATTCTTTGAGCCTCAGTTCCTACAGAGTGAGGCAAAGAAGTTCAAGTGATATATGTATGTGAAGTAGGTTATGTTTCAGGAGAGGAAACCTGAATTTAGAGACTCTGACTCTTTTATAATGGACAGTAAGGTGGCCTGCCCTGTGCCCTAGGGAGAGACACCATCTCTCTCGTCCAAGCCCAGGTGCTCTACCAAACACTTTGAACAGAAAGTCCAGAATGAAACTAGTCAATGCATCTGGTGGCAAGATATATTGAAATGTGAAAGACCCTTGGAGAATTGTCTACACTGTCAAGCTCCAGGTCCACTGGGCGTGAGGATGAATGGTTTTTACTTAAGAGGGTTCCAAGAAAGAGCTCTCAGCGGGCGGCAGGATTTTAGCTAGGGCCAGGAGATGAAGCATGTTATGAACTTCTTTGAGGAAGTTAGGAATTTATGGTGTTCTACCCAGTAAAAAAAGAAGTGCTTATTGGATCATTAAAAAAAAAAAGAAGTGCTTATTGGATCATTAAAACTAAAATGTTGAAAAAATAAAATAAAATAAAAACTTCTACCAGGATTATGTGTGGTATATCATAACGTGATACAACATTGTTTTGCAGTGTGATCCAGAAAAGACTCAGTGGGGGAGGGGCTGGCACTGGACCAGGAATGAAGAGCTGTGGATGGTCCCATGGGAACATTTCCTTCCCTGGTCAGCATTTCCTCATCTGCAAAATGGGAAAGAAGGAGCTATTAAATAGTTTGGAGATCCCTTTTTAGCTCTAATAATCTATGATGTTCATACTGAGAAAATTGGGAACCCAAATAATACTTAAAGAAATTCTCAATTCGCTAGAAAATCCTACTTTCCAGCCAGGCTGGAAACAAGAGTTTGGTAAAAAAAAAAAAAAAAAAAAAAAGATGATAAAAAAAAAAAGCAGGAGGTGATAGAGGCGGTGATGACAATGGCCATGGAATAGGCGACGGAACACGTGGTCTCCAGGCTAGTGAGGTGTTTTATCTGGCTGGGGACGCCAGAAGAATCCATGGGTATTACGTTGCTTAAGGCAGTCAATTTGTTTGAACTTTCTGGAGAGGCTAACTGACCAACTCTGATTTCCTAGTGCAGGAGCAGACGTTTAGAGCCTCAGAGAGGCGGTATGCGTCAGAGAATGAATGTGGGCTTTGGAGCCCCACAGACCCGGGCGCCAGTCCAGCCTCTTCCACTTACTGGCGATGAAACCAGAGTGTGCTACTACTTTGTGGCCCGCCCACGCCCCTGCCTTTTGGGAGCTGCACACTCACTTTCTGGAGACGGCCCATATCCCCGCTCCATCCACGTGGTTCTTTGGGAAGCGGCACGACTCACACCATCCCGTCCCCTGCCACAGCTGATTGGTTAAGGGGCGGGTGTCTTGCCCCAAGCGGAGCCAATCAGAGTCTTTCCCTGGGATTTCTGAAATTGGAACTGAGGAAGGGTGTCGGTCCTCCTCTGCCTGGGGAGGCTGCGGATGTGTCCCTGTGGGAACTCGGGCAGACTCACCTCCTCCCACGTGCTGGTAGCGGGTCCGCAGTGCCAGTGGGGATGCGGGGGAGAGAGCGATCTGGTGGGATCTGAGCCCCTGCCTCTGGTGGCTCTGAAGCCTGGCTACTGCTTGCTTTTCCCATGCATGCTTTGCTTATTTTTGTTTTGTTTTATTTTATTTTATTTTATTTTATTATTTTAATTTTAATTTCATTTTTATTAACATATAACGTATTATTTGTTTCAGGGGTCCAGGTCTGTGAATCATCAGTCTTACACAATGCCCAATGCTCACCATAGCACACACCCTCCCCAGTGTCCATCACCCCGCCACCCCATCTCTCTGACCCCCCTCCCCTCCAGCCCGCTTTGCTTCTTAAGCACTGCTGCATCTTGGGAACTCCAGAGTCTCTTCTTGGGTAAGATTGGAGAAGTTGGCTTGAATCATCTGCAACTTAAAGAGGTCTGACTCATTTAGGAATCCCGGGCAAGTGCCCTCAGGTTTCCTCAGCGTCCTGATTTACCAATCGGGACCAAATATACAGCAGAGCCGCAGGACCAGCCGTGCAGATTAACTGACATAACTTAGCAGAACACCCGGCACCAGGTCTTGCCAGTAGGGGAACTCAAGAAATGTGATTTTCTTTCCTTTTTGGCCTTACTGTCGGGGAGGGTGCTATTTTTTTTTAAGCTAATGTCTACGGAGCCCTTACTCTGAGCCAGACGATGTACCGGGTGCCTAGAACCGATAATCTCCTTCAGCCCCCACAGTGATCCTAAGAGGTAGCTACTGTTTATCTCCATTTTACAGATGAGGAAACAAGGGTGAAGGGAATGGATCTGGAATAATAGATCCGTTGTTCACTGGAGGTAAGGCCCTCCAGCCCCAGCCGAGCCCTGCATTGTCTAACCGTCAGAAGAGGTGGATTTGGATCACTGAAACACAGGTGTGACGGTCGGTGTTGAGAATTTACTGCCTTGATGAGAGGTGTAGGCTGGAAGCTGAGATAGTTCCAAGCAGCCTTGGTTGAGGTGACCATGAACAGAAGAGCTGAGGCACGCAGGGCCCCTGCCTTTGGAGCTGTACCTCCTTCCCTCAGCGATGGACTCCTTAGCTATCCCCGCAAAGCCCCTCGGGTTCTTCAGAGGCCTGCCCACAGTGGGAGGGAGGGAAGGACCCACCTCCGGTTCCCCTGGGTGCTTAGATGCTGCCTTAGGCCTCAAGGGACAGCCTCTGAGCTTGGGCCCAGGACAGGTGGGGTGGGGAACCCAGGGGGAGGCCGGAGCAAGTTCTGAGGAAAGATGAGGGGCTGAAGTGGGGCAGACACTGGGGTGGTGATGAGGGGTAGGGGTGGATGAGAGCTCTTTTAAAGGTCTGTCTGGACTTGGTGACCAACTGGACACCAGTCCAGGAGGTGAAACATAGTGAAAGTCATTGGGCTTACGTCAGCCTCGAGATGAGGTTGTCTCTGTGAAAGACTGAGGAGGATTATTGGATTTTCCTACTGTTAAAAGGAAAGAAAGAAAGAAAAAACAAACTGTTCAAACAAAGTATCGGTTACTGGCATGGGTAAGAAATGGCCGTCCTTTCGGACTTTGGAGGCATGGGCTGCGTCCCCTTCTCACACCTGCCCTTTGTCACCTCACCTGCAGCACGGCCGGCTCTCTCCGGCCACTCTGTCATCCCTGCAGATGCCAAGGAACAAAACCAAATGGCTTTGACTTTTCGGCAGCCTGGTGTGGTGGGGCTGGGAGGTGGAAACGGGGAGTCTGGTCCCAGAGAGCTGAGTCCTGGGTGCGTGTTCCAGGGGCACTAGAGGCTGGCTGTGTGCACATGAGCAGCTCCTCGACGCTTCCCCCTGGCCTGTGCCCCGGCAGCCTCCCCTCTTCTGGGGCCCTCCCTTCCCCTCTGCCATAGGCTTTCCCTTCTGTCTGATACCCCGGAGTCTGGAAATAACATTTCTTTCTTTCTTTCTTTTCTTCTCTTTTTTAAAAAACAAGTTTTTTGAAACCAGCGGAGGAGACTACATACTTCAAAGTTCTTCCAGCACTCACATTTGTGGATTCTCTGACCGTGTCGGGCCCCGAGGGACTGTGGCAAGAACTATGGGACTTCGTCCTGTCCTAAGTTGGGGTGTTCCTCAGGCTCCAGTTGTCCCCGTGGGTGTGCAGGTGGGCATCAGCGCCAAGAGGCCCCGGATGTGCTGACCTGGGCAGGCCCAGGGTTTTTGTCTGCATCTGGGAACCATTACCTCGGCTCTCGGGCTCTCGGGGCTACGCGCTCCCGGGGAAGCCTCCGCCTGCTGCTAGGAAAGACTCGATTTCGCTTTCAGCATAATAATTTAGACATCATAAGGTTTAGGGTTACCTGAAGGAGTACAAGGGAAGGAATGTCATCTGAAATCGAGATTCTAATCATCTCTGGTGGGGTTTTGATGTGTTGGTTGGAGCCTGGCTGTTGGCCCAGCCAGAGCCCCCCGGGGCAGGCCCTGCCCAGAGGTGCACGGTGGGGAGAGGCTGCAAGGGGCCGTTATTTGGGCTCTTGGCTGGATTTGGAGACGTGGTTCCCTCCACATAGGGGGTGCCGCTCACTCATCTCTCACAGATGGTTCAGTCCCTCCCTCCTGGCCAGGCTGGTAACCCTGGCTGGGTCTTGCACGTTCTGACTTCGTTACTCCCTGGGCGTGACAAGCTCTCCCCCCGGTGCCACCCCCACCTCCATTGGCACTGCTGTGTCCTCTCCCACCTCCCCCCACTGGCCCCCTTCCTCACCCCCCCCATCTGTGGCCCCAGAATGTGGTGATCACAGGCTCTGCTCGGCCCCTCCCTCCATGCCCCGTCCTTTCTTCCATGGGAAAGAAAACCCCAGGGTCATGGTGGGCCTCCTGTGCCCTAACTCGCACGGATGGCCGAGCTGGAGGAGAAGCCATTTGGGATCGCAAACGCTAAGGCACCTTTCACAACGATGGCACAGATCTGTGGCTCAGAGTCTGTTTCTCCTCTGTTTAAACCAACCCCCCAGAAACAGGCCCTCACCATCTCCCCATTTTCTAATGAATTAAATGCACACCTCTCAGTTTCGAATTCCAGACCCTTTGCAATCTGGTCCCAATCTATTTTGCCCGCCTCTTCCCTCCTCCACCACTGCTTTGCTTTGAGACCCCCGCAGACCCCCGAGTGGTCCTGCACCCCTGCCCCAGGCTGGCCTTCCCACTGCTCCCACTATCTGAGCGGCCACCCTCCCAGCCAAGAAGGGGCGAGGGCCACACTCAAGGAAGCTTCCTGGTGCCTGACATACTTGCTGCTCCTCCTGCCTCC
This sequence comes from Procyon lotor, assembly GCA_028646535.1. Lineage (NCBI taxonomy): Eukaryota > Metazoa > Chordata > Mammalia > Carnivora > Procyonidae > Procyon > Procyon lotor. The sequence goes on along the minus strand of CM053608.1, from coordinate 92,327,386 downwards.
CCTTGTAGTCCGCATCCTGAAGGGCAGGGACAGCTTCTCCGTCCTCCCCGTGCCGCCCGGTGCATAGAAGGGGGAATCGGAGTTTATCGACAGAGAGGAAATGGGAGAGGGGGACAACAGGCTGGCCTTGGGGTGGTGGGAGAAAGAGGCTGAGTATAGGGTGAAGTTTCAGAGGACCCCGAGGGGTCTCCCAGACCCCCTAGACTGTGGTTCTGTTTTCCACGGTATGTCCGTCCTTAGGGCATGAAAGCAAGTCCCCAAACTCACGGCCACGACAGAAATGTCATTAGTAAGTCTTCTCCCCCATAGACCGTAGATTTGGGAATATTTTATCTGCCAAACGAACTGCATTGATTTGCTAATTTATTTTCCCGTCTTTACCATTCCGAGGCCCACGTAGCTGCCCTTAGAGCTTCCGACCAGACGAGCTGCCTTGAGCGGTGGTGGGGAGTGCTCGGTCTGACTTCATCACTGACAAACACAGGCTGTCTTCAGAGTTCCAGAAATAATGCCACGAAGAGCCCCCTCATCACCTTCCTGAAAGCTGTCTTGGAAATGTCTGGTGTGAAGTTCCCTGTTTTCTGTTAGGTGCAAATCCCCGGGTTGGAGGAATGATTTAACATTGGTTCTTGCCTGCATCTTGGTGAATGGGTTTCTTGGGTCTTATCAAGAGCAGGTTTTGTGTGTGTGTGTTTAAGATTTATTTATTTATTTTTAGAGAGAGAGAGAGCAGGGGGAAGGGCAGAAGGAGAGAATCTCAAGCAGGCTCCCCACTGAGCAGGGAGCCCGATGCAGGGCTCGATCCCAGGACCCCGAGATCATGACCTGAGCCGAAGGCAGAGGCTTTAACCCACTGAGCCACCCAGGTGCCCTGGACCATCTTAATTTAAAGCTTGTACAGGCGTTGTATCGAGTACAGGCCTCATGGAAGGACCTGGCAGTGTGGGTAGGAGAGAGAAAGCCCTTGTCCTCAGTCTCTTGGTTCTGAAGGCACCCCAGAGTGGGCAGGGCTGGGCCCTCCATGAGGGAGAGAGTCCTGGGGCTCTGAACCTGGCTCTTGCTTCTACAGAGCAGAGCCTGAGATCAACCACTCATGTCGCCCACCCACCTCTACTCCCACTGTGTTCTTACCAGGCTCCTTAAAGGGAGCACGGATGATGGTCTTTCCCATGATAATCTTGCACCCTCCCCCACTGGTCCGGGCCTTCTTTGCAAATGGCTTTCACTTTTGTCTAGAATTTCCTATCTTCGGTCTTGCATCTC